>OY757310.1:172557221-173110964 GCA_963583905.1 Stenurella melanura | reverse complement strand
ATCAGTTCGAAATTTAATTTTTTGATAAAGATATAAAGGAGTTTTGTTTAATATAATTCCATGAAAAAGACAAACTGTGTGATGCAATCTTCTGTTATACATGTTAAGCCATTTTACCTCCTTGAGTTTATGAGAAATTCTCTGATTTCGATAAATTCCATAGATGAGTCTAAGACAAGAATTCTGTAATTTCTGAATTTTCCTTGCATACAGTGTATTTATACAAGGACCATATAAACAGTCTGCATAATTTAATATAGATAAAACTAAAGTTTCACAGAGGACACCTTTGGTTTTATGTGGGAGGTAATGGCGATTACCATATATTAATTTTAACACGGAGTAACCTTTTTGTAGCATTTCATTTACATGGGCCTCAAATCTTAAATCATAGTCTAATATAACTCCTAAACTTGTTGCCTTGTCTACTTTTACCAAGGAATCATTACGAATTTTAATATTTATACGTTCTTTAATATTACTTCGCTGGTTCTTTTGACCAAAAATTATATTATTAGATTTAATGGGATTAATGACAAGACAATGATCATTTGCAATTTTTAAGATCTTAATTAACAAATGATCAGGCGATATTAGCATCAGAGGGCCCGAAATAATAGTAGAGCTGAGTGTCATCTGCATATAAATGTACTTTGTAGTAATTTAAGTGATTAATAAAATTGCTTGTATATATGGTAAATAGCAATGGACCAAGGATTGACCCTTGGGGAACACCAGATCTTATGGGTTAGGTAATTTGAAATATTATTATTTAATTTTACACGTTGTTCCCGATTTTTTAAGTAGGCATTAAATAATTGTATTGCTTCCTCAGAGAGCTAGTATCAAATGCCCTACTGAAGTCAAGCAAAATTAAGGTGGTACAAAATCCCTGGTAAGTAGCCGCTATAATATCATCCACTATGTGTAAGAGAGCCGTAGTGCAGCTATGTTTGAGCCTAAATCCTGATTGAACCGAAGGTATTAAATTGTACTTTTCTGTGTGTTCTCTTAACTGTTGTTCCATTACTCTTTCAATAAGTTTTGGCATGGTCGGTAATAAACTAATAGCTCGGAGATCTTTGAATTCTTTTGGATTATTTTTTTAGGCAGAATAGTTACATCGGCCCTCTTCCACATTGTTGGAAAAACATTTTCAGTTAAACAGAAATTAATTACCTATATGCGTCAAATATAAAACAATATGTGGACAACACAATTTTAACAGATTAACATTTAAATCATCACACCCAGCAGCCGTAGTTTTATGTTATTTAAAATCTTATATAGGTATTGTAAGTTCGTCAACAGGCTGAAATTTAAAATTTCAATTATTTATATTATTATTTTTGTAAAAGTCAATAACTTCAGCCGATGCAGTTGTCTGAGGAATGGCATTTATAAAAAAATTATTTATTTCATCTACGTTCTGTAAATGAACCGGAATATTTTTACGTTTATTTTGAGGTACAAAATTATTTTCTCTGAGAAATTTCCAGTTCTGTTTTTGGGTAGAAGTATTCATTTTGTGTTCGATATAGATTTTTTTCTCTTTTTTAATTGCTCGAGTTGAATAATTTCGTATTTCCTTATAAAACTGAAAATGTACTGGGTTTTTTGTTTTTTTATAACGTTCCTCTGCTTTATCTCGCGTTTTCATCATCATTTTATATTACATGTTAACCAAGGGGCATATGGCTTAGTGAATCTGGATGTGATAGAAGGTGCATGTATATCAAGTAAGTCATTAATATTATTGACTAAAAATTCTAACTAATTCTAATTCTAGATAATTAGAATTTCTCCAAAATATAATAATTCCACAGATTATTCAAATTCCCAATATCAATATTGACGAGTTTTACTTCCAACGAGGCAGAGCCGGACCACACAATGCTATTATCGTTAGGGACTACCTAAATGAATTTAGTCAGATGGCTGCAAGGTCTCCTGACTTAACCCCAGTCGACTAATCCAATTTTATTCGGGCCATTCTACGTGACTGCTCCAATTACAAGGCAAGACCTGGAAGAGAGAGTTAGACACGATATTGCACAAATGACATTTCAACAACTACAGAATGTTAGACATGCATCAATAAGTCGTGCTACTCTGTGTATTAATCAAAACGGTGAACAGTTTGAACAATGTTTATGATGGTTTATTATAATTTAGGTTTTAAATAATTTTGTTATTTTATTTATTCATGGTTGTTACGTTTTATTAAATTTCTAGTTTAATTTGGGTTTACCATCTATATTAAGAGTACTTTTTTATTATTGCGAAGGATATCGTTAAGAAATGATTAATGGTCAAAAAATTAAAGTTTGTGAATCATTATTTCTGATTAATAAAAGAGAATAGCAAGGTCCCATTGAAAATATTTCCATAGGATCCCTACGGAAATGAAAACGAAATTCCGTCTTTTAAGAAAAACCTAGTAATTCAAATAACTATTTTGTTCTTTACAGACAAGCCTACAACCATACTAATAATTTCCTTCTACTGTCTACTTAACAATTTTCTTACGTCGCGACCATCTGACGTGGTAATTTTGAAAAAATATGAAATTGTTCGTATAACACTTATTTTTTGGAATTTTTTAAATCGGGAACAACTGTTGCATTAGAATTTCATGCTTAATGAGAAACCATAGAAAAAATAATTTAGTCAGTCTATTTAAGAAAAAGAAAGTTGATATCACTTCCGGTTGAACCGGAAGTGATACTTTCGTTCCTGTTAGTCCAAAAGTAGTTCACTCTTGTCTAGTTTTTGTATACTGAAAACGAAATTTTTAAATTCAAAAACAATAAAGTAATTGAGGGCTTACATTGTCTCGTATACGCGGTATACCCAGTAGACAACTTCGGAAACTGGAAAATAGTAGTTAAATATTTACGTAAATAGATCTGAAAATGATATTTTCAATATTTTGGACGAATGAACATTCCAGCACAAATCGCAGATGAGTGCTAGGAGTCTATAAGTCGAGTAAAAAAAATGTGACAATGGGGCTAGGGGAGAATATTTCACAAAAGATGGACTTTCTCATAAAAAATTCACTGGAAAATAGCTATATATTATTCAACAATTTAAGTTCGTTATTTCATGACAAACTAATTAATAGAATATATTTTTTCAAAGTGCGATTTTTTTGTTCTTGATTATAAGTGGGGTGGGGGGTATTGCAAATGAACATTTGCATAAGGGGATTAAAAATAACATGATATAACAACCAATGAAGAACTACTGTTTTTAGATACATTGTTTGTAATTAGGAATAACGAAAATAAATCGGCTCTTTTTATATAGAGAAAAAAATTAGAGATCATTTCCATATATCCTTAACGACTCGCACCATTATCTCCGACACATAATGGCAGGTTTCAATTTTATTATTATCATCCATTAAGTATCTCTCCGAATGAACTAAAATTTGCAAAAGCACAAGCTTTAATCGAGAATCTAATTGAGCACAATGGACACCCTGTAAGTTTGGTTGATACATCAATTAGGAAATGTAGATTTAAAAATCCCCCAGGAACACCTCGACCTTTGAGAGACAATGGAGTCCAGAATGTGTAAGTTGTAACAACTTTCAGAGAATCCAAAGGATAGAATTGAATCAAACACCAAAGATCTGAAATTTACGAAATTAAGTTTAAGAATTGTAATTTGAAGTATGTTGGACAAACGATACGTCCAATTATAGCAAGATTCAAGGAACATATGACCTATCTCACAAATGGAAAAACTGAAGTGTCTAGTGTTGTCTAACATGCCTTCAATAGCAGTAATAGAATTTATATTAGTAACTGAAGGTTAATCTTAGAAATTGTGAAGCGCAAACATTGTATGAATAGTGACAAAGGACTCATCCCAAATAATCCTAAGTTACGGGATGATAGAATTGGTTGAACCATGAATTTAGTATAAATATTTACTTAATCATATTTTAATTTTAATCATACCCAGATGATGTCTGTGTGGTTGGCAAAATGTACGTAGAGTAATAATATTCCAGTGTAATATTCAAATGTTTGGGTGTTTGTAGAAACTACTTCAGACTTCAGATGCAGCGTCATACTGAAATTTTTCAGCTTTTTTCATTCATAAATGTAAATAAATACGAAATACTGTAAGCGCTAACCTCAAACAATATATACCAAGTGTGAAATCTTCTTTTTGTCAGGGCTGATTCTAACCGTGTTGAATGATAAGTGACTTTATTTTGGTGATCGATTATATTCAAAAATACCATTAATATTTAAAATAGCAGAAAAAACTGTATACATTGTATATTATAAGAAAAGAAATAATAAATGAATAACGAAAAAACGGATATTTTGTAGTTTTAGAATTTCATATCTTATCCACTTGGGTAAACATAAAAATAAAATATTTATATTCTTTGTATGCCTACAATGTAGGCAACCAGATATTTCCACACCGAGTTTCCCGCAGTATATTCTCTTGCCTATGCATTATTTAGTGATTCCGATAAATATTTGTCGAATAGGTCCTAGTGAACAGGGACGGATTTAACAGTAATTTTATTTATTCACTATTTGCGAGTAGTTGTAAAGTTGAAATAAATGAAAATAATTCTTTTGATTTTATAAAACAATATTAGAATAAAAGTTATAGCTAGAGAGCTGGTGGCAATACGGGTATATGATTTCATTGTAGTTAACAATAATATGAAATTAAGCTATTGATATAACTGACAGATTAGAGCAGCTACCGAGTTTGGTTACTGCTGATTTTTAAATAAATGGATGTCAAATTTGCAAAAAAAATAATGCTCCTATATTATTTTATTGTTTCAGCCATTGTTATAAAACTGTTCATTTATCAAAAATTTAAAAAAAAATGGTTTGCTTAAGTCCATGCCTCTGATTTTTTTATAAAACTAATTGTTAACTTGCAAAAAAAGAGCGCTATTAAATCATTTCATTGTACTTCGCATTGGCTTTAATTTGTTAGTTTTTATATCCATAAGAAGAGAAAAATACTGGCTGACGTGTACCCTGCTGATTTTCAGAAATATTCCCAATTTACTCCAAAAAATGTCAAAGTAAGAAAATAGTCCAATCAGTCGGGGTTTTTGTCCTTCAAACGGTGGAGTAGTAATTATTTTGACACATATTGTTTAAGTCGAGCCCCTGATAAAAAAAATTCAAGTTTTCGACCTTGACGGTGGGGTGAGGCGCGAACAGCCATCTTGAATTAAGGGTGCAAAAAATAGTTTCTTTCAAAAAAATTCGGCAACGCGGTATTCTACGAGAAAAACGATGGGGACAAATTTCAAAAGTATAAAATTTCCCACATTTTTTGTATATACATTGTGTAGCGACCGCCTATTTAATTCCCCATTGTGAAGCAGCCTTACGGTCTGCCCTTGTGTGCGCGATACTTATCCCATGTAGAAGCTTTGCCTAAGTTGACAGATAGACCACGCGGGACTAATAATAACCGCGCTTTTGTATTCCTTTACCTGTTGTTATTTTCTTGTATTCAATTCACTAATTAATTAAAGTTATGTTTGGGTGTAATTAGTGTTTTATTAATTATCATCCTACAATTTTAATTTTAAGTTTAATGTTTAAAGAGATACTGCGTCAGACAGATGGATTTAAGAAAACATTTTTTTAATATATATTGTACGTTTACAACATAACATATTTTATATTATTTATATTATCATAACAAAAATCTACTTCTGTTGAAACAAGGAAAAAATTAAATTGACGGGATAGTATTACAGTGGCTTAAATCATTCCTCGAAAACAGGGAACAAGTTATTAAATTTAATGAGGTATTTAGAAGAATTGGCTGTAAAACCGCATCAGTTTTTATCTACCACCCCTTTCATCCCTTAAAAAGAGGGGAAAAGGTCTTGTCCCAATGTTCGGATGTAACTTTTCTGAAGTATTTTGATGTGCTGAAGCATTACAGATCTCAGCCCCTAATTTTTTAATGTGTTTTACATGTAAGGGTAGCTTCCTGCTAAGTGGCTGACTAAGCGTTCTTTTTACCACATTTTTGAAAATTCGCCCCCTTTAAACGCAGCAGTACACAGGTGACTGAAGTTTGTTTTATCGTTTCTCATCACTTTGCGAAACTTTTGATATAAGGCACATCGACAATAAAATCACTTCATTTTTAGTATATCATAAATTAATAAAAAAAAAATAGGTTTAAAATAAGTGGCTGACACAATAAAGTCATATAGGAGCGTTTTTTTATGCATGTTTAATTTACTGTTAATTAAAAAATCAGCAACGCTGTAATGACTGGAATGGTTTTTCTGGCTTTTTATTATTACATTTTTACAAGGTTCAACTTCACTCACACAATAAAATCATATAAAAATTTCTGCCACCAGCTCCCTAGCTATAGGGACATAGGTCTGTCACTATATCGATTCTAAGTAAGAAAGATAAGATATGCACTAAAAATGTTGCTTAAATCAGAGGTAGGTAGGAAGTATCAGATGGTACAGATAGATCGGAACCATCTCCAGGTAAGATTAAAATAAGTATGGCACTTGAAAATAAAATTGTACTGCTTGACATTGTTGTACAATGGAAAAGAAATACTAAATAGTTGGGTAAATCCTGCCCCAAATTGTGCACATGGTTACTTTTAGGAATAAACATTTGAAATTTGGTAACATATTTTGCAAAAGATCATCTTGGATGAAACTTTTTTACTTCCGGAAGTGGTGTTAAACTTTTGAGTTTTAAATAACACCCTGTATATATTTTTACATAATACTTGGACTCTTCATAAAATTTTCGTTAGAACGATGTGTAGGCATACATTTTTAAAATAGTGTCGTAATTTGGAAAAAGTGAAAAGCTAAGTTGGTTAATCATAACTCTATTTTGAAAAAAAATAGTCAGTAGGCCTTGAAAACGTTAGTTGTTATCATATTTGTTTTAGCATTTAAATGAAGTTTATTTCACACGAAAATAGCTACTTTGATTTGAAGTAGAATTTCTCGCTAAAATAAAAAATAAATGGATTTAATTCGACTTTTAAAAACGGAAAGTACTGTTTTATTGACTCAAAAACAGTAATCTTTGATTTAATGCCGAATGCTTTTAATTTCGATACATACTTGTTTTGAAATGATTTGATTTTATGTGTGTATTAAAGTTTACAAGTCATCAAGTAATCTTGATGATATTCACGAATTGTAGGAACAGCGGTAAACCAACAAATATTTGACAAGATAAATATTCCATTGTTTTCAAAGCCACCTTAGTTAGGTACTTAACTTAAAATGGGAACAAAATTCTATTTCCTTGTTTTCTCTTAGCTGTAACTTTAACTGTATTTATCACACATTTCAGTAAGGCATATGAATAAATTCCTTATTGATAATACTAGTAAATGGTACTAATATAGTTCCATTTTAAAGAAATGTGTTTTGTCCCAAACCTTATTTGCTCATAAATCACACAATTTAGTATTTTCAACGGAATTTCGATTGTTCCAGCATTACAGGGGTCAATTAGAATAAATCGGAATAGTAAGGGCACACTTAAATGGAAAACTAAAAATTAAATTGAAATAAATATTGAAGTTTGAAATGTCGCTTTTGCATGTTTAAAAATGAATTATTATTTGTTTGCTTATAATTGTATTGAAACATTCTTTATAGGATTTTGCAAACAGCAGAAAAAATAACTATCTATAAAAGAAAACTTTGTGTAGAAATATTAATGAAATCTTTGCATTCTTTCGATAACCTGAATTCTGGTTATGCTAGCAAATTAAAATCCTAAAATGAATTTGTCTAATTTCTTATTTGACAAATCTCATTCTAACACTAGCATCCACACAGTCCCCTACGGCCATGCAGATTAAACTAGCATCCACATAACCCCCTACGATTATGAAGATTCAGTTAAAAATGAGAACAAAGACCTAAAATGAATTTATTTATCTACTTTGTCTTAAAAAATTTTTCATTCCAATGGATTACATTTTCATAAAATCTATCATTCTGTTTCCTGATGAGCTCCAGAATAAGGGCGAAAAACGTTTCAAAGGCTAAGCATTTCCAGGAAACAGAATGATAGATTTCATGAAAATGTAATCCATTGGAATGAAAAATTTTTGAAGACAAAGTAGATAAATAAATTCATTTTAGGTCTTTGTTCTCATTTTTAATCGTAGGGGGTTATGTGGATGCTAGTTTAATCTGCATGGCCGTAGGGGACTGTGTGGATGCTAGTGTTAGAATGAGAATTGTCAAATAAGAAATTAGACAAATTCATTTTAGGATTTTAATTTGCTAGCATAACCAGAATTCAGGTTATCGAAAGAATGCAAAGATTTCATTAATATTTCTACACAAAGTTTTTCTTTTATAGATAGTTATTTTTTCTGCTGTTTGCAAAATCCTATAAAGAATGTTTCAATACAATTATAAGCAAACAAATAATAATTCATTTTTAAACATGCAAAAGCGACATTTCAAACTTCAATATTTATTTCAATTTAATTTTTAGTTTTCCATTTAAGTGTGCCCTTACTATTCCGATTTATTCTAATTGACCCCTGTAATGCTGGAACAATCGAAATTCCGTTGAAAATACTAAATTGTGTGATTTATGAGCAAATAAGGTTTGGGACAAAACACATTTCTTTAAAATGGAACTATATTAGTACCATTTACTAGTATTATCAATAAGGAATTTATTCAGTCAGACAGGCGATTGGCTATGACCCCAACGATGCTTCAAGGCACAAGAGGCCGAAGCTCCAGATCCTGGATAATGGGTAAGTATAATTAACACTTTATCTGTTTCAGCCCGATCTGCAAGCCACACCCCAAGGAGACAATGACCAAAAACATCCAATTACCCGATCCCGAGGATACCAAGCAAACAACCAGCTCGGTACCCTTACCCTAGCCCGTGCCGGCCTCTGACGCTAAGAAATCGTCTCTGGCCGAACACAATCCTGAACTACACAGTTCACACTTCATTCCGACGAAATTGGAGCACATGATGCCATTTGGCAACCTGGGCTGCCGACTAGTCAACACCCCCAAATCCCTTTCAAACTCCGACGGGGCTCAGTAACAGCCGTTCTCTCTCACGACAGACGAAAGACGCTCCCGGGAGCCTATACATGCCAGCGAAGAAAGAAGACCAAGACAGAAGAGCGCCAGAAGAAACGACCCAGCTGGAAGGGTCCAACAGCCAGGACCAGGGGAGGTTTGCTAACATCGCCAATACCGTCCGCATTTGCGGGGGGGATAGGCGAAAAAGCAGGCCCACCCCTTACGAGGCCGGTCCAGGTCTACAGCGATGATTGGGGCAAAGAGCTCAAGCTCGATCCCTAATTATCCGAGACCGTCATCTTTAGTCAAGAATATTGGCGCGTCTATGTGAAAATCAACAGTTTGTCACTTTCGGTGAAACCGGAAGTGGAAAAAAAAACTGACATCACCATGATCGTGCCACACTCGGTATAAGATAGTGCGTCACTATAATAATAAGGTAGTATTTTAGATATTTGATAGACGTTTTTTTTTTCATTTTTAGGCATCTGAAATAATTCTTTGCCACAGAACATTATTCATTTCTTATATTTGAAATAAGCTTAAAAAAATTATAATTACAGTCATAATTTGTGGAGTGCTAACAGCACTCAGTAAGTGAGTTAAATTGACTAGTAGTTGAACATTTAAGCCCCTTAAATTGTTATAAATGTTTGCAATGGCTTGCCGATGGTTACCACAATCAAAAAAAAAATAGATGGTTTAAATCACCTATGCACGTGCAGCACTGCGACTCTACGACTCCTAATTTATAGAGATATGACGGAGATGTATTAAGTAATCAATATAATTATTTTTTTCTAAAGAAGCATCTACAAAAGGTGTATTATTTTTTAATGCCCAAAAACTGTTAGTTAGGGATTCTGATGTAAGCGTACAAATGCTACTAATTAATACGGTTGTATTAAGCTCCCTTATTTTAATTATTTTATTTACAAAATATTGTCTTAAACATGACCATCATAATGCCTACAATGACATATGGAGTCAAAAACGCAGCAACGACAAAGGCTAACAGAAGAAGCCTGAGAAGCGCTGAAAGTTAATTATCCAACTGGAAACAGGAAAACCACAAAAACGACAGAAAACGTCAACATTACTAGAGGGAAAACAATAATCGAGAGAATAGAATCATATGCAATGAAATACTTAGGACACGTACGATACCTACTAAAGAAAGCGCTAAGACTGAACAGCAACAAACTGAAAATAGGGAGGCCATGCTACACATGGATAAAAACAATCGAGACGATTATGAATAAGCTAGGAATGGATTATACACACTGGGAAAGAACGGCACAACAAAAGACGGAATACAATAATAATAAAGAAATATCAAGGATATACGCACTGCCAGACTCAGAAACAGAGGAAACAGAAAACTCAGAAGAAGAATAGGAGACAAGATTATCACAGACAGAAACTAAAAAGAAGCATCTCACAAAAACCTAAAAGTTAAAAGAAGCTCGAAAACCTAAAAGAAGCATCTCACAAACGCCTACACGCTCTATCTTATATTCCTACCCCATGCTTCATGCGGCTCTCGCTGCTGACAACAAGCATGTCCAATGTCCAATCCAGCGTATGCAGCCGGTCCGGCGGTATATAAAAGGATCGGGGGTTTGTTCCGGCACACGGTTGGATCGTCCGTTGGTCGGTCGGGTGGAGCCGCCCGGTCATCGCATGAATATGTAATAGACGACTGGTCGACTGCAGTTGGCCGTTGGGCGGCCGATCGGGCTGCGTGGTGGAACAAATCTCCATACCCGCAATCGGCAGCAATGCCCACCTTGCGCTGGCAAATCAATCAATCAGTCAATCAAAGATATTGTCTTCTCTGACATAAATGTGGTTCTTGCGCTTGAACTAAAATTACAGGGCATGGAGATGACCTTATGGCGCCGATACATATTTTAACTGCTTTAAATTGTATTCGATCCAAGGTTAGTACATTTGTTATAGATGCAGATTCATACAGTGTACATCCATAAACTAGAATAGAGCCTATATATATCCTCTAGAATATTATTCATATTTCGGGATCTGCTCCCCATTTATTTTTTGCAACACATTTTAGCATGTTGATATCTCTTTCACATTTGGGTTTAATATGCGTTATATAATAATAATAATAATAATAATAATAATAATAATAATAATATCAGCTACAGGTGTAGTGACAAAGAGGTTCTTGAAATATGTGGAGCAGCTTAAGTTACCCAGCACCATCGTAAGGATTATTCAGAGGACGGTGATTCTCCAGACATGTCACATCACGAGAAAGTTTTTGAACGATGGAGGATAGGCATCTGAACCATCCATTGGACTAATGGGATATGATGAATTTCATCCCCATTAACCGAGCCGAATCCCAAAGGCGCGCGCGAGGGATCGGTAAATTTTTTCCAGCCTTGGCTGAGAAAGTGAATCGCTTAATTCGATAATAATAATAATAGGACAAGAGCGTAGATTTTAATAGACCTGATATAGTCCTTATAGATAAAGAGCAGAAGAAAGGTTACATCATCGACATTGCTACACCCCTCACTACTAATTTAATAACAACGGAATATCGAAAGATTGATAAATACCAAAACCTGGCCGTCGAAATTAAATGTAATTGGAAGCTAAAAAATATCAGTATAATCCCATTAGTCATCTCAGTGGAAGGAGTAGTTTCGACTAGGCTCCCAAGTTATTTGGAAAAATTACAGTTACCCCAACACATCAGTAATATTATGCAGAAAGCAACTATATTACAGACCTGTCATCTGGTCCGAAAATTTTTCACCATAGGATAAAGTGAATTCTTTCCCTAGTGTGAATGCAACCAACTGAAAAGAGGGTTGTGACATTTTTTAATAATAATAATAATAATAATTTATTGGTCAACGTTAGATACAAATTGTATATGTGACAAGTCAAGAAGAGAATAAAGAAATAAAGAAGTATAAGTGCAAGTATATGTCGGCATAATTGAAATATAATTTTAAAATTTAAAATAAGGAACAAGTACAAATAAATATAAT
Source organism: Stenurella melanura (assembly GCA_963583905.1). NCBI lineage: Eukaryota > Metazoa > Arthropoda > Insecta > Coleoptera > Cerambycidae > Stenurella > Stenurella melanura. The sequence continues at coordinate 173,098,853 of OY757310.1, read as the reverse complement.
ATTAAACTAGAAACAGCACAAACATTACTGATTGTAAAAAAAGCGTAACAAATAAACACATAGTAAATAAATACTGGTTAAAACTATTTATCGCTAAAGAAATCTGATACCCTATAGTAGCATTTCTCATATAAATAGAGTTTTAATTAACTTTTAAATTTCGCGAAGTGCGAAATATCTCGGATAACACTGGGAAGAGCATTATTTAGAGATATGCAGTTGTAAGAAGGCGATCTCTTATAAATACTTTTGTGATGCCTTGGTATACTCAAGAGATTGCCATGTCTTGTGGGGTACTCGTGATAGTTTGACCTTCTTTCAAATAGATTTAGATTATTTTTAGCATAGGTTAGACATTTATAAATATAGACAGGAGGAGCGGTAAGAATACGATTTTTAATAAAAGTGTCTCTACAACTGACATTTATTTTGAGGTCAAAAATGAGCCTTATTATTCTCTTCTGGCAGATAAACACTCTTGCACAGTCGGAGGCTCCACCCCACGCGAGAATACCAAAGGACATGTGACTATAGGCCATGGAATAATAAATGGTCATAAGGCTAGCCTGATCTAGAACTGACTTCATCTGTAACAGTGCAAAAATGCTTTGTTTAGCTGACTACATACATGGTCAATATGTTTCTGCCAGGAAAGTTTATGATCCAAGAATACACCTAGTAGTTTAGCTGAGTCAGAAAATATAAGTTCCTCATTGTTCATTAAATTTATAGGAAGCGGTTTTTAAAGGTGAAAATTAAGACAAACAGTTTTTTTTTCATTTAATATTAACTTATTTCTTTGGCACCAAGTACTTAGAGATTCTGTTGTGTCTTTAACCAATTTATAAAGTTTATCCGGTGTATCGGCTGACACTGTAATAGTGGTGTCATCCGCGAACATAGTCACGTGGCCTTGGTCTATGAAGTAAGGCAGATCATTAACGTACAGCATGAACAATAGCGGACCTAGCACAGAACCCTGTGGAACTCCAAGTGTAACATTAAAAGTTTCAGACGTTACTCCATCTAAGCTTACTCTTAGCTTTCTATTTTCCATGTAGGAAATTACCCACTGGAGAATATTTCCCCTAATACCAATGCTATATAGTTTTTGGCTTAAAATGTCTTTGTTGACAGTATCGAAGGCTTTGGAAAGGTCAAATAGCAGTGAAACAACATACTGTCCCTTGTCCAAGCATTCATAAACATATTTAAGAAGATGACAGGCTGCCGTCTCGACAGATTTGTTTATCCTAAAACCATGTTGCGCAGTCGATACTATGTTATATCTTTCTACATAGTTGGAAATTCTATTGTAAACCAGTCTTTCAGGTATTTTAGAAAGAATACTTAACAGCGATATTTGCCTATAGTTATCTAAATCGGAAGGATCATCCTTTTTAAACAGCGGAAAGATAGTAGCCAGTCTTAAAATATCTGGAAAAATTCCTGTTTCTATTGCCATATTTACCAGATACGTAAATGGTTTCAGGATATTGTTTTCGACACTTTTTATGATTTTGGGTGTTAGGCCATCAAAACCACTAGAGTTTTTATTTTTGAGTTGTATTATAATATTATGTATTTCTTCACTAGTAGCGGGTTCGAAGTACATTGAGTTACCATTGTTAGCCTTTATTGTACAGGGTAAAGAGAGGTTATGTTTTGTCCATAACAGTATTTTATCCAACATGATTTTGTTAAATTCCGAATTTTAAATACCATCATGCATTTTTTATACGAGATTCACTCTATTATGTATATTTGTACGTTCATGAAGAGTTCATTAAGCGCTGGACAATTTCTGCGGGAAAATCCAATTTCTTCCCAAATTCGGTTTTTAATAGTGATCATATATTATCTGGGGCTTGAACATCCTTTGAATTTTAAATAGATTCGTATACTGTCTGGGTATATTAAAACACTCCACCTAGAGGCTAATTTATTTCTACAATCTCGCTACTGCAGAATTTAAAAAGCTATTTCACGGAAACATAATACTGTTCAATGCAAGAATCGTCGATCCCATTTATCATTTTGTGCACTGCTGCAGGCTGAAATATCAAGGAGCAGCCGTTGCAACTTGGCGTTGCCAACTGAAAGTTACGGACCGGAATCGTTTCAATAAGAAAAATTTGAAAAAAATTTCACCGCCTTTAAAAGTTATGGAACACAATTTCAATTAACAGGGCGTATCGGCCGGTTAATGGAAACTTCATACTTAATATCGGTTGAAAATACAATTTTGTTATTTGTTAATTTTTCACCAATCTCGATATCGATATTGTCACGTAGTATTAAAAATTTAGTTGAAACACTCGGTATATCATTTTAGTGAAGAACAGAAATTAATATTATTTGAGAAGTGAGATTATACTATTGTTTAAATAAGACATGTTCCACTTCCAACAGAGGAATTTACAACTTGGCAGAAACTTAGTATATTCACCTAGGCTACCTTGGATAGCGCCATTCTAAAAGGAACCAACTGCCATTTGCCAAGATTTTAGTTATCACCATTTAAAGTTAATAGCTAATAAAAAAAATTATAACTAGTTATTTGCATGTCAATTTACTAGTGATGAAACAAATATTCTCAAGCTAAATTTAACTACTTGTAAGATGCTTGCGTTTGTGGTATTTATGTCTATATTGTCAAGTAACCTCTGCCCCTTTCCGCCCAGCCTTCAATTGCGGCGGCATCAATGTGCCGTGGACGTCTGACTGGCTCCGGCCGGGTGCAGAAATTAACTTGTAAATGCTTAATTAATTATTAATAAATTTGATTTGGTACCCGGTCTCAAGTAAATATGAAATATCAACGTCGCCATACTTAATTCGTTAAAAAAAATCAAACCTAGGTTTGCCAAATATCTAACAATATTCCTGCATTTATCGTAAAAAATTGCGCGTCATCTTCGCCGACCCATTGACAGTAATATTTAATATATCATTAAAAGCACGTACGTTTCCTGATATGTCGAAATATTCTCGCTTATCTCCTGTTTTTTGAAAAGATAAAAAGAGCGGGGCTGAAATCTATAGGCCCATATAACAATAACCTGCCATTTCGCTAAGGTATTCGACATAATCATTATTCAATCATGTGCCAAATTTTAAATAATTAACATGGGCTTGTTTTTTCTGAAACTAACCTTGCGTCTATTACACAATTCACTTCTAAAGAATTATACGCAAATAAGCAAAGTGACATCATTTAAGCTGACTTGTCCAAGACTTTCGATCCCTTGAATCATGGTATTCTATGCATTCTATTAGAGCAAATTTGGGTTATCAGTATAGTACTTACATTTCTCCCAGCAAACATTTTTGTCAAAATTAGCTCCAATTCGACTTGGGATAAGACAAATTTACTTACCAAAGTAATTATAACGTAAAATTGACTGGAAAAATAGACCTCCGATAAAAATTGACCAATTAGTCTTAATTTAGATTTAAGTTTACGTAAATAATACCAATTAATCTACCTCATACACAATTTTCTTTGAAGGTAAATTTAACGAAAACAGCAAGTGGAAAACTACTAAAAAAATCTACCAAAATTGACGTCAAGGGTAAATTTCCAATAAGATCGAAATAGGTAATATAATTAGGTAGTATTTACCTTTTTAGCGACTAAAAATATTTCTAATGGTCGAATATCTTTCTAGGTAGATTTTGTTGGAAATCCTACGTAATATATACCTAAATAGTAACTTATTTGGTCACTTTTATTACTCTTCTTTGAAGTAATATTAGGTAGACAACATCGGTAAATTCTACCTAGATTATCTACCAAATTTCACCAATTAAGTCAATTACCCTTAAACTGACCTTAAAGTTACTCTAAAAAAATACATTTTAAACCTCTTTGTCGCAGTAACCTGGCAAATCGACCTCAAAGTAAACTTCACTTTAAAATAGTAATTCAAAAGCTAACCCCCGTCTAACCTGTTTGTAGAATTCATATTATTTAGGTTATTTGAACCATTAGGTACTTAGGTGGTATAGTTATTATCTAAAAATTATTTGTCATAATTAACGTAGCATGGTTGGATAATTCGTGGTACCAATGTACAAATGAAGTATGCCAAAGGTAAAAAACCACCGCTTAAGGAATCACTACTTCCGCATCCAGATTTCCCATCCAAGTCTTTTTAAAGGAGAACATCTGGACTATATTTGCACTCTAGCATGTGGAAATAATTGCCTATAGAATTTCAATAAAAGGGTATTGCCGAATGCCAGCCGAGCTTCCAGAACTTTCGGGCGCTGTCGAATACCAAGGCAGTATCATATGGCTCCATTATGACAACTCACCCGTCAACACAATACACTAGTCGAGTTAAAATTTACACATAATAAGTAGAATTTACTAATAGGTAGTATATTCAAAATAAGGTAATATAAATAGGTTATATTTACCTACTAGTAATTATTTGATATAACAACAGGGTTAATAATACTTTCAATAGGTAAAGTTAACCAAAATGTCGTAAATTTTCGTGTAACTTGACCTGTGATAATTTCCACCTAAAAAATACGTAGATTGTCATGGTAATTTTAACTTGGAGGTCTAATTAGCACAAGACGCCATATTTGCTCAGCGCAGTTGAAGTATGATTCCAAATTGTAGTTTGTAAAATGAGTGTATATGGAAACAAACTGACGAAAAGTTTAAGAAAACACATAATTATGCCTGTAAACTAATATTTAACAAGTATAGTATACTTTCGGCTCAAAATATTACAACAATTTTTTTATTTGGTAACACAAATTTTCTTAAAGATGAATATTTTTGAGGCGCATTAGTATTTTATGGAGTACAGCTGCTATCATTCACAGAAAAATTTTCGGCGCATTGATTTCAATAAGCAAGAACTGCAAATACTTTCCTCAAAAATTGTATTTATTTTAGTTACCGGCATTCATCTTGTATTATTATTGTGAGTTAGGTATCTCTTCAGTTTTGTAAGTGACTGACAACCATATGTCGACTACTTATAGAGAAAAATACCAAATAAGTGTAAAAATCTTACTTTTTTCCACTTGGCGTCATTTTTAAATTTCACATATGTCCGTAAATTCTACCTAAAACTAGTCAACTCGATGTCAAATTGACGTTGATTTCAAGTAAAATTTACCTAAACAGGTATTAGTAACCAAATGTAATGTGCGACTACAAGTAAGATTTATATGTAATTTTACCTGTTTTAGTTGATATAACTTAATTTCTACGTCGTCTTATTCTCCACTTATGTCGATTCCACGTAGCATCAACGTAAATTTTACCAAAATATGGTTAATTCTAATTTTGCGACTAAATTTATTATACATAAATTAGGTAGTCTTGACGTCAAATAATACTTAAATGTTTGCTGGGCTTCTATTCGTGGCTAGAGAATAGGCGTCAGTATGCGGAATACCGTGGCTTTAGCTCATCTGATGTTCTGGCCACATCTGGTGTTCCTCAGGGATCCGTACTGTGCCCGCTTGTGGTTGTTGTTTTTTTAAATGATATACCTAATTTAATTGTAGAGAGCCTTTTGTATGCAGATCATATGAAAATTTCTTGTGTAGTAGAAATTTAACAAAAGCAAAAATTATAATCTACTACAATGTAGGCTTGATATATTCAATTGTGGTATTCAATCAATTAAGCAGCTTAATTTCTAACAGAATATAACCTTTGCTTTTGTATTATTCTACTAAGAAATATATTCGAGTATAATGACTTACCATTATTTCATTGCGATGTTTTCCACCCTATAATTGGTTATCTGTTGGGTGATGTATGCAGGCCAGTCGAAAACCTCAGCGGGCCCCGGAGCAGTTTATTGCTCCACTACATATCCAAGTGTGTGCCCAAGTAACAAGGACTATCTATAAAATATCTAACAGATGTTCAAAATGTTTATGGTTTGTTTGTTTTCGTGTCTGTGCCCCCATTAGATACACGGGCCCCTGGGTAGTTACCCTAGCTGACCCCCCCCCCCCCCGCCCGATGGCCCTGGCTGCAAATAAATAAATAAATTCCGCATAGTTGCTAACTAACCCGATTATGGTTCCTAGGTTTCCGAAGGTTTCGATTCCTGAACCTGTTGTGGAAGTTATATGTGAGGTTCTTTGCCATTTTTGATACTTAAAGCGTCCATTTTCGTCTTAACTTGGAATTCATCTATTTATACATAAAGTAAAACAATATTCATTACTTTTGCAAAAAAAAACACATCTCAATAATGTCAGATTTCGCTATTTTCTAATCTCTTTTCGATATCGATGGTTGTATCTTGTAACTTTTATTATGTAGAACGCGACCAGATCTTGGCAGTACTCTGACCTGTCGCCCTGTCGGCCTATTACACATTCGTAACATGTAGAATATCTTTGAAATGATCAGTGCTTCACACAAAGCAAACAGTCTATTCCAGGATTGATCCCAAGGAAAATTGCTTTTCGACCTACCGTTTTTAATGATGCGCAATTATACAGGATGTGATGATGGTTTCATCCTTCACTCTATACATCTAACAAATCGGATCATCAGTCAACCACGGTCATCGAGAGCCAAGGTGGGCGTGCCCCGGGACAAAAGGTTTTTCACACTGTCAATATTGGTGCGGGGGATTCGGGAGACAGAAGCTCGCAGGAAGCCCTTATAAAGAGGCGTGGATACGTGAAATTTGCCGCCAACCCCCTCCCCCCCTCTCTCGTCGGGCCTGCCTTCAACCTCAATATATGTAGGTGCTTGTTCAGAGCACATTGTCCTATTATCAAGACTACTTACCATCTATATTGTCTGCTCTCTATCGAGCCCAAACCACCACTTTATGAAGGAGTTAGCTGAGGGTCCCTTTATATGCAGAGGCCTTGTAACTTAGTCTGTGCCCCTGTCTTAAACGATTGATAACGTGCGGTATCCCTTCAATTCTTAAATGTTTTTGATCCTCACACTGGGTATATATTCATTAATTAATACATTTCAATTATATTGTGCACTAATTACTTTACGTCATTTACCATTTTTTCCCGTTTTATTAGAAAAGGGAATTAAAGGTGAATTATAATTATGAAAAAAATGATTCACCTTCACGTATGTTATTATACTGTTTATCACTTTTGCTTTAATTTATTATGTTTGAACTTGCTTTGGAACGTGTAAACCCTGTTATTTAATTAGCTAATGAGTAAATTATACAGATGTATAAAATAAATTCATTTTAAGCGTAATTGTAAACTAAATTATTGGTTTTGAAGAAAAATTGAAAGTGATCTATAGTTGATTTTAAAGTTTTTAATAAATAATTGTACAAGGTTTAATCTTCAAATTAAGATTACTTCTAGCGTCGTATTGCACCATACTCTACTGTTTCCGATGGCTTAAGTTGATACCTAACGTGTGTACTTATAGGCTACATGGCGAGGATTTTGATTGGATGTTTGGCCCATAGGCGAGATCATTATTGGAATTAATTTATTTATTTACTTACTCAAAATATCTACAGGATAGAATCCCAAATGATATTAAAACAATATAATGCCATATTGTATAGAGACAAAAGACTGACAATGTATATTACAAAATAACACTTACCGAGTGTAACAAAATCATGCTATAGAGAATTGTTTGAAATTAAGCATACCGGGTGAGTCACGAATTGCGTTCGCCCCGATATTTCCTAAAATATTTGGAATAGAAAATTGAAATTTGGAGGCCTTATTACACGACTAAAATGTCATCTCTTCAATAAAAAATCATTCAATGGCTACTATGATTTTTCCAATGTTATTAGGTTACCAGATTTACACAGAAATGTGCCATTTTAGTTTCCAATGCCCACTAATTTATTATCTATTAGCCGCATGTTTCTAAAAGCTTGGTTGCATTGTATTTTGGCTGAAATCTCAAATATTTCTGAGCGGATTTTCAAAATTTTGGTATCATTAGATTCGTATGAAAATGAGGTATTTAAAAATGTTGGTGACCGATTAAATTCCCATTTAAAAAAACCGAGTTAGTGGGTAAAAATCACATTTAAAAATTTTAAACGCCTCTAGAGAATTAAGTAATGCAATCATATTGCTCTTTTTATTTTTATAGTAACGTAGCAAACAAACTAAAATATATTTTGGGCACCACAGCACTCTGGATTCAGAAATAGATTTTTTAATAAAATTTTTAATGTTTATCAAAAAGTGACCAAAGTGGATGTATTGTATTCAAAATTTCCTCTAGATTCCAAAAATGTAAAAATATATAGGGTGTTTCATCTAAAAATCGAAAGTTGTGGGCATTTCCGGTCAAACCGGATGTGCACCAAACTTGATTTTTTATAGAATAGATGGCATTTTAGTCGTGTAATAAGGCCTCCAAATTTCAATTTTCTATTCCAAATATTTTAGGAAATATCGGGGCGAGCGCAATTCGTGACTCAACCGGTATACCACATACGGCATAAGCGGCATTTTTTGACATACAATTGATTTTTTTTTCACTTCCGGTTTCGCAGGAAATGACACTAACTTTCGATTTTTAAATGGAACACATATTATTGCATTTTTGAATTCTCCATAATTTTCTGAATCCAACGATGCCAAATAAGTGACATTTCAAATATCAATTTTTTTTATAATATAATTTTTAGTTTTCCATTTAAGTGTGCCATGACGGTTCCGATTTATTCTAAATGATCCGTGTAATGCTACAAAATCGAAATCCCGTTAAAAACACCAAATTACGTGATTTATGAGCAAATAAAATTCACCAAAATTGTTTTTGGGGCAAAAGTCAATTTTTTCAAATGGAACCATATCGGTACCGTGGTACCATTTATTAGTACTATTAATAAGGAATGTGTTCAAATATGGCACAATTGTTAATTAAGGATTAAAAAAAACAGATCAACGAAGAAATAAAATGGATTTAGTTACCTTCCTTCTCTTAAAAAAATTTTTCATTCTAATGGATTACATTTTCATGAAATCTATCATTCTGTGTTTGGAAATGCTTAGCCTTTGAAACGTTTTTCGCCCTTATTATGAGCTCATCTGAAAAGCACAAAGCCACTCATAAAGATGTTCCATGCAAAACCAAGACAATTTCTATGACTAAGTATGAAAAATTATATTTGACATTGACTGATAAAAACAACAGGTCTTCACTTATCTATTTATCTAACTAGTATTGGAGCCTATATGTTTCAATAGAATAAAGCAAACAAATAATAATTCACTTTTAAATATGCATAGAGTATATAGCCTCCAATACTAGTTAGATAATAGGTAGGTGAAGATCAGTCTATGTCAAATATAATTTTTCATACTTAGCCATAGAAATTGTCTTGATTTTGCATGGAACATCTTTATGAGTGGCTTTGTGCTCTTCTGATGAGCTCAGAATAAGGGCGAAAAACGTTTCAAAGGCTAAGCATTTCCAAAAACAGAATGGTAGATTTCAAGACAAGGTACAGGTAAATAAATCCATTTTATTTCTCTAGCTGAATCATCATATACCGTGGGGGGTTATGTAGATACTGGTTTAACCTGCATGGCCGTAGGGGACTGTGTGGATGCTAGTTGTTGAATGAGGATTTTCAAATAAGAAATTATACAAATTCATTTAAGTAATTTTAATTTGCCAGCATAACCAAAAGTCAGGTTATCGAAAGAATGCAAAGATTTCATTAATATTTTTACACATAGCTTTTCTTTTAGTTCTCATAGACAGTTATTTTTTCTGATGTTTGCAAAATCCTATAAAGAATATGTTTGAATAAGATTTATTTAATGTGGGTGCCTTTTAAATTCATTTCTGTTGCTTCTTATGTTAACAGAAAGTGTATTAAAAATGCTGACACAACAGACATATACTTTTTCTAAAAAGTGAGCGACTATAGTTATTGATATCTGATTGGCTATGTGTAAGTAAAATAATTTAATTTTTTGTGGAAATGGGTTTTATAATATTTATAACTATTTAACAACTTTAATTAATACAGCAGATTTATTAACAGTTTTGTTGCTACTTCACGTAGAACAAAAATAAAATTTGTGATGTAATTTTAACTTATCACCATTATGATTGCGAAGTTTCCGCCTGCTTTATTATCTACACAATTTTACTTTAGACGGTGACAATATCGTATCTGCTTTCCGTCCCAATATTCTCTTGTCTCATGCCGCAAAGTTATAAACGCCAGAACTATTATAATCCTTCCTCACTGTATCACATAATTCTTCTACAGCAAAAATACCGTTACCGAATGCCCCTTTGATAAAATTTTTCATACAAATCATTATTATCTCTCGACCTTCAGGAAAATGGTACTTTTCTAGTGGTTGAAGTGTATACAAAACTACTAGGTACTTATACAGGGTAATTCATAGTGGATGGAGTATTAGAAGTATACGGAGAACGGGTAAACACATCCTTTTGAAAATTTTAGGAGTTACTAAAGTCAGTGTGGCCAATCCAACCAATATAATTACAAGCATGTGGTACTTCCGGTTATACCGGAAGTCGATACCAACTTGCTTATTTTAAATGGAACATCCTATATATTCTCCACTTTTCGAAATAACCATAAAATTCTGAGTCGAAGAATGTAGCACATCCTATACTTAAACCCAGCAGTTTTGGAGATATTTAACATTTTAAAACAAATTTGACAGGTGCAACGGTTTTCAAGAACCATTATAACTATTTTCGTGTAGGAGATCCTCATTTGCTTCTTGGCACGTAGAAAGAACACAAGATGAGCTAGTCCCTACAGTAAAAATAAATTCCATAATAGTATACCAAGTGGTCTATTTTTCACGTTACATTTGGCAAATTCAAACCTCAAAAACTTCTTTATTTTAAATGGAACACCCTGTATTTTTTACACCAAATTAGGTACAACTAATTTCCATTTTTAGCATTATAGGAGTTAAGGTTACAACTTTTTGAAATATTGGCGATTTTCTTAAATGTTTAAGAATTTTTAATAAAAATTGCCATCAACTTCCCTAAATAATAAATAAATCTAAAAACTCTTCGTGGGTGTAATTCAAATGTGCTGGCATTCTTTGATATAAGAGAAGGGCAATGATTGTTTCTAGTTATGGCTAAGTTGATGGCAATTTTTATTAAAAATTCTTAAACATTTAAGAAAATCGCCAATATTACAAAAAGTTGTAATTCTAACCCCTGCAATAATTATACTAGAAAAAAGGAAACTTAATTTTACATAATTTATTATAAAAAACTACATGGCGTTCCATTTGAAATAAAAAAGTTATTGAGGTTTGAATTTGACAAAATGTAACGTAAAAAATAGAACACTTGGTATACTATTATGGAATTTATTTTTATTGTAGGGACTAGATCATCTTGTGTTCTTCCTGCATGCCAAGGAGCAAATGAGGATCTCCAAGACGAAGAAAGTTGTAATGGTTCTTGCAAAGCGTTGCATCTGTCACATTTCTTATAAAATCTCAAATATCCCCGAAACTGTTAGGTTTAGGCCTAGGGTATGCTGCATGCTTCGAATCAGAACTCTACGGTCATTTCGAAAATATATAGGGTGTTCCATTTAAGATAAGCAAGTCAGTATCGATTTCCTTTATAACTGGAAGTACCACATGCTTGTAATTATTTTGGTTGAATTGGCCACACTGACTTTAGTAACTCCCAAAATTTTCAAAAGGATATGTTTACCAATTCTTCATATACTTCTAATCCTCCATCCACTATGAATCACCCTGTATATTCTGCTGTGAGTTGACATAAAAATAAAGTAAATGAATGTGAAACAACCACAGTAATTTATACTTCTTTACATTTTAGTTTATCATACTAAAACTGTTTGACTTTGTGAAATAGCTGCATTATATCAGGAGACAAGAGTTTGTTAAGTTGAATAATTTTCAGATGTGCATATGTATATGTACATTGTACATAGAAACTTATCCTTTAAAGATGGTGGAGGTGCCGGTGATAACCACATATTATTTATTGATAGTGGCGTCTCGTAAAACTATAAACATATTCAGACAATACATCACAATAAAAATTTAAATAACATAATGTGATGGGAAAGTTCAAAAGTTTCTTATGTATTTTTTTAACGTATTTATTTAAATTAACCATTAAAAAATATATTATAGAATAAAGAAGTCTTATTTTGACGTTTTTTATCTATTTCAATAGTTTTTTTGATTACTCCAAATTAAAAAAAAAAGAAAATCCAAGATTTTTTAAATATTTTTATGAGTTTTTAAAATATCTAAAATAACTACTATATATTTGTCAAATAATGCTAACAGTGTAAATGTCGCAATAAACACACTTCACGTAATGAACTATTTGCATATGTTTATGTATTATATTAAATCACGAGGACGTCATGAAAATATTGTCGCAGTCTGTTTATATTCTTAATTATGATACTGTTCGAATATTATCAGTAGCTTTCAATAGATAGTGAGTACAGTATTAGTCTAGTAAACCTTCGCAAAAATAGAAGTTAACCAGGAACTAACTCCAAAGAAATTATTTCTTTACTATTATTTGTCATTTATTTTTAGAAACAACATAATAAAAATATAGAAAAATATTAGCAGGCTACCTTCCTAACATTTTTGATAAATGATCTTAAATCTAAATGTCTATCAAATCAAATCAAATCCAATCAAATCATGTTATTGGTACTGTATAGATCTTATTTGCACAAGAAATTTGATTGCTAAAAATTGGAATCCCTTTCTTAGTTAATCTTACATACGGTATTGTTAACATATCATTAACTAAACTGAGTCTGCGGTAGGTTCTTGGTGAAACATACTAAATAGAATAAGTATTAAAAACACTTGCTGTTACTGTTCCACAATTTTTATTCAAATTTCTCCGACATGTTTCGGCCTTTCGACCATTATCAAAAAGTTATAACAACTAACCTAAAAGTGACCATTACAAGATATTTATAGGATTTGAGAGGTATAGATAATCATATTAACATTTTATTACTTATTTCTAATATAGCTACTACTACTAGGAATTTAAATTAAATTTTTAATTACTATTTCTGGGTATCTTTGTGTATTAGTAACGTTTTTCTGTTTATTTGAGGCCTTGATTTCCAAAATTTCAAGCACGTTTAACTTATTTCCCTTATTGACATTGTGCAAAAGTTTGAAAAATGGTTTTTATCTATACAATGTTCTGCTAAACCAATTGATTTTTTATTCTATAACTTTTGTGTTCATTTACCCGTACGTCTGAGCTTCGATCACTCTGACCTATATATAGATCATCACAATGGTCAAAATTTATTTCATATACTCCCGCTTTTTGTGAGTCTTCAGTTTTTTCTTTGTTGTAACGAATCAACGAGCGACCTAAGTTGTTTGTATTCGAGAAAATTGTATTAATGCCAAGTTTACTTAATCTATTACAAATTGGGTTGCTAATACGTTTTACAAATTTTCTTACTTTTTATTGGGTATTTTGCCACTGAAAAATATTTAAAAATTTTAATGAAAAAACCTCTGCGCCAAACGGATCAGACAGAGGTTGGTTCTTGGGTACTTGACTGTTTCAAAAAGTCTCACACCTAAAAATATGTAAACTAGAACAATGTTATAAACTAAAAACTGAAAATCAAAGCTATAGGTAGTTAACGTTTCGGAAGAGAATCTACTTCCGTTCTCAAAACTTTTTTGGCCGTCAACCATGACAGTTCTTTGTTTATGTATTTCCATAGTCACGTGAGACATTAAATTATATTTATCTTATTTTTACTTACTTCGTCTCTAAGGATGGGCAACCAACTAGTACAAAAATCTATTGAATAATTAGAAACGCTATCTATCCTCGTTTAATAAAATAATCGCGGATTCTTTAAGTTTTCTTTTAGTTCCGTTGCTCTCTTTTTCCAAAATCTTCGCCGAGTCCCATTTAATTCTATGATTATTGTCCCACGCGTGTTCACAAATTTTGGATTTTTCAAATTCTCCCCTTCTAGTTTAATTTCTATGTTCACGAAGCTTTACGTTGAAAGGTCTAGATGATTCACCCACGTAATGTTTTCCGCACTCACACGGAACACTATAAATACAATTTTTTGAATTTTGAACAATATGTGGAGGTTTGGTTCTCGATAAAACCGATCTTAGCGTGGAGCCCGTTTGAAAAACCGTTCGTACGGAAAACCTATTCCCAATTTTTCGTAATTTATCCGATAAACCATGTATATATGGAATTACTGCCATTGACCTAAATACCTCAGGTTGTGATAGTATATTCTCTCTACTACCAATGTTCAATAACTGACTATCAACAAAACTCTCAGGATATTGATTATTTAATAAGACAGTTTTTATTAATTGTTTTTCGTTCCTTAATATTACATCATTTGAAGAAATAATTTTGGCCCTGTCATACAAACACTTAACAACACTTTTCTTAACACTAATATGTTGATTTGAATTGAAATTTAAGTATCTGTTTGTGTGTGTTTGTTTTCTATACACACTGGTTTGGTATGTGTTATCTAATTTTTTAATTAAAATGTCTAAGAAAGGTAATTCATTATTATTCTCTATTTCTATTGTAAATTTAATTGAAGGTTCCTTTTCGTTAATCTGATTCAAAAAATTACTTAAACATTCTTTACTATAAGGCCATATAGCAAAAATGTGATCTACATATCTCCACCATACAATGGGTTTATAAGCTAGATTATTAATATTACTTTCCTCGAAATTTTCCATGAAAATGTTACTTAATATTGGAGATAATGAAGAACCCATGGCCATCCCAAAGTCTTGTTGATAGAAGTCATTATTTAATTGAAAGTATGTTGTTTTAATGCAAAGTGTAAGTAATTCCATTATAGTTTCAATGCTTAACTTAGTTCTATTCGCCAAATTCCCATCTTGTTGCAATTTGTTTTTAATTATTATTAATGTTTTATCTACAGGAACATTAGAGACGAAGTAAGTAAAAATAAGATAAATATAATTTAATGTCTCACGTGACTATGGAAATATATAAACAAAGAACTGTCATGGTTGACGGCCAAAAAAGTTTTGAGAACGGAAGTAGATTCTCTTCCGAAACGTTAACTACCTATAGCTTTGATTTTTAGTTTTTAGTTTATAACATTGTTCTAGTTTATATATTTTTAGGTGTGAGACTTTTTGAAACAGTCAAGTACCCAAGAACCAACCTCTGTCTGATCCGTTTGGCGCAGAGGTTTTTTCATTAAAATCTTTAAATATTTTTCAGTGGCAAAATACCCAATAAAAAGTAAGAAAATCTGAATATGCCACAAATAAACAATTACAGACAATACTTAAGTTTTCCTCAAAAAATTGTAATGACATCACTGTCTCATGGCACAGTAACTAAACACACTCTAAACCGCTAATGTTCTTGAATATCTCGCTATCTGAATACATGAGGATTCTATTTACTAAAGTAATGGGAATTGTGCTGATTAAAAAGTCCATTTTTGGTAAATTTAGCATCATCTCTCCATATATTTCCCAAAAAATTATTGTCAGCTTCATATCTTATTAAAATAAATTCACATAAAATTTCTGTTTCTATTAATTGTTGAGCCATATGGAACGAGAATGGACTAACTGATACGATTCTGTGAAGTGACTTCTTGGATAATCAGGACTCGATAATTGGAAATGCCCGAAAATAACACGGAATTGCTATTTCTATGTTTTCATCATCAACATCCTCCTTAGAATTCCTGCCTTGACAGAGCCAGTTCTTGTGGGTATTGAGTAGCAAATGTGTTACATGTACTTGATATTACCTTATCACAATTTCTCTAAATAATAAATAAATCTAAAAACTCTTCGTGGGTGTAATCAAATGTGCTGGCATTCTTTGATATAAGAGAAGGGCAATGATTGTTTCTAGTTATGGCTAAGTTGATGTCAATTTTTATTAAAAATTCTAGAACATTTAAGAAAATCGCCAATATTTCAAAAAGTTGTAATTCTAACCCCTGCAATAATTGTACTAGAAAAAAGGAAACTTAATTTTACATAATTTAATATAAAAAAATACATGGCGTTCCATTTGAAATAAAAAAGTTATTGAGGTTTGAATTTGACAAAATGTAACGTAAAAAATAGAACACTTGGTATACTATTATGGAATTTATTTTTATTGTAGGGACTAGATCATCTTGTGTTCTTCCTGCATGCCAAGGAGCAAATGAGGATCTCCAACACGAAGAAAGTTGTATTGGTTCTTGCAAAGCGTTGCATCTGTCACATTTCTTATAAAATCTCAAATATCTCCGAAACTGTACGGTCACTTCGAAAATATATAGGGTGTTCCATTTAAGATAAGCAAGTCGGCATCGACTTCCTGTATAACTGGAAGTATCACATGCCTGTAATTATTTTGGTGGGATTGGCCACACTGACTTTAGTAACTCCCAAAATTTTCAATAGGATATGTTTACCCATTCTCCATATACTTCTAATCCTCCATCCACTATGAATCACCCTGTATATTCTGCTGGTGTGAGTTGACGAAAAAATAAAGTAAAATACAAATGAATGTGAAACAACCACAGTAAGTTATACTTCTTTACATTTTAGTTTATCATAGTAAAACTGTTTGACTTTGTGAAATAGTTGCATTATATCAGGAGACAAGAGTTTGTTAAGTCGAATAATTTTCAGATGTGCATATGTATATGTACATAGAAACTTATCCTTTAAAGATGGTGGAGGTGCCGGTGATAACCACATATTATTGATAGTGGCGTCTCGTAAAACTATAAACATATTCAGTCAATACATCACAATAAAAATTTAAATAACATAATGTGATGGGAAAATTCAAAAGTTTCTTATATATTTTTTAACGTATTTATTTAAATTAACCATTAAAAAATATATTGTAGAATAATGAAGTCTTATTTTGACGTTTTTTATCCATTTCAACAGTTTTTTGATTACTCCAAATTAAAAAAAAAATCCAAGATTTTTTAAATATTTTTATGATTTTTTTAAATATCTAAAATAACTACTATATATTTGTCAAATAATGCTAACAGTGTAAATGTCGCAATAAACACACTGCACGTAATGAACTATTTGCATATGTTTATGTATTATATTAAATCACGAGGACGTCATGAAAATATTTTCGCAGTCTGTTTATATTCTTAATTATGATACTGTTCGAATATTATCAGTAGCTTTCAATAGATAGTGAGTACAGTATTAGTCTAGTAAACCTTCGCAAAAATAGAAGTTAACCAGGAACTAACTCCAAAGAAATTATTTCTTTACTATTATTTGTCATTTATTTTTAGAAACAACATAATAAAAATATAGAAAAATATTAGCAGGCTACCTTCCTAACATTTTTGATAAATGATCTTAAATCTTAATGTCTATCAAATCAAATCAAATCCAATCAAATCATGTTATTGGTACTGTATAGATCTTATTTGCACAAGAAATTTGATTGCTAAAAATTGGAATCCCTTTCTTAGTTAATCTTACATACGGTATTGTTAACAAATCATTAACTAAACTGAGTCTGCGGTAGGTTCTTGGTGAAACATACTAAATAGAATAAGTATTAAAAACACTTGCTGTTACTGTTCCACAATTTTTATTCAAATTTCTCCGACATGTTTCGGCCTTTCGACCATTATCAAAAAGTTATAACAACTAACCTAAAAGTGACCATTACAAGATATTTATAGGATTTGAGAGGTATAGATAATCATATTAACATTTTATTACTTATTTCTAATATAGCTACTACTAGGAATTTAAATTAAATTTTTAATTACTATTTCTGGGTATCTTTGTGTATTAGTAACGTTTTTCTGTTTATTTGAGGCCTTGATTTCCAAAATTTCAAGCACGTCTAACTTATTTCCCTTATTGACATTGTGCAAAAGTTTGAAAAATGGTTCTTATCTATACAATGTTCTGCTAAACCAATTGATTTTTTATTCTATAACTTTTGTGTTCATTTACCCGTACGTCTGAGCTTCGATCACTCTGACCTATATATAGATCATCACAATGGTCAAAATTTATTTCATATACTCCCGCTTTTTGTGAGTCTTCAGTTTTTTCTTTGTTGTAACGAATCAACGAGCGACCTAAGTTGTTTGTATTCGAGAAAATTGTATTAATGCCAAGTTTACTTAATCTATTACAAATTGGGTTGCTAATACGTTTTACAAAATTAATACTATGCCATTTTTTACTTTCTTTGGGTGCGTTATAAAATGTTTTTTCAACAGCTTTCTTTGTTTGTTCTTAATTAGCTTGTCTATGAGAGATGTGCGATATCCATTGTTTTTTGCTATTATTTTAAGGGTTGTAATTTCTTTTTCAAAATTAACATTATTTAACTTTAATGAATTATAACAATCTATGGATATAACTATGAAAGGCTGACATTTTTATCTTCCAGGATTGATTACTATTTGCATGTATGAGTGTGTCAGTAAAAGTGGGTTTTCTATAAATATCGATTTCTAAAATGGGACATTTCGTGTCAATAAAATATATAAAAAGTTTAAAGAAAGTTCTATCTCGATTCTACATTGCAACTTTTCTGCACGTGCCTACCAGATCAATTTATCATCTAGATAAAGTCCCAAGAGTGACTCCTGGGGGTCGGCAACATTGTGCAGTATTTTATTATGCAGCGAGAAGAACAAATGCACTGTTTTTTTCTCTATTTAAAGTAAGTGTATTTGACTTGAACCACTGTTCTGCCTTTGCCTCCACCTCACACGCAATTGCAGAAAGTTGTTTAATATTCTTGTCATGAACCTATTTACTTTGATCGCAAAATTTATAATAACCTTTTTTATTAGCATTGAAATCTCCTTTCAAGTAGAAAAGTTCAATATAAATATAATTTTCTGTTAATTACTGAACCCTGGTGTTCTAACGATGAAATTTAGTATGCAAGTATTAATAATCATAGTCTTATTCCCAAGTTTTGTAAAACTAGCTATATTCATGGTGGGGTGGCTGTATATGTACACTTGCACACATAAACCAGTCAAGCTGTAAGAAAATAGAATAAGTATACGAACTATCTGTTGAATTGGATTGTGAGATAGCTGCCATTAAACTTGACCACATTTGACTGATGACAATATATAAGTAGATCACCTATTGGCAATTATAACGTATTTTTGGACAAACTTACCCTTGTACTTGAGATTTTCTGCAGGTCTGAGGGATAATGTTTGTTTCAGGCGACTTCAATGTACACTTCCAAAACGAATTTGATCAACACTTATACATTTATTTGAATCATTCGGTTTTTCACCTAGTTTCAGGAGCGTTACTAGGGTAAATTATTGTCTTGACAATATATTCACAAATATCAGCTCACATAAATTAAATACCTTTTCAATCGACACAAAATTGTCAGATCATTTAAGTATATATCTAGAGACCAATATATATCAAAATGCACAAAAAAACATACAGTGCCATTCATGAAAATGGCCTCAATGATTTAAATGATTACCTACAAAATTTAAACTGGGACTTTACTCTCAATAAAAATATAGATGCCAACATCTCGTATTCATAATTCATTAATATCATAACAAAATGCAATAGATTCTGTTTTTCCCGTAATATCTTGGGTAGTAAAAAGGTGTAATGAAACCCCTACAGTTTGGTTTAATGACAATCTTCGGTGTATGTTGGAACACCTATACTTTCTTCACGAATATCACAGAAGAAATCCTACCAATGACAACAAAGCCATACTGAACAACTTTAGATCCACTTACCATTCTGCAATGAATGCAGCAAAGAAAACGTCAAATGATAACTTTATAAAAAACCACCGCAACCTCCAGCAGGCAATGTGGAAAATAATAAACTACCACAAACGAATCTCTGTTGACTCATCGGACATAATTTCCTCTGATGACTTTAATGAATATTTTGTAAATAATGCAGATTATCGCAAATTCACTATCTAAAAAAATTTAGTCAGAACAACAAATTTTCTTTCAACCATGCATCAAGTCCTAAAATAGCCGAAGTTATCTCCAATCTCAAAAACAAAGAAAGTAAAGGCGCCTATGATATTTCCGTCAAAATCATTAAGGCAATAATTCCTCTTACGAACCTAATTAACTTATGTTTATCAAAAAACATTTTCCCGGATTGTCTAAAAATAGCCAAAGTAGTACCGATCTATCAAAAATGACATAAATAATCCCCCTAATTAAAGACCAATATCGGTGATTCGTTGTTTCGCGAAAATCTACGAATTACTCATATAAAATAAAATTGCAGTACACGTGGAAATAAATAACCTTCTCAACACCGACCAATATGGGTTTAGAAATAAACTGTCCACAACCTTTGCTATATATAGATAAATTAACTTCCACAATAAACACCGGTTTCGAAAAGGGAAATTTTGTTTGCTCTGTGTTCTTTTCTCACCAAAGCTTTCGATTGTGTATCACATGAGATAATAATCGATAAATTCCAGATCCATGGTTTCACAGAAGATAGTATATGTCTTCTGAAATCCTATCTGTCCAACAGACAACAATAATTTGTACTCTATAATGGAAGTAAGTCAGAAACACTTAAAATACATTTTGGTGTGCTTCAGGGGTCGGCCCATATTTTTTTAAATATATGTAATCTGGGGAAACTCTATCGCAGAATGTTTTCATTGCTCAAAAACGGATAATAACTCGTGTTTCTAGTACCCACTCTTGCAAAGAGATCTTTAGAGAGTATAATATATTAATTTTACCATGTTTATAAATTTTCGAAATGTGTGTCTTTGCTTATCGAAACAGGAATATGTTTACTGCGAATTAAAATATTTATAATGCAAATACGCGTAGCAAAGGTTTGATTTAACTTACAATTCTCCAAATTACATGGGACCAAAATTGTTTAATAACTTACCCTCTGAACGTAAAGTAGCTAGAAACTTACAGAATTTTAAAACTAAGTTAAAATTGTTTTTGCCGTCTAAATGTTTTTACACTGTATGCGATTGTTTACCTATTTTTTAAGGTATATGTTGTAACTTGACTATTCCTATACAACTGTAATATTGTCATTATGGAAAATACATTATTATTATTATTTATTCGGCTCAGTGGCGCAATGCTAAGGCGTTTGGCTTGCGACCATGGAGTCCCGGGTTCGAATCCTGGCCAGGGTATGGATGTTTAGTGGCGATTTTAATGTGTTACCGAGATGGTAGCAGTGAGCTAGGCCGCTGTTGGATGGCACAGCATGTCTAGTCGCTGTTATCTATCCCGAGTTCGAGTCTCAGTTGCGGTAGATGGCAATATCGCAGAAAATGGTTTTTGTGTTGATGTATATGTGTACGTTTCCTGGTTGAGTGGTGGAATAGCATTAGCTAAACTCCGCCAGGATGTTAATATAAACAAGAGGGTTAAATGAAATAAACAAATAAGTAAATTAATAAATGAATAAATGAGTAAATGAATAAATGAATAAATGAATAAATGAATAAATGAATAAATGAATAAATGAATAAATGAATAAATGAATAAATGAATAAATGAATAAATGAATAAATGAATAAATGAATAAATGAATAAATGAATAAATGAATAAATGAATAAATGAATAAATGAATAAATGAATAAATGAATAAATGAATAAATGAATAAATGAATAAATGAATAAATGAATAATAAATAATAAATAAATTAATAAATAAAATATTATTATATTATTATTAATGATTTTGAAATGTTACGTGTGATAAACACTAAACTTTTTATTTCTTTACTTTATTTACACTTTGTTAAGATATACGTTTTATTTCTAGCAACATTTATTTTCCAGTTAAAACTTTTTGTTTATGTGACTTACAATGTTTAAATATTATATGGTATCGTACTTATGTTGAAGTTGATGTCAATTTCTCGGAAGTGGCTGGTTTATTGAATCCGCCATTTTAAAAGTATTCACGACCCTACTTAAATTTGTCTACATTTTTAATGTCATTCTCAAAGGTAAAAGATGTACTAGAGTGAACGAATCGTTTGTTGCAATTAGTTCCAGGTCAAAGCATATCTTTACTCGGCTATATAATCTAATTTAACGGCGAGATATTAAAAACTAAACTTGCTCTTATAAACAATGGAAACTCGTTCTTCCATACAAAAATGCAACTTTAGTGTTCGTGTAAATTAACTAGTTATTACCTATCTAGCTTCGTGTTACAGACCGTTATCCTGCAGTGCTCACGTGACCTCACTCACACCCCAACACCTCCTACACCTTAGCCCTCATTATAGGACACAGTTGGAAGAAGAAAGCGACATTAAATGGCCTGCTGATAGCCCCAGGAGAGTTGGCCTATTCGATGTTGCGATATTTTAATACCCATTTGTAGTATTTTAAAAGAAAATGTTGAATTTGTCCTTCGTTAATGTTCTTCCCTTGCGCTAAATCGATATTGCCGTTGCCGGCGCGCCAGTTCCTAGACGTACGTCGCCGGATTCGCATGTTTTCCTGCAATTATAACCTACAAAACACGTATTTTGTACAAAAGAGTTAGGTTTTGAATTAAAATGACACTCATTTGTTAAGTTAGTTTATTTTCTATCGAGTTTCATTCATGTTTTTCGTTAACATTGTTTCTAGAATTGACCTTTTGACATGTGTTTCTGCGAAAGTGTGTTAGTGTATTTCAGTGGAAGCTAAAGGATTATAAGCCTCTTACATTTGTAAACATGATTCCGTCTAAGTACTGTGATTCATCCTCTTCCAGTAAGCAAAACGTTTTGTTATAGTATTGCAAATGTGTACGATTAAACGTGTAATTATAGTCAATGGTAACATCAGTACTTGCATTAAAAAATTAAGATTTTGGATTTGTTATTTTAAAATTACAGATTTCATTTCAACTCTTAATTTTTGATTAAGGTTGTTTATTATAAATAATGAATCACACATTTTTATCTAATATAATTTTTTTATAAAGGTAATTTATTTTGTGATTATAGGTTAGTACCTAAAAGTGTTAACCTCTTATTGAAATCAAACAAGCTGAAATTGTACATGCTACTAATTAGTAATATTATAAATAAGAGAAATTACAAAATGTTGCATGGGTGAGCAACAGTTACTACATTCCTCAAAGAAAGGGTCGTATAGAAAAACTAGAAACCATTTTTTCAGTTTGTTTCTGGAACGGTTTAAGTAAGATATTGACTTGACTGAAATGTATGGTCTGGAACTAGATTATATTTTGACATCCAGACACTTGTGTATATATAGAAGCCAAGATCTCAAATATTTTTATGACATCTGCCACTTCTACCACCATCCTCACTCCTTTATCAAATTACCAAACAAAATTGCGTAAGTATTTTAACTGTTCTATCAAAGATTGTTGAGAAAATTGTACACCAGCAATTAATGATTATGTCAAAGAACACAAAATTATTCCTTTATTTCAGTCACGTTTCCGAAAGGGTCATAGTGCAGCATCTGCCTTAGTAAATATGACCGAGAATATATTTAGAGCCCTAGGTAACAAGCAAGCAGCCACAGCTTTAGTTCTGCTTGATTTCACAAAAGCTTTCGATAAATTAAATCATCAACTTTTATGTGCAAAGTTGCATTATTCTGAATTTTCCGACATAACTGTAGATTTGATCAAATATCTGACAGGTCGTAGTCAGATAGTTTTATTGAAAATAATTATTCTCGTAGACAATTAATACCATCCGGTGTGCCTCAAAGCTCTGTATTAGGACCTCTTCCTTATCTCGCCTCCACAGCAGATATGTTTGTAAACACAAAGCACTGTTATGCCGATGATACACAACTTTATTTCTCATTCGATCCTAGCAAATACCGCACAGCTACAGACTTAATAAATATTGACTTGTAAGAGATTTCTAATTTTGCCACAAAACATAATTTAAAAATGAACCGAAGTAAATCGACAGTAATTGTTTTTAGTCAAAATGTGTATCATCAAATGTGTGAAAATATAATATAATATTTTATTAGATAATAATAGGCTCTTAACAGCAGAAAATTCAAGAAATTTAGGTATCATCTTTGAATCAAAACCGAGATCAAAACTTAGATTTATAACAAATTGGTTCAAAAAACATACATTGTGCTGAAATATTTTTGTATCAATATACATATAATTAATTATAAATTGTGCGAATCTTTAGTTTTTTCATGTTTCGATAAAAGTACAATAAATCGGTTACAAAAAGTTCAAATCGTATGTATTCATTATATTTTTAGACTAAAGAAATTTCAACATGTTTCACAGAAACGTTTACAACTTGGATAGCTTAATCTTGAAAATACCTACAAATATTACCTGCTAATATTTGTTCATAGAGTTCTTAATACCTCAGCGATAGATCTATATATCTTAAACAAAAACTTGCAAGTCGAAGAAGTATCCATAATGTAAATATAAATAAGATCTGATATTTTCGCCATGCCACAACATAGTACTGCCATTTTTCTGCGCTTTTTCTCCTAGTACGCTATATCAAATTAAAATTTTCTTGAAAATTATTGGAAAAATATTACCATAAATACATTTAAGTGTAAAATTAAAAATTTTTTGTTTAACCAACAGTACATGTAATATGTGTAAAACCGTGTGAAATATACGTAGATATTTGTTGTCAATTGCTTATTTGCACAATTTGTTTTGTGTATGTAATTCTGCGTCAATTAATTATTCTTAGTCACACTTTATAATTATTATTTTTGTTTTGTTACTTGAAAGAATTCTATTAGTTTTATATAAGTATCTACTGAGTACAGGTTTTTAAGGGTATACGTGGTGGAATAGCTACACTTCGCCCTTTAGATTAAGAAATTGTATTTCTTTTTTCTAATAAAGAGCGTTTATTATTATTATTATTTAGTACGTGCATGAGAATAATTTCTTTTATGGCATCAGCTACCTTGGGGCAGAAGATATCAAATTATATCAAATAATACAATACTAAAATTTAGGAGCAATTATTTCTATATACTAAAAAGTGCAAATATAGTAATCAAGATGTTTTCGTTTAAAAAACGTTGGATGGGGAAGTGGTGATTCCTTTGGAAGCTATTTTCTTAAATATGAAGCTTCAGTATTCAATTGCATGTATTGATTTGCGGTTTTTTCATTTCTCAACAATGAGAATAACAACTGAAACTATTTACATAAAACTTCCTTCTATATTTAACGACTTTTTAGTAATTCATTAATAACTGTTATAGGTACTCTTCGCAACTACGAAAACAAAGAATATATTAAATTCGATCGGCTCATTTCTAAAATCGTAAATATCTATTGTAGAGAAAGAAAATGTCATATTATTAGATTCGTGATCGAATTCTGAACAACTTTCGAAGTGTTCGTCTGTCTGTCCGTCCGTTAATGTTGAAGTTTTTAGATCAGGCCATCAACATTGGAAATGAATTTTATTTGTTTGATTCGACAATTTTTAACTTATCTCTAACACCCACTTATCCGCACTGGATTTTCCTATTGGACTACGCTCCTGCTCCAATCAAATTACGTAATATTAATTTTTTCAGTTTTTTAACTTAAATTCCTTCCTGTATCATCAACAAAAGTTAATATCGGTTCCTAGTTGAAAACTCACTAGAATCAATGTTCTATAACAGTTGCGTAAATCGTTTGTTCTGAATTATTAACTTATATTTGATTAAAGATCAACAGAAATATAAAGAACATTCTTGTTTATGTCAAATAGAAGCATTTGATTATTTTTTATCTATTGTGGAGCATGGAACTTGTAGTAAATGTTCGTACTTTTAGTTTAAAACTAAACCTCATGGTATTAACGATTGAATACTAATAAAAGATTACATATTTTTGTCATTAATATTTAACATTATTGAAATTGAAAAAAATATATTACTCATGATTTTTTAAAGAAACTGCTATTTTATCTTAAAAGGAGTCATTTATATAGGTCTCCGAGAGTTCCAACTTCTATGTCTGTACAAGCTTTATTCAGTTTCACATGGCATAGTTTTGAAGATAATTGATTGAAATTCAGGATATACTACATACATAATAAGCGGCACTTCTTGACATACAATTGATTTTGTTTTCACTTCCGGTTTCGCCGGGAGTGACACTAACTTTCGATTTTTGAGTGGAACACCCTATATATTATAGCATTTTTGAATTCTGCATTATTTTCTGAATCCAACGATATCAAATAAGTGACATTTCAAATATTATTTTTTTTATAATATAATTTTTAGTTTTCCATTTAAGTGTGCCATGACGGTTCCGATTTATTCTAAATGACCCATGTAATGCTACAAAAATCGAAATCCCGAATAAAATTCACCAAAATTGTTTTTGGTGCAAAACTCAATTTTTTCAAATGGAACCATATCGGTACCGTGGTACCATTTATTGGTACTATTAATAAGGAATTTATTCATATGTGGTATTAAAATGTGCGATAAATACAAACAAAATTACAGCTAAAAGAAAACAAGAAAATACAATTTTATTCTAATTACCTTGTTACACATAAGATGGTTTAGGAATACAAAAAATTAGCACAAGACATTACAACAGTTGTTCAAAATGCTGTCCATTAACATCAATGCGCTTCTGAACTCGCATAGCTGTTTCTCGAAGAACGTTCGCCAATTGCTGGGCCGTTATGCTACTAATTGCTCGTCTTACTCGTAGCTCCAGGTCTTCACGGGTTGAAGGTAATCAATTACTATTTTTGAATTATGGGGAGGAGAGCCATCTTGTTGGAAATACATTCCCTATCCTAAACCTAAAGTTCTAAAATATCCTCAATCTCATTTTCCAGGAATCTCAAGTATGTGGCACAAGTCAGAGGTCCTTCAAATATTATTGGACCATGATTCTACTACCGATTATTCCAAGCCAAATTTTAAAACCGAACCGCACTTGAAAGTTACCCTCCCGTAATAAGTTTTGATTTTCTAGTGACCAATATTTTGTATTTTGTCGGTTAAATAATCCCAAAGTAAACCTTGACTCGTCCGAAAATAAAATCAGTCCCAAAAAATCCTTATTTGGCTGCATGTTATTATACAAAATCCAATTGCAATATTCCATCCTACGTTCGTAACCATTTTCGTACAGATGCTGGTGCAATTGGTATTTAGAAGATTTATAGTGGTATTGGTGCAATATTCGGCTTACTGTTTAGTGATATTCAATTCAAACCCATTTTGCCTTAAAGAAATAGTCTTATCAATTTCTATTCGAGCCAAAACAATAATTTCCGTTTCTTCGTCAATAATGAAGTTTTCTTCGAGATCATTGTTGGGCTCTCTTCGGAATTGGTTTTCAACACATTTAAAATAATTTTTCGCTGGACGTTGTTTATCAGGATATCATCGGCCAGAAAGGTCCATAGCTACAATTGCATTTTTTATACTTTCCCCATAAATAATTAACATGTACACTTTTTCATCTCTTAAAAATTTGCGGCATTTTGAACACAAATAACAAGAATTTTAAACAAATTTTAAAAACTTCTTACTTACTTCTTAACATTTAATTAGAAAATTGTATTTTCTTATTTTCTTTTGGCTGTAATTTTGTTTGTATTTACGTACTAATAAATGGTACCACGGTACTTATATGGTTCCATTTGAGAAAAAACCGCTGCCTAAGGAATCACTACTTCCACATCCAGATTATTCGTCCAAGTCACTTTAAAGGAAACATCTTGACTATATTTGCACTCTAGTATGTGGAAATTATTGGTCATAGAATTTTAATAATATTTGGGGTAGATGTCATAGAAAAGTTTGAGGAGTTGGTTTCTACCATATACGTTAAAAATGAAGTTTCTAGTTTACCATACTTATTTTCCACTATTTACAACCTACCACCTCAATGGAGTCATCTCAATCAGATGTCACTACAATACATACGTGTACTAACTTTCAAGTGAATATCTCAATTTGATGTTATCAATCCCATTAATAATGAAGCGGAGGTGGTAGAGTTTGAAAAATATTAGAAAGAAATCTGAGGCCTTGGTTTCTAGTATATACACCGAATCCCAAATTTCTGTAGTCTTACCAGCTTGCTTTACTTATTTTCCCCTATTTAACCCCCAACCCTTCAACGGCATCATCTCAAATTATGATCTAGTTTCAGACGCCGTTATAATACATACGTGTACCAAATTTCAAATGAATGTCTCAATTTTATTTTATCAGCCCTTTTCATATTGGAGTAGGGGTGGTTGGGTTGAAAAATATTATAAGAAAATCTGACGCTGTGGCTTCTAGTACATACACCGAATTTCAAGTTTCTGTAGTCTTACCAACGTTTTACTTATATTCCTCTATTTACCCCAAATTAACCCCCAACCCTTCAACGGAATCATCTCAAAATATATACTAATTCCAGACGTCGTTATAATACATACGTGTACGAAATTTCAAATGAATATCTCAACTTTATTTTGTCAACCCCATTAATGGGGTAGGGGTGGTGGGGGGGGTTGAAAAATATTATAAAAAAATCAGAGGCCTTAACTTCTTGTACATACACCGAATTTCAAGTTTCTGTACTCATACCAGCTTGCTTTACTTATTTCCCCCTATTGACCCCTAAATAACCCCCAACCCTTCAACGGAATCATCTCAAAGTATAATCTAGTTCCAGATGTCGTTATAATTCATACGTGTACCAAATTTCAAATGAATATCTCGATTTTATTTTATCAACCCTTTTAATAATAAAGTAAGGGTGGTGGGGGTTGAAAAATATTATAAATAATCTGAGACCTTGGCTTCTAGTACATACACCGAATTTCAAGTTTCTGTAGTCTTACCAGCTTGCTTTATTTATTTTCCCTTATTTACCCCTATTTAACCCCCAACCCTTCAACGGAATTATCTCAAAATATAATATAGTTCCAGATGTCGTCATAATACATACGTGTAGAAAATTTCAAATGAATATCTCAATTTTATTTTATCAATCCTTTTCAAATTGGAGTAGGGGTGGTGGGGGTTGAAAAATATTATCAAAAAATCTGACGCTTTGGCTTCTAGTACATACACCGAATTTCAAGTTTCTGTACTCTTACCAACTTGTTTTACTAATATTCCTCTATTTACCCCAAATTAACCCCCAACCCTTCAACGGAATCATCCCAAAATATAATCTAATTCTAGACATCGTTATAATACATACGTGTACGAAATTTCAAATGAATATCTCAACTTTATTTTATCAACCCCTTTAATGGGGTAGGGGTGGTGGGGGGTTGAAAAAATCTGAGGCCTTAACTTCTAGTACATACACCGAATTTCAAGTTTCTGTACTCTTACAAGCTTGCTTTACTTATTTCCCCCTATTTACCCCTATTTAACCCCCAACCCTTCACCGGATTTCCTCAAAAAACAATCCAGTTCCAGATCTCGTTATAATATATACGTGTACAAAATTTCAGGTCAATATCTTAAACCGTTCCGGAGAAAGCGTGCGGACAAAAAAAGTTACAGACAGACCGACAGACAGACCGACAGACAGACCGACAGACCGACAGACAGACAGAAAATTTTTTTTCGCTCAAATTTAAAATCTCGACGTTTCATGACATTCTAAACCTATTTCACGAATAAAAATTTTTGAAAATTTTTTTGCGATTACTATACTTCCAATCCACTACGTGGATGTGGAAGTAATTGAGTTTTGCCCCAAAAACAATTTTGGTGACTTTTATTTGCTTATAAATCAAGTAATTTAGTGTTTTTAACGGGATTTCGATTTTTGTAGCATTACACTGGTCATCTAGAATAAATCGGAACCGTCATAACACACTTAAATGGAAAACTAAAAATTATATTATAAAAAGAATTGATGTTTGAAATGTCATTTTTTTGGCATCGTTGGATTCAGAAAATTATGCAGAATTCAAAAATGCAATAATATATAGGGTGTCCATTTAAAAATTGAAAGTTAGTGTCACTTCCGGCGAAACCAGAAGTAAAAAAAAATCAATTGCATGACAAAAAGTGCCGCTTATTATGTATGTAGTATATCCTAAATTTCAATCAATTATCTTCAAAACTAAAGGAGAAAAGGGGGGGTATACCACGATCCTGTTACACCAGGTAGAAAATGGACTAGAGACGAAATAAAGGCTCGTATCCATATCACCGGCGACTCCGCCAAAAATTGAGAAGTCATATAATACCTGAATTTGGTTAATTTTAAATGAAATGCTGGGTTTTTAGGCTATTTACATCTTAATTTGCCAATTTTCTTTGTTACAAGCATTCATTGCACTACACATGTTTGTCACCCTGTTTATGTCAAATACTGAAGTTCATTTTGAACCACTTTCACTTGATCTATTGATTTGAAATTTTGCATACTTATGTGGCACAGAAGACAATACAATTATCTGATAACTATGACCTGATGCTGCAGCCAGGATAGTCAGCTCACTATTCAACTTCTCAGTCGTCACGCACCGAAAATAAATATTACGTGAGTTGATTGAGGAAGGCCTTAGTCCAAAAAATTGACAAAGTGCAGATAAGTGGATGTTAACAGGGGCAAGTTCAACATTATTGAATTAAAGAAATATTATAATTTTATCCATGTGGATGACCTGACCTAAAGCTTATTGCGTGATATACGGTAAAAAAATTATCCTATTTCTGTCGAACTAAATGCCTATGAACTTCTCGCGACAAGTTTTTAGGTCACGTTATCAACATTGATTAAATGTTTCGAAATGATTTAATAATGTTTAACTGTTTAACTTACCTTATGAACTGCGTCCACTTACTGGAGTATGGCCCTGCCCCAATCAAATCACGTAATATTTATTTTCTTCGTTTTAGTACATTTTAAAAAAAGCCTGTTTTTACATTTTTTTTAACTTATACTGTCTTACGAGTTTGTTGGTATTGAGTCGTAATGTTGCAGGCCTTCAATAGGGAGAATGTAACGAGAATGATTAGATGGTTTTAAGTCCTCCAGTAAGATTCCCTGGAACTTTTCCAAGTGTATTCAAATCCACCAGTTGATTTAAACACGTTCCCTTTCTACTAACAAAAAAGGTTGCGCTCTATACCGGGTGGGGAATTTACGTTGACAAAGACGACTAACTTGAAAATTGCCTAGCCTTGAAAAAGAAAACAGAATAGATTTCCGAAACGTCGGCGAAATATTTAATTTCAAGTTTTTATACTTATTTGTGTTGTTTATTTTAAAAAAGCAACCTTTAACTGATCCTTTGACGTAAAAGTCACAAGCGTAGAGGTTATTTACCAGTATCATACTGGTTAATTGTGATATTTTGTAGATTCCTCGAGCACCGCTTAAAAAGAAAACATACGTCTGGCAAGTCCCAAAGAATTGAAGAAGAAAAAAAAATTAAGATAATGCCACAAATAACATTTAGACAATATTTAGGTTTAGAATGTCATGAAACGTCGAGAGTTTAAATTAGAGCTAAAAAAAATATATGTTCTGTCTGTCGGTCGGTCTGTCTGTAACTTTTTTGTCCGCACCTTTTCTCCGTAATGGTTTAAGGTATTGACTGGATTGTTTTTTGGACATATCCGGTGAAGGGTTGGAGGTAAATAGGGGTAAATAAGGGGAAATAAGTAAAGCAAGCTGGTAAGACTACAGAAACTTGAAATTAGACGTATGTACTAGAAGCCAAGGCCTCAAAATTTTTCATAATATTTTCCATCCCCCACCACCCCCCACTCCATTATTAAACTCCATTATTAAATGGGTTGATAAAATGAAATTGAGATATTCACTTGAAATTTAGTATACGTATATATTATAATGACAATGACATCAGGAACTAGATTATATTTCGGGATTATTCCGTTGAAGGGTTGGGGTTATATAGGGGTAAATAGAGGAAAATAAGTAAAGCAAGCTGGTAAGAGTACAGAAACTTGAAATTCGGTGGATGCACTAGAAGCCAAGGCCTCAGATTTTTTTATAATATTTTTCAACCTCCCCACCACACCTACTCCATTATTAAAGGGGTTGATAAAATAAGATTGAGATATTCGCTTGAAATTTGGTACAAGTATGTATTATAACGATATCTGGAACTAGATTATATTTTGAGATGATTAAATTGAAGGGTTGAGGGGTTAAATAAGGGTAAATAGGGAAAAATAAGTGAAGCAAGCTAGTAAGAGTACAGAAACTTGGGATTTGGTGTATATACTGTAAACCAAGGTCACAGATTTCTTTCTAATATTTTTCAAGTCCCCCTTCCACCCTCACCACCTCCGCTCCAAATCTAGATATTCTCTTGAAATTTAGTACATGTATGTATTGTAATGACATCTTATGTTTCCTTATGTTTTCTTAACCACTTCTTAAGTAACCGAGGTAACTCCTTGAAAATCCAGAATGATTTTGTGCAGTGGCGGCTCGTCAGGGAAGGCAGGGCCTCCCTTTGGAAGAACCACCATATCTTCAAAAGTAATATCTTAAGAAATTTCTATTAGGTATATCTCAATTTTCAATATTGTTTATTGTTTATTATTCATTAATTAATTTTCAGTTTATATTTAACATTTTTGCATTTCCCTTCCACAAACATACCTATAACGTTACAGTCCGGATAGTCTTTGTATGCATATTTCCCGGTCGGCCGGTCTTTTACTGAATGAACACTGCGGTTCGCTGGAGGCTAATACGAAATAGCATCCAACTTTACCGCATTTACTTATAACATGAATGACCTTGAATTTCTTTGTGCTGTGTAAAATAGCAAAACTTGGAATAGCCAAGTATGAGGCTAGCCTCAGATCTTAGTTTTTATAGCGCATGTGCACAGGTCATTCAAGAGTCAGGTGATTCACAAAGAAAACGAACTGACGTCTGACAGTCTGACAGTTGCGTTTAACCGGTTAAGAACAACTTGACGTATAAATACATAAAACATTTGATAGGCGGGCTAGAAATAAGTGCTCTAGGTGAAAATATTCCCAACAACATGTCTTGTTGTCCAGACGTGGTGGATTATTTGTTATTAAATGGATTTACTACTCTTATTTATGACGAAAAGGTAAGAATTAAAAGAAATGCCAGGCCTACACCAGCAATGCTTTCGTTAGTTTTTAAAAGTAGTAAACAAAACAGAGGGTTTTGTGATAACAATTATAAAAAAGTCGAGTGGTTAACGGTATCAACAGTTAGAAACAAATTATATTGTTGGAGATGTTTATTATTTACTAATGATCAATCCTCAATTTGGGGTAGGGCCGGGTTTAATAATTTGCAAAATTTGTCGCGAGGTTTAGAAAGGCACGAAAAATCCCAGGAGCACATTTCATCTTGCATTAAATTCGAAATGTTTGGTAAACAAAATATTGTAAATTTCTTGGATTCTGCACATAAGAGAGAAATAGAAAATGTTAACGAAAAGGTCCGTGAGAATAGGGAAATATTAAAGAGGTTAATAGATGCCGTTGTATAGTTGTCTTCACAAGAAAATTCTTTCCGAGGACATGACGAAAAACGAGAATCGTGCAATAAAGGAAATTTCAAAGAGCTGATGGTAGATTTTTTAAAAACTTATGACCCAAAATTAGAGAACTTTTTGAATAACGCAACTATTTTTTGAGACAATTCCGGTAAGCTTCTGTAGAATGATCATTTTCAACACTTAAACGCATAAAAACATTTTTACTAGAAACAAAATGAGTCAAGACCGCCTTTCAAATGTATCGCTTATTTCAATAGAAAAACGTTTTTTGTCAGAATTGAGTAAACGCGATTCATTTTATGATGAAATAATCAACCATTTTGCTAGTTCCAAAAATCGCAGGTTACCACTCATTTATAAAAATATTCAGGCTTTAAAGCAGAGATTAATATAGGTAGTTGTTATTTTAGAAAAATATTTATTTGTGTTATTTATTTTTTAGGAAATATTTTTTATAATTCTCCATAATATAGAGTTCCGCGGTTATATTTTTTTTATATAACTTCTTTTTCAAAACTATTTTAATTTCTATTAAAACTTATAATTTTACACGCCTGGCAGTGATAATGAATACAATTTTTTGTTTGTAGAAAAACACTTTAATTTTTTTACCAAAACTATTTTAATTTTTATTAAAAGTTATATAATTTAATTACAAGTGGGATAGTAGGACTCCTTTGGATACCGATACTCGAGTCGTAGGAACGAGAATTTCATGAGAATGATTTTTTCATCTCATCATATTTTCTATTTCCTTTTCATTCTATTCTTTTATTAGTTCTATTATCTCAAGTCGTGAATCGGTATCCTGGCGAACAACCCACGGCAAAAAAATGTAACGCGCCGTTGTAATACCTCAGGGGTGGTGGGGAAATATACAAATTGTAGTCATATTGCACATCAGTTGTCTTTCAGAATATCAAGCCTCCTCTGCAGACAATATCACGAGCCGCCACTGATTTTGTGTTAGGTAAAGAAAAAAATCTGATTGAGATGATTCCGTTGAAGGGGTGGGAGGCGGTAGGTTGTGAATAGGGGAAAATAAGTAGAACAAGCTAGATACTTCATTTTGAACGTATATGGTAGAAACCAACGCCTCAAATTTTTGTATGACATCTGCCAATATATTAAAATTGTATGACTACTAGAGTGCAAATATAGTCAAGATGTTTCCTTGTGACCTGGATGAAAAATCTGGATGTGGAAGTAGTGCCCAGCAAACATTTTTGTCAAAATTAGCTCCAATTCGACTTGGGACAAGACAAATTTATTTACCAAAGTAATTATAACTTAAAATTGACTCGAAAAATATACCTCCGATAAAAATTGACCAATTAATCTTAATTTAGATTTAAGTTTACGTAAATAATACCAATTAATCTACCTCATACACAATTTTCTTTGAAAGTAAATTTAACGAAAACAGCAAGTGGAAAACTACTTAAAAAAACTACAAAAATTGACCTCAAGGATAAATTTGCAATAAGGTCGAAATAGGTAATATAATTAGGTAGTATTTACCTTTTTAGCGACTAAGAATATTTCTAATAGTCTAATATCTTTCTAGGTAGATTTTGTTGGAAATCCTAGGTAATATATACCTAAATAGCAACTCATTTGGTCACTTTTATTACTCTTCTTTGAAGTAATATTAGGTAGACAACATCTATAAATTCTACCTAGATTATCTACCTGATTTCACCAATTCAGACAATTACCCTTAAACTAACCTTAAAGTTACTCTAAAAAAATGCATTTTAAACCTCTTTGTCGCAGTAACCTGGCAAATCGGCATCAAAGTAAACTTGACTATAAAATAGTAATTCAGAAGCTAACCCCCGTCTAACCTGTTTGTAAAATTCGTATTATTTAGATTATTTGAACAATTAGGTACTTAGGTGGTATAGTTATTATCTAAAAATTACTTCAGTTATTAAAAGAAGCCATTAACATACCACCGCTTAAGGAATCACTACTTCCGAAATCAGATTTCCCATTCGTCTCTTTAAAGGAAAATACCTTGACTATATTTGCACTCTAGTATGTGTAAATAATTGGCTATAAAATTTCAATAAAAGGGCTTTGTCGAATGCCATCTGAGCGTCCAAAACTATCGGGCACTGCCGAATACCAAGGCAATTTCATATGGCTCCACTATGACACTTTCGATTAACTCACTCGTCAACACAGTACACTAGTCGAGTTAAAATTTACACATAATGAGTAGAATTTACCAATAGGTAAAAGTAAGGTAATATAAATAGGTTATATTTACCTACAAGTAATTATTTGATATAACAACAGAGTTAATAATACTTTCAATAGGTAAAGTTAACCAAAATGTCGTAAATTTTAGTGTAACTTGACCTGTGATAATTTCCACCTATAAAATACGTAGATTGTCGTGGTAATTTTAACTTAGAGGTCTAATTAGCACAAGACGCCATATTTTCTCAGCGCAGTTGAAGTATGATTCCAAATTGTAGTTTGTAAAATAAGTGTATATGGAAACATACTGAAGAAAAGTTTAAAAAAATACATTATTTACCTGTAAACTCATATTTAACAAGTATAGTATACTTTCGGCTCAAAATATTATAAAAAAAATTTATTTGGTAATAGAAGTTTTCTTATAGATGCATATTTTTGAGGCGCATTAGTATTTTACAGAGTACACAGAAAAATTTTCGACGCATTGATTTTAATAAGCGAGAACTGCAAATACTTTCCTCATAAATTGCATTTATTTTAGTTACAGGCATTCATCTTGTATTGTTATTGTGAGTTAGGTATCTCTTCAGTTTTGTAACTGACAACCATATGTCGACTACTTATAGAGAAAAATACCAAATAAGTGTAAAAATCTTATTTTTTTCCACTTGGTGCCATTTTTCAATTTCACACATGTCCGTAAATTCTACCTAAAACTAGTCAACTTGATGTCAAATTGACATTAAATTCAAGGAAAATTTACCTAAACAGGTATTAGTAATCAAATGTACTGTGCGACTACAAGTAAGATTCCACGTAGCATCAACGTAAATTTTACCAAAATATGGTTAATTTTAATTTTGCGACTAAATTTATTATACATAATTTAGGCAGTCTTGACGTCAAATAATACTTAAATGTTTGCTGGGTGATTCCTTAGCAGCGTTTTTCTTACAGTATTCTGCTCTGAAAAATAAACAACTTTTGATTCTACCGTTTTTTTATTTAGCCCCACTGTTTGCGAGTAAAGAATTGAACGTGGAAGTAGCACATCTCTGTAACTGGGAAACAAAACATTTTATGGAAAAATAGTTTAAGAATTGTTGTAAATATCCAATGTGCAAATGGCAGTAACAATTGAAAACTCTAATTATGCAAGAAATAAGACTTATGTTTATAAAGGTAATTGAGCTTTATTCTCAGAAATAAATCTGAGTGGTGGATTGGACGAGGTGGTCCAGTACACTGGCCCCCACGATCATCTGACTTAACTTTACCAGATTTCTATTTGTGGGGATATCTGAAAAAAAAGTTTACAAAAACTCACGTACCTTGATAAACATAAATCTTATATATTGGATTATTAGAATTCTCAATTGTTACTGCCATTACACATTGTATGTATATTAAGTTGACCTTCAGATAACCTTCAGGTCCTCCACCAAATTTAAAGAAAATATAGCCATTAGATTCCACATTTCAAATGATGAAACTTTTGTCTGAAACATTTTTCCCGAAAATTCTTTATTTTCAAGTTATTCGCGTTTATCAACTTAAATAAAAACAGTTCTTTAGTTTGCTGAACCTATCCAAAAAATTTAGTTTACGGTGAGCCAATCGATGATATGGCAGACCTATACAATAAAATATATGCGAGTGTTGCCACAATCGATAGATATACCTTATTGAAAATGAATGGGTAAGCAATAATTAAACGGTTCAACATAATATGCATTCATGAAGGAGGAAACAATTTTGAACATTTACCTACTTTGAAAATAAATATGTACAATATGTACACATTGTACATATTTTATTTAAACGTCAAAAAACATTATCAGATAACCTACTTAATTGATTTTGCATTATTAAATTAGATTTAGGCTCACTAGTTTAAATATTCAACAAAAAGATACAGGTATTAATTCAAATTATACTCTGAAAATGTTTAAAACAGATCATTTGAAAACTGTAATGGTTTTACTAAAAAAAATTATTCTTAAAAAATTAAATACGGTACCCTATCGCGTATGTCAGTTGTATAGTCATTTGAAAAATTACACAGCCCCACAAAAAAAAAGTTCTGTACCAGAAACAAGAGTACATAGATGTATTTTTTTATGCTGAATCCGAATCCGCAGCGCAAAAGAAAAACGATTTACCAGGGAATTTTTTAGTAAAACGCAAAAACATCACCTAAAATAGAGGTGAAATAGTGAGGATAAGGTTTATAATGAACCGCAACATTTTGTAAATACTTTGAGAAAACATATTGAAACTAGAGTAGGTAAACATTTTACTCTTCGCCAATTTACTGCCCTTTTTATATAATTGTTGCACATTCTATGGGATACTCTTCGCAGTTTTTTTTTGTGAATAATATTAGTTTTAGATATTTTTTGTTTAATTACAAAACATAAAAGAAAATGTTTTTTTTCAAATTAAAAAAATTAATAACTTTTTAATTTATTGATATTTTGTTCAAAAACAGGGGTTGGGCAGGGTTCAAAACAGGAAAAATGTTGTTCTTCCTCTAGCTAACACTAACTTACTGTCCAAGTTTCAATACAATCTGACTTTTCGTTTTAAAGTTATCGTGCTTAATAGGAACGTGACGGATAGACAAACAGAGGGGTAGAGAGATGGACGGACGGACATTTTGAAAGTTGTTCAGAATTCGATAACCAACACAATGATATGATTTTTTTTTCTCTACGAGCAATATTACCGGTTTTAGAAATGTGCCGATCGAATGCAATAAGGTCAAGTAGTGTAAAAATGAGACATTTTTTAAAACTTTAACTTTTTTTCACACTTCATTTGAAGTTAAAAATAAAATAAATTAATTATCTTATATAAAAACTAACAAGCATTGTCTAAAGAACTATGATTTTGATAAATATCACAGTGTGAAAGCAGAAAATTAACCGTGTCTCATTTTTACCCATCATTTTGGATGAAAATAAGACACTGTCGCTAAAATAAAAGACATGCTAATAACTTCCTTCTTATAAGGATTTCATTAATGGGACGTAAAAAATAAGACAAAGCGGTTGAAAACATATAAGATTTATTCAACCTGAATAGTACTTTATGTCACAAAGACGAAAAATCTAGTTTTTCGGGCGACTACGAAATATTTCGTAGGAATCCGAAAAACAGTTTTTCTAATGTGTGTCATACAATATTTTTTATTCGAATGTGCTTATGTTTATTAAAATAATAGGAAAAATTAAAATAATATGTTCTTAAGATTTACTTGCTACCCCGCAAATGATACAATTTTCAAGTTTTCTTGCAACAGACGGCTGTGAATTAAGGCCAGATATAATAAATAACAACTGCATAACTGCTGTCATAGCAGTTTGCTTGAAATTAGTATCGAATTAATTCAATTTATATATTATAATATCGAATTTAATTGAAAATATACTACCTAAAATAAATACAATAAAATGAATAGTGGAGAATTTGATGTGAGAACACCCCCAGAAGTAAGAAAGCTAGCAAATTTGGCTTCGATAGATTTAATTCCAGAAAAATCAAAAATTATTTATGAAAGAAGCTATTATAAATTTGAAAAATATTTGGAGCAAAACCATATAAACATGATTTCGGAAAATGTATTACTTGCACATATGGCCAAACTTGAAGAAAATTATAAATCATCAACTTTATGGTCGGCTTATTCAGTGTTAAATTCTATGTTGAAAATGGGAGAAACGTCGACATTTCAAAATTTATGAAATTAAGGGCCTTCTAAAAAAGAAAAATGTTGGCTATGTACCAAAAAAATTGAAAATGTTGACACGGGAACAATTTGAAAAATTTTTAACAGAAGCGACAGACGACAAATATTTAATGCATAAGGTAATTTTTTAAAACTAAGTACCTACCTACCGTTAACATCATATTATTTGTAGGTGGTATATTTATTAGGCGTAGCAGGTGCCTGTCGCCGTGAAGAATTTGCATTTTTAAAAGTGTCACAAACAGAGGATTTAGGAACAGCTCTTTTAATAAAAATTCCCGATAATAAAACAAATAGCCTCGCTCATTTACTGTAACAGGGGAATATTTAAGATATTATTGGAAATATTCATTGCTGGGACCACCGAATTTTGAAAGAAATGGCCGATTTTTCCTGGATTATAGAAATGGCAAGTGTTGCAAACAAAATTATGGGAATTCATAAAATCGGAGCAATTCCTTTTGAAATTGCGTCTCATTTGAAGCTTGCGAATGCCAAAGAATATACGGGGCACTGCTTCCGAAAAATGTCGGCTACGTTGCTGGCTGATGCAGGAGCAGACATAACCTTACTTAAACGCCACGGGGGATGAAAATCTTCCACTGTAGCTGAGAGCTATGTGGATGAGTCAATAAATAACAAACTTGAAATAGCTAACAAAATATTGAATCCCTTACCCCACACTTCTACGGTTCGAAACACAATAACATCACAACATTCACAAGAAAATAGTATTTTAGACACAGACTTGACCACTACTATTACTCAAACAGAATATAACACACTAAACACACACAAAACTCAGACAATTATCGCACCCCAATCCACTTTAACTGAAAATGTTGCACTAGACCTAGAAAGTTTGAACCGACCGATAATTATACAAAATTGTTCCAATTTTACTATTAACATAAAATGTTCAGAGACAATGTAATCATATATAAGTACATTTTTGTAAATTAAAGTAAGTTTAAAAATAAGGTTTTGTTGTTGTACGTAATACTGTTTTTTAGGTTAAATTAAAGACTTCAATTAGTATTTTTCTGTGCAATTTTATGCTTTGCCACTATGCAAACTCGAACGTAAAAAGTGTTTCATATCATAGGTAACTAAAAACGCTTAATCTTTTTGTCTGTCACTTTTCCGACCTAGGTCGGAAAGTCTCTTCAGGCCGCTTACTTGAAGTAGATAGAAAAGTTCTA
Source organism: Stenurella melanura (assembly GCA_963583905.1). Taxonomy (NCBI): domain Eukaryota; kingdom Metazoa; phylum Arthropoda; class Insecta; order Coleoptera; family Cerambycidae; genus Stenurella; species Stenurella melanura. The sequence goes on along the minus strand of OY757310.1, from coordinate 173,058,153 downwards.
CCTTTCACTTTTGTTTTCTAATCGAGAAACGTCATTTTTTGACACATTCGAATACAAAAACATTTTCATGTACTTTAAGCGATGATATTCTAGTGATTTAAATTAACAGAGAATAATTTTTTTCATTTATCCAATTTGTACCTCTTTGTACTTCCTGGATTGGCAATTTTAAAATTATGTCTTCCTTACATATGATGGACTCATCTGCAATTGTTGGATAGATGAACCCACTTTCATATCGGCGTAAAGACGAAACATAGACGTTTAAATCGTCCTCAATTGACTTAATGCAACCTACATAATAAACAACCGTTTTTTTAATAGAAAAGACAAAATCACCTTCGTGCATATTTTCGAAATCTATATCTTCCTCCTCCCCATTTTGACATAAACTTTGAAAGTTCTTATTGCGTATCTAATTAGTCTATTACTAGGTATATAAAACAATGAACAATATTAGCTGCAAATACCACATAAAGAACGACGTTTGATCGTTTTTACATAGTAATGTGAGAAAATAGTTTGAACTAAACAATGATACAGTAGGAACTAAAGATTATTTTCAGGACGATTTAGATAACATTGCTTTATATTATTAGTTACGTTTCAAATACGCTATAATTTGACCGTGCTCACACCATATATACCAACCACTGTTGCCGAATGATGCAATATATCGCGGAAAATAAGCCAATGTTGTCTAGTTAAAATTCGCAATGGCAAACATTTTTTGGCTGCAAGCAAGAATAAAAATATATTAAAATAAATGCGTTTTCCCTGACTATTTCTTAAAATTCTTAAAATTCCATGACTTTTCCTGATTTCCCTGACCAACTTGAAATTCCATGACTTTTCCCGGTTTTCCAGAAAAGTAGCCACCCTGTATTAGTGGAAGGATATAACTGGGAGCAGGTAAAAGAATCGTTAGTCATAGAATTTTTCAGAATCCAGCAGTGGCTGACTAAAAATTTACTTACATTAAAGCTAGATAAAACCTAATTTATGTGTTGTAGCATCTACAACAAATTTTTACCAAATATTCAAACGATAAATTGACACACATTCCTTTGTATTTCAAATGATTATTTAAATTATCACTGTACCCAAGTACTAAAATCCACCGATAATATGAAATAAATGAAAAAATCAATATTAAAGTTCCCTCCTTAAGGTGGCCATTCCCTAAAAAGAGACATCCGATAGGGAAATATTTATTATTTTTGCCCATAACTTTTTTTTCTTAGTACGTATATTTAAAAAAACTAGAAGAGTACCTAAGTAGAACTATAACAAGACTATTACTATGAATTTTCACTCAATAATTTGTGTGATTTGCGAAATAGCTCGATTTAAAGCTACGAAATAGGAAGATTAACATAATTTTTAAATTTAAATCGAGCTATTTTGCAAACCACTAAAATTATTGGGTGAAAATTCATAGTAATAGTTTTGTTATGATTCTACTTAGGTACTCTTATAGTTTTTTTAAATACACGTACTAAGAAAAAAAAGTTATGGCTAAAAATAATAAATATTTCCCCATCGGATGTCTCTTTCTAGGGAATGGCCACCTTAAGTAGAACGACCAGTCAAAGATTTATTTCATATTATAGTCCTAAGTTTTATAATCTTCTACCGATTTGTATAAAAAAACCGCTGCCTAAGGAATCACTACTTCCACATCCACATTATTCGTCCAAGTCACTTTAAAGGAAACATCTTGACTTATTTGTACTCTAGTATGTGGAAATTATTGGTCATAGAATTTTAATAATATTTGGGGTTGATGTCATAGAAAAGTTTGAGGAGTTGGTTTCTACCATATACGTTAAAAATGAAATTTCTAGTTTACCGTACTTATTTTCCACTATTTACAACCTACCACCTCAATGGAGTCATCTCAATCAGATGTCACTACAATACATACGTGTACTAACTTTCAAGTGAATATCTCAATTTGATGTTATCAATCCCATTAATAATGAAGCGGAGGTGGTAGAGTTTGAAAAATATTAGAAAGAACTCGGAGGCCTTGGTTTCTAGTATATACACCGAATCCCAAATTTCTGTAGTCTTACCAGCTTGCTTTACTTATTTTCCCCTATTTGCCCCTATTTAACCCCCAACCCTTCAACGGCATCATCTCAAATTATGATCTAGTTTCAGACGTCGTTATAATACATACGTGTACCAAATTTCAAATGAATATCTCAATTTTATTTTATCAACCCTTTTCATATTGGAGTAGGGGTGGTTGGGTTGAAAAATATTATAAGAAAATCTGACGCTGTGACTTCTAGTACATACACCGAATTTCAAGTTTCTGTAGTCTTACCAACGTTTTACTTATATTCCTCTATTTACCCCAAATTAACCCCCAACCCTTCAACGGAATCATCTCAAAATATAAACTAATTCCAGACGTCGTTATAATACATACGTGTACGAAATTTCAAATGAATATCTCAACTTTATTTTGTCAACCCCATTAATGGGGTAGGGGTGGTGGGGGGGTTGAAAAATATTATAAATAATCTGAGACCTTGGCTTCTAGTACATACACCGAATTTCAAGTTTCTGTAGTCTTACCAGCTTGCTTTACTTATTTTCCCCTATTTACCCCTATTTAACCCCCAACCCTTCAACGGAATTATCTCAAAATATAATATAGTTCCAGATGTCGTTATAATACATACGTGTAGAAAATTTCAAATGAATATCTCAATTTTATTTTATCAACCCTTTTCAAATTGGAGTAGGGGTGGTGGGGGTTGAAAAATATTATTAAAAAAATCTGACGCTTTGGCTTCTAGTACATACACCGAATTTCAAGTTTCTGTACTCTTACCAACTTGTTTTACTTATATTTCTCTATTTACCCCAAATTAACCCCCAACCCTTCAACGGAATTATCCCAAAATATAATCTAATTCTAGACATCGTTATAATACATACGTGTACGAAATTTCAAATGAATATCTCAACTTTATTTTGTCAACCCCATTAATGGGGTAGGGGTGGTGGGGGGGTTGAAAAATATTATAAATAATCTGAGACCTTGGCTTCTAGTACATACACCGAATTTCAAGTTTCTGTAGTCTTACCAGCTTGCTTTACTTATTTTCCCCTATTTACCCCTATTTAACCCCCAACCCTTCAACGGAATTATCTCAAAATATAATATAGTTCCAGATGTCGTTATAATACATACGTGTAGAAAATTTCAAATGAATATCTCAATTTTATTTTATCAACCCTTTTCAAATTGGAGTAGGGGTGGTGGGGGTTGAAAAATATTATTAAAAAAATCTGACGCTTTGGCTTCTAGTACATACACCGAATTTCAAGTTTCTGTACTCTTACCAACTTGTTTTACTTATATTTCTCTATTTACCCCAAATTAACCCCCAACCCTTCAACGGAATTATCCCAAAATATAATCTAATTCTAGACATCGTTATAATACATACGTGTACGAAATTTCAAATGAATATCTCAACTTTATTTTATCAACCCCTTTAATGGGGTAGGGGTGGTGGGGGGTTGAAAAATATTATAAAAAAATCTGAGGCCTTAACTTCTAGTACATACACCGAATTTCAAGTTTCTGTACTCTTACAAGCTTGCTTTACTTATTTCCCCCTATTTACCCCTATTTAACCCCCAACCCTTCACCGGATTTCCTCAAAAAACAATCCAGTTCCAGATCTCATTATAATATATACCAGTACAAAATTTCAGGTCAATATCTTAAACCGTTCCGGAGAAAGCGTGCGGACAAAAAAAGTTACAGACAGACCGACAGACAGACAGACAGAAAATTTTTTTTCGCTCAAATTTAAAATCTCGACGTTTCATGACATTCTAAACCTATTTCACGAATAAAAATTTTTGAAAATTTTTTTGCGATTACTATACTTCCAATCCACTACGTGGATGTGGAAGTAATAATGTTAAATCATTTAAAAAAATATGTAAATAATGATGTGCCTTTTTTAAATATACTCTATAAAGAATATACATATAATTTTTGCTATTATTGACTTTTGCATATTCATAGCAATAAATGTGGTGCAGAAAAGTAATGAGTAAGCGGTCTTAATTTCATAATAAATCAATAATTTAATAAACCTATCTTCAAATATGGTCATCAATATACATATAAAAATTATTTATAATATGAAAATAATATGTATGCACACAGACAGGCTTTCTGTAGCTTAGTGCATTTTAAACTAAATATTTTGTAAATTATATATTTTAAAAATAACAAATAAAGTTGTAAAGTTATTTAAAAAAAGAATTTTCTAACGGAAGAGACATACTGAAGCATGAGAATTATTTATAAAGCAGTAATAAAGAACTGTATTTTATAATTCCTACATTGCTTCCAAGCGAAGTAACACAAGCCATAGAACTTTCATCCTCACTTGTATTTAATAGGCATAATTATATAAAATTATGGTTAAATATAATTAGTAATAACATTATTTAATTATTCGAAAATATTGATTAATTAGAATTACTATATAATGATGATAATAAACAGGGTGTTTTACTTAAATCTGCACAGACCAGTAACTTCAAAATTATTAATAATTTTTGAAATCTGTGAAAAAGATTATGGAGTGTCACTACTTATACAGGGTGATTCAGAGTTAAACCGATAAATATTCAGGATAGATTTTTCAGGTGAAAATAAGACTTTATTCATCTATAAATTTTTTTCAAAAAATGCACCCACTTCGAGTTAGAGCAGAAAAGAAGAAAAAGAGAGAAAAATGCGTCTCTTTTCATTTCAATTTATTATAAAACGATGAAGTCTTGAATCTTCATAAAAACTGCCACCATTTTCAATGCAAAGCTCCCACCTACAGATGACAGATTGAGCAGCTGCACGGCACACTGATGGTGCGATCTTCCGGGCTGCTTGAACAATCCTTTTCTGGAGGCAGTTTCAACGTTGACGCGCTCCGCATAAACCTTGTCCTCCATGGTACCCCATGCAAAAAGTCCATTGAAGTCATGTTCGGAGAGCGTGTAGGCCAAAGGCAGGAGCAGTCTCGACCGCAACCGATCTATCTTCCCAAAAAATAGTCGTGACTAGAAGATCCATCTGTTAACTCATTTAAATGCAGGTGGTCTAGGATTGGTTGAAAATCATTTTCCAAAAAATGAAGAAAAACCTTGACCATTTAGTTGTAGAGGCGGAAAAATTGGACCAATGAGTGAGTCGTTGCACAATCCCATTCAAAGTTGCACGAAAGTTAATATTGAAATGTACTGCAAGAGGATTTCCGTGCTCCCAAATGTTAGCGTTATGCTGATTATAGATACCAGCGCGGCGCGAGTGACATTTGCTTCGTCGGTCCATATCACCCTCCGAGAAATTTGCAACATTTTTTTACCATTTCGGAAAAAAATTTTACCACTAGAATACTTCGATGGAAAAAATTTTTTTTTGCTCAAATTTAAAATTTTCACGTTTCATGACATTCTAAACCTATTCAGAAAAAAAAATTTGAAAGGTTTTTTACCAAAATTTTTGAAAAATTTTAAAAAAATCGGTAAAGGTATTTACACAGAACTTCCCTCGTTATTTGTGCATGGCAGTCACTCTAAAAAATTAATAATTACGAAATGACATTAAGAATAATAATCGGAATATAGTTATTGCTATTATTACAAAGAAAACTTGATAAGTTTTGGTCAAAAAAATATACAGATTGCTCATCTAACGGCAAAAAAGTTCAATACTAAATAGCAGGTGCCACATAAGGTAGGCTTGCGCAAATACCTTTACAAATGTCCACCATGACTGAATTATTTCTTGGGATGACCACCCTGTACATTTTTCAATAAAAGTATAATAGGTGCATATGCCAGATATTATTGCCATCTGTCACATTTTCAATCCAACATTCACGTAATGGAGTGGAAGTATAGTGGTGGTTAAAAAATTTAATTTTTTTTTAAATTTTTCAAAAGATGTTGGTCAAATAATTTTCAAATTTTTTTCTTCTGAAATAGGTTTAAAATGTCAAACGTAGAAATTTTAAATTTGAGCAAAAAGGAAAGTTTCCTTCTATTCTATAGTAGTGCTAAAAAAAGTTTAAAAATTAAAAATTATATATTTTTTAAAATAGGTTTAGAATGCTATGAAACGTGAAAATTTTAAATTTGAGCAAATAAAAAAAAATTCGATCTATTTTAGTGGTAAAAAGTTTTTGAAAAATGTGGGTGAAAAAAAATTTCATTTTTTTTTTCTGAAATACCAAGGTTTAGAACGTCATGAAACGTGAAACTTTTAAATTTGACCATTCTAGTGTTAAATTTTTTTCCAAACTGGTAACAAAATGTTGCAAAATTTTTTTCCGAAATTGGTTTGGAATATCATGAAACGTGGAAATTTTAAATTTGAGCAAAAAAAATTTTTTCGTCTGTTCTATAATAGTGATACATACCTAAATGGATTAAAAATGTTTTCAAATTTTTAAAAAAATGTTTCAAAAGCATTTTTAAATTTGTTTGAATAGTTTTAGAATGCCATGGAAACGTGGATAGTTAAAATCTGAACAAAGAAAAAAAAATTCTATCTTAGTGGTAAAATTTTTTAAAAATAGTAAAAAAAATTCTAGTTTTTCTTTTAAATAGATTTAGAACGCTATGAAACTTGGAAATTTGAAGAAATGAAAAAAAATTAATCTATTTTAGTAGTAAACAAATTTTCAAAAATGGTAAAAAAAATTTTTTTTGAATCAGGCTTAGAATACCTTGAAACGTGGAAATTTTAAATTTCAAGAAAGAAAAAAAATTATTTCATTTTAAGTAGTTAGTAGTAAAAAATTTTTCAAAAATATTAGTGAAAATTTTTTTTTTCCTGAAATAGGTTAAGCGTGTCATGAAACGTAGAAATTTTAAATTTGAGCAAAAAAAAATTTTTTTCATCTTGGTAAAAAAATTTTCAAAAATGGTGAAAAAAATTTTCAAAATTTTTTTTTTCTGGAATAGGTTTAGCGCGTCATGAAACGTGGAAATTTTAAATTTGAGCAAAACAAATTTTTTTCACTATTTATTCCGTTTAGACGGTCCACCCTGTATATTTTCCAGTGAAATTTCTACCATTTCTTCGCTGACAGTAGCGTCAACTACCTACCAAATTTGACTGCTCTCCGTCAAGTAGTTTTTTAGTAAATGCACCAACAGACAGACAGACAGACAGACAGACTGACGGAATTGAAAAACCTATATTTTCGTAATCTACGTGTTCTGAAACGTCAGAATCCGAAAAAATCTCGGAGGGTGATTGAAAATGTGACAGATGTCAATAATATTTGGCATATGCACCTATTATATACTTTTATTGAATAATGGCATCCCAAGAAATAATTCAATCATGGTGGACATTTGTAAAGGTATTTGCGCAAGCCTTCCATATTTGGCACCTGTTATTTAGTATTGAACTTTTGCTGATGGATGAGCACTCTGCATATTTTTGTGACCAAAATTTATCAGGTTTTCTTTGTAATAATAGTGATAACTATATTTCGATTATTATTTTCAATGTCATTTCGTAATTATTAATTTTTAGGAGTGACCGTACAAATAAAGATGGAAGTTCTGTGTAAATACCTTTACCGATTTTTTCCTGTTTGCTCTAGCTCGGAAGGAGTGTATTTTTGGAAAAACTTCATAAATGAAGAAAGTCTTATTTTAACCTGAAAAATCGATCCAGAACATTTGGCGGTTTATCTCTGGGTCACCCTGTCTGTATTCTAATATTTAAGTCATAAATGACAGGTCATCTGTCCGGTGCTTGACGGTAAAAATAGGTTATTACCTCCTTTTCGGATAAAACCGATTGACGTGAAATTTGGACAGTGAGTAGTGAATGGCTCAAGAAACACAAGTTGTAGGTGTAGTGCCGATGTTCGTTTTCACCCTGGGGGTGGATGCCACCCCGTCTTCGGGGTGGAAATTAGTACACTCAAAGTAACAGCAGAAATCGATAGGGGGGTGAATTTTAAACAAACAATATTCTAAGAAGTTATTTCGATTAATCAATGTTTTTCAGGTTACTCGCGATTGAAAATGTCGACTTTTATCTAAGAAATGCATGTTTTACAGCGATTTTTCACGAATAACTCAAAAATCTTACGTTTTATCAAAAAATCACCACAAGCAAAAATGAAGCTTATAGAATAGCAAATCGATTGGGACTTTCTTACGGCCATTTGCACCGTATTTTTTTGAGAGGATTAACTCTAAACCTTCGTTAAATATAAAATTTCGTTTGCACCGCTCGTTAATATTGGATTGAATCGGGTTAAACCAGGTTTAATTTAAACCATCAAAATTGGTCGCTAAAAGTAGGTTTAAAATTAATCGTAGTTTCATAACCTCAGTTTTTGGTATATATTCATTGTTTTGAGACTGTGAGAAAGGAATATTTATTTATATGATGTTTATAATGAGCTTGTTCAGCATTTTTTTTTTATTTCATAAATCGAAAGTGCATGTATAAAATAATGTATCTGCAAAAAATCAGTATCTTATTCGCACGTTTAGTATCCCAAAAATTATTACAAATCTCTACCTCGCGAAAATGGGGCGTGGCCAGGCGCTACGTCACTATACGCATAGACTCGGCGATCTCAATAGACTTGATGTTTCTTATTGGTTATAATTGTAAGTGTTTTCGAAGTATTGTTTGTTTTGTTTACTTCTTGACAGTAGGGGAGTACAACTTGGTGAAATGTCAAAAAATTACAATTTTCTCTCGCTCCTGTCGGGACGAATTTTCGATTTTGACCCTGCAATTTACGATTAGGATTCATCGCCGACCTTCTCCTTTCCGTAGATACATAGAACGAACTTCCACTCGACGTATTTATTTGGTTACCAGCGTTTGAAAATTCCATGTTTTTCAAACTTTCGGGTTAATTTTGAAAGGTCCCAGATAGCCACTTTCTTACGTCACTTGCGTATAGTGACGTCACAAATGAGCGCTCGGTTTTTGCAACTATTACTAATTTCAACTCCTTATATCTCGAGAATGGAAAAAGTTAATAATACGAAATTTTAAGTGCATAATGAGAATATCGAGTACCATATGAAAAAGTATAAAAACCATATAAAAAGAATATCATGGAACAAGCCCATTAACACAAAGTTACAAAATGTCGAGATGGATTTCGACAATGGCGACTTAGATATAATTAAAATAATATATTTCGAATTCCTTAGAAAAATATGTGAAAGATCAATTTTAAAAATTTAGAAAATCTGAAAATTTTTAGGAGGTTTAGGCTACTGAAAAATACCGTTCTGCATTTTTACTCTCATTGAGAATGAGGTAGTTTCTTTATTTCCTAATAATGGCGCAGCCAAGGTGCAATTACCTAACATATTTGTATCAGCTCCAATATATACTTTCATATTTTGTGGCTGTATTTATCAGTACAATTTATCATCTGGTGAAAAATTAACGGATCCTGCTCTCTTACTATTATTATGAGTTTTCCATGAGGTAACTAAATAAAAAACATATAATAGATCGCAATTACGTTTTGTCTCTTTTTTGGTATTAAGTATACATTCTATTTGCTAGCTATATTATCTTTTTTTCTATTGAGGCCTTCATGCTTGCTTTTTTGGTATTATTATGGTGTTCCATATTTATAAAAATCTTGTAAAAAAGCAAATGGCAGTAAATACACACACACAGAAACAGAGTTGTCTCTGAACAGAACAAATATTTGACATTAGTCAACAGAAGTAAGTTTATAATTTTATAAAGAGAAGTTAGCTGAATACCAAATTCCCTTAAATACACACTTAACTATCAGCTTAAGTATACCGAAAAAAAAAAAATGAATACGGTGCAGCAAGATGAGAGGTAATCCGGGTTTAAAAATTAAACCTGGATTACTTATTCATCGCTTAAAATGAAAACGGTGCAAGTGGCCGTTATTTCTGTAGATGCAATACGAACCGACTTATGACTCGTTGAATGTTACTATTTGTTCGCTGAAAACTAAATTCGAACCTTTCAACGTTGAATAAAAAATCAGGCGTCAGTCAGTTTAAAAATGTGAAAAATTTCAATCATCGTGGAGAACGGCATAGAATGAAGAGAAAATAATAAAAACTCTAAATGCAAATCGTTTTAAAACTTAGGGTGCTTATTAGTAATTTCATTGTATTATATCTATGGCGATCTGTCACTTTCCAAAATTCCTAGAATCTTAGCTAGTTTTTTATAATTTATCGTTTGCTTATCGGCTGCTCAATGCTCTTCGGTGAATCGTGAGTTAGAATCGATATTAAAACAAGCTACTCATTATAGTTTTCGCCGATTTACTGCTACTACTACTTTTTACATAATTATTGTACATTCTATAGGTTATCCTTTGCAGTTTTTTTAAATAATTAGAAATTTTTTGTTTAATTACAAAACGAAAAAAATATATGTATTTTTTAAATTTAAATAACTAGTAACTTTTATATTTATGGGCCGATTTTGTGATGTGCTTCCTCTAGCTGATACTAGCTTATTGTCCAAATTTCAATACAATCGGACTTTTCGTTCTTAAGTTATCGTGCTTCAAGAAGCTTGACGGACGAACGGACACACAGACAGACGGACATTTTGAAAGTTGTTTAGAATTCGATCACCCACACAGTGATATGAAAACTTTTGCTCTACGTGCAATATTACCGGTTTTAGAAATGTGCTGATCGAATGCAATATACTCTTCGTTTTGTATTTGCGAAGAGTATAAAAAAAAACGAATCGATGTGTTATTTTATAAGCTTTATTTTTGCTTCTGATGATATTTTTGATTAAACGTAAGGTATTTCACCTCAGTCGGTGTTATCCGAAAGAATTCTGAGCGAAAACCGACAAACACTGGACATAAATAACATTGTTAATTCTGAATGTTCTTTACAGAATATACATTTTCATTTTATAGAGTACTTTGACTTATTTCATTTCATATTTTTAAACAACAATTATAGAACATAATATATCAGTAACTCAAGGTTAATTAGAAATGAAACAGATAATAGACCACTGTATGCTTTTGAACGTTTAGAAATTGAAAAATGAAAAAATTAGATGAATAGTGAAAAAGGACCGATCACAAGCCGTTCTCTTTATTGGTTATTAGGTAACGGGTTCCAGAAAGTTCAAGACTCATTCATGAATATAGGTTGGGTCCTTGAACTCAAATATCTATTTTTATTATCCACATTTTACCTCATTGTATTATCAAAAATTGTTGTGTCTAATAAGGTAACTGGCAAATATAAACACACACAGGTAAAATCCGCTGACACCTGATTTGAATGAAATGGATTTTATTGCCAACATTAGCACGGCATCTAATAATGTAGTCAACATTTCTTGTCCGGTTGTAATGCATTTATACGACTTCATTGAGTAGCATTTATCTATGGAAACCGCTATCTGGTTCCTGTTAAAATTATCATTTGTCAACTAGGTCTCATTGTTATTATTAACAGTTACCACTACTCTCAGTTTATTGCTTTCAGTTTAATATTATCTACAATTTAAAAGTTGTGAAAATACGTTCGTTGTTTATAGTAAGGGGTCCAAAGCTTTAAAAATTGAAATGACCCATTCCAACAAGGTAAATGATTTTTGGAAACGAATTCAGGAAGAGGGTCCTTAGGGGCATCAGAAATGGCTTGTTGGACTTTTGCTGGCGCTTGCGCAACTTCTCCACAAGAAAAAAACATGGCCGAATGTTATTTCAAGAATTTGTGTTTTTAAACGTTTATCTCTTCCTAAAAAATTAACTACTTGCGATATCAATCTGATTTTTTATATCTATATACTACAAACACGAGCGCATCTATCTGTACTAATAGACCTTCAAAATCACTTACGGTTTTTTTCTAAATAAATCCAAAATCACATGAACGAATTTTGTGTGTTTGAAATTTCGTCGTGCGGGCAACTATATTAAATATTCGAATTTTGTATCTATTACATACGAATGGAATATGGTCTAAAGATCAAAAAAGTTTTTGCAAAAAAAATTAGCTCGATACCTTATACAGTTTTCGAGATACGGATTTTTAAATTCGACCGTAATAATGTCTTGTCAACGTGACAGCTACGGCAGGGCTCGTTCTGTGCAATTGTGGATAGATCATATATTAGTCTAATACCTAATTTGATTTAGGTGTTATATTATTCTTGATCATTAGATCACTCATTTTCTGAAAATTATTAAACAATTATTTCGGTGCAATAAATACGTAGTTTTAAATTATGATGTAATTTGTTACATGTAATATACTGCCGTCCTAAGCCAAAATGACGTACTTCATTATACGCTCTTGAGATATTTGACATTTTATGCTGCTAATCTCAGCACATCTTATTTTTTTAAATAGTTTCATTCTATTTTTGAATTTAATTCTATGAGGCAGATGCAAAAATAATGGTTTATTGATTATTGAAAAAAGCCGGTCATTTAACAAGGAAACTTTGAAGTACGTCCAATTTGCTTAGGAAATTTTAAGTTACGTCATTTTGGTTTAGGGCAGTATATCTAGACTTGCAAATAGAGTACGAAATCGTTAATAAGTTTTAACAAATTGAGTTTAAAAATAAAAATTGACCTAAACTTCGGATTTAAAAAAAGTACGATATGACTTAAGAAAACAAGCCCTGAATATTGGTGTAAATAAGGACAAATGTTGCCCAACAATGTGAACTTGGATTCCTCACGTCTAGCATAAAATTTGAAGTGCAGCCATGAACAAACGAACACAATAATATTTACGAAAGGTATGTTTAATTTTTCCAAAATAGAAAAACTACAAAAGTTTTGTGGGTATACGACAACAAAGGGTATTTTATAGTATTCACGAAACCAATAAATAATTAGGTGAAAAACATGAAGAATAAAATATTGTAAATATTGTTTATTGGCAGCCTATGTATTGTGTGACCTGTCAGTTATTCTTTCCGAAGAGGAAAAAGTGAGCAATTACAGTTGCCTTAAATCAAACAGCCCATCTAAACAGTTTGACTAATCTTGGAGATAACTGCGATGCAATCGGTGATCGTGTCATTGAAGATGGTCGTAAGACCTATGTGAATCTGTATGGCCATAGTGAGTTTAATTAGATTCACCAAGGTAGCATTTATTTTTCATAAAGTTATTAGACATACTTTCGCTAAGTCCTACAAGAGAGCTTACATTTGAAACGGTCATTAAGTCCAGTAGTTTGGTATGCTTAGCTTAGCTTGCAACTGAAGTACTTAGCGAAGCAGGGTCAAACCCTGCTTACTGCAAAATAATTTTAATTGTAAAAAATATTGACAAGAAATGGTTTAGATTCTCCTATACTTTCCGTACCTAACACAAAATTCTGGATTTTAAACAAATTACCTCGGTGACTTGAAAAACGGTTAAGAAAACACATCACACTCTTCCAGAAAATTTGGATAGCTGATAGAGAATAACCAAATAAACCCACAAATGATGACAAAAAACCACAAGTGGTTAAAAAAAAACAAAAAGTGGAATTGTAAAGTAGAGTGTGACTAAAAATGTTGATGTTCTGTTGCATGTGCATGTGGCCTTTCCTACAATTGTTTTAAGGGCAAAAATAATACAGAGCAGTGTATAACAGACAGTAATTCTTACTAGTCTAGTAGTGCTTTGTCAATGCTTACTGAGCTGTGTATAATTATGCATTATTATTATTATTATTATTATTACTTATAAATTACACGTTTTGTGTACGTGTTTATATTTTATTTCTATATTGTATAATGATGGAATATATAATAAATATCTCCATATACAACACCTTCAGAACCTATAGATCTATTAAATACTATGCCAAATGAGTTTCATTTTACATATTAATATTTTTGTAAAATTATAAATAATAACACAATATCAAAAATGTATTGGCTTACTATCTTGATGCATTACAATTAACCACATAGCAGTACGTGAGATAATAGCCGCATGGTAATAGGAGTATCACGGACCTAAATTATGGTTTAATTTGAAAAGTCTGTAACTCAAAAATTGTAAAAGATATAGAGCAAATTTTTTTTGCAAAAACTTTTTTGATCTTTAGACCATATTTCATTCGCATATAATATATAAAAAAATTAAACATTTAATATAGTTGATCGCACGTCGAAAATTCAAACACACAAATTTGCTTCCTGTGATTTAGGATTTATTTAGAAAAAAATCGTAAGTGATTTTGAAATTCTAACAGTATAGATATATGCGCTCATGTCAGTAGTATACAAATATAAAAAATTACATCAATATCGTACGTAGTTAATTTTCTAGCGAGAGGTATATGTTTAAAAACATACATTCTTGAAATAACGTTCCGCCATCTTTTTTTCTTGTGGAGAAGTTGTGCAAGCGCCAAAAAAAGTCCAACAAGCCATTTCGGATGCCCATTAGGACCCTCTTTTGATATGCGAGCTCAAAATTTATTTACCTTGCTGGAATGGGTTACTTGGCGATTTAGACGGCTTTCGAAGGTGTGGACCCTCTACTATTAAAAGTGAGTTATTTTTTGTTTGCTTATACTTGTAATGAAACATATCCTTTATAGGATTTTGCAAACAGCAGAAAAGAACTATCTATGAGAACTAAAATAAACCGGTATCCACATAACCCCCTACGGCTATGAAGATTCAGTTAAAATGAGAACAAAGGCCTAAAATGAATTTATTTACATACCTCGTCTTTTGGAAAATATCTCATTCAAATGGATTACATTTTCATGAAATCTATCATTCTGTTTTTTGGAAATGCTTAGCCTTTAAAACGTTTTTCGCCCTTATTCTGAACTCATCAGAAAGGCACAAAGCCACTCACACGATGTTCCATGCAAAAACCAAGACAATTACCAACTTTTTTGACATTGTTTGACATTGACTGAACGAAAAAGACAGATGTTCAACTATGTGTTACCTAGCTAGTAATGGAGCCTATATATATATATACATGTTTAAAAGTCATTTTTTTTTTTGCTTATACTTGTAATGAAACATATTCTTTATAGGATTTTGCAAACAGCAGAAAAAAACCATCTATGAGAACTAAAATAAAAACTATTTGTAAAGTTATTGATTCACAATCTTTGCATTCTCTCGATAACCTGAATTCTGATTATGCTAGCAATTAAAATCCTAAAATCAATTTGTCTTTCTTTTTGGACAATTCTCATTCTAACACTAGTTTCTATACAGTACCCTAAGGCTATGCAGAATAAACCAGTATCCACATAACCCCCTACGGCTATGAAGATTCAGTTAAAATGAGAACAAAGGCTTAAAATGAATTTATTTACATACCTCGTTGTGTTTAATTTTTATATTGAAATTTCTTTTGTTGCACAAAGGAGGGCTGCAAGATTCGGTTTCTCTTAAAAAAAAAAAAAAAATTGGAAAGAACATTACTTGGGTTGCGAAAACATTGCGGCTACTAATTTATTTAAAATTCTATCTGTTTTCCCTTCATTTGCCTGGAGTATCATCCCGTGTTTAAAAAATACCATAATTATTAAACCTTAGTTACAAATGAGGGTATAGTTTGTATAAGTATAAGAAAGTAAAGATTGTGAGCAACTTCAGTAGCTTGAACAATTTGTCTTTTCAATAATAGAAAGACATTTTTCGATAATTTACTTTTTTCCTTTCATATGGAGTTTATTGGGTTGGTAAACAGGGAAAAACGGATAGTTTACGATAATGAAGTTTATCCCTTGAGAGCTGAATCGGCAAAGACCCTTCTTAGATGTAGGTGGTTGTACCAGATCTGGGTTAGTGCGAGGCAGAAATAGACATTTCAGTAATACTACTACCTACATATACCTTCAAGTTTATATTTAACTCTTACGGTGAGTTTTTATTTTACTGTTGGCTGCTACTACTGTCCGACAACAAGTAGAATTTATGAATAAGCAAAATTGCAGTTAGATGTCGTCGACTACGAACCCATATATGATTAACATTTTACTTGAGTCCAGACAGCCCAATTTAATTTTAGTGGTGTCATTGAGATTTAATACACAACTAATATATTTTATTTTTATTATGTTCCCAGCGCATCCATCAAATTCTCGAATGAATGGTGATTATTTGTCACCTTATCCCACATATAGCTTGATGAAACTATATTAATACCACCGTCGAGCCATACTCTACAATGTGTTAGAGATTTCATGAAGATTATTTAAGTCAGCTCAGAGTGATTGAACAAATATAAAAAAACATACCTAACATAAGGGTCGGATACAAGACCTATTTAACAATATTTTTAAAAGTCGCTTGAAAATTAAATTACTACCATACTATGATGATATTTTTTGGTCAGAATTGAATTAGCTATAAAAATGAATAAACTGATATGTTGAATTTTTTTATAATTTAAAAGTACCTATATTGAATTTAGTCCAGTAGAATTAAGTAAAAAAGTTAGAGTTATGTGTTGTTCAGTGGCGGCTCGTGATATTGTCTGCAGAGGAGGCTTGATATTCTGAAAGACAACTGATGTGCAATATGACTACAATTTGTACATTTCCCCACCACCCCTGAGGTAATACAACGGCGCGTTACATTTTTTTACCTTGGGTTGTTCGCCAGGATACCGATTCACGACTTGAGAGAATAGAACTAATAATAGAATAGAAAAAAAAGGAAATAGAAAATATGATGAGGTGAAAAAATCATTCTCATGAAATTCTCGTTCCTACGACTCGAGTATCGGTATCCAAAGGAGCCCTACTTGTAATTAAATTATATAACTTTTAATAAAAATAAAAAGAGTTTCGGTAAAAAAATTAAAGTGTTTTTCTACAAACAAAAAATTGTATTCATTATCACTGACAGGAGTGTACAATTATAACTTTTAATAAAAATTAAAATAGTTTTGAGAAAGAAGTTATATAAAAAAATATAACCGCGGAACTCTATATTATGGAGAATTAAAAAATATTTCCTAAAAAATAAATAACACAAATAAATATTTTTTCTAAAATAACAACTACCTATGTTAATCTCTGCTTTAAAGAATAAATATTATTATAAATGAGTGGTAACCTGCGATTTTCGGAACTGGCAAAATGGTTGATTACTCCATCATAAAATGAATGTTTCTTCAATTCTGACAAAAAACGTTTTTCTATTGAAATAAGCGATACCTTTGAGAGGCCTTCTTAACTCATTTTGTTTCTAGTAAATGTTTTTATGCTTTTAAGTGCTAAAAATAATCGTTCTACAGAAGCTGAGGTTACAGGAATTGTTGACACTAATGACAAAAGTTTGTACAGTTCGGGGAGACAGCTTTTTAAATTGTTATTATATATAAAAGTAAGCATTTCTTGAGATGATTTTGAATTTGCTAAAAGTTGCTGGTCAGAATACAACACGCATAGTTCATTTCTTAACGAAATACGGTCAAAAAAAGGATAATGGTCCATTAATTTCTCCATTAGACTAGTAGGAAATGATTTAGAAAACGTTGTAAAATTATTGGGATTTACTAAATCGAAACATTGCACAGAATTTAAATCTCATTTCAATTTGGACTATAATGGTGTCCAAAATTTCTATAAAAATTTGTTTGTAATGTGTATCTGCCCTGTCAAAGCTATATGTTGTCTTTCTCTTTTTATATTGTGGCTCTGGCTCATCGTCATCCTCTATTTTTCAACATTTTCTAAACAAATATTGTATAAAGTATTGAAATGTATTTCGGTATTGCGAAATTCTTTTAATTTAGATATAAGTGAAGTAAGTCTGTTTTTAGAATATGTTATATCGGTTAGTTTATTCTGTAAAATTTGGAAAACAACATCAGTTTGCTCAGAAATCATTTTAATAGCCTTTAGAAAAAATATGAAATTTTTATCCAACAATAACGATTTTAATCCGTAAGCTGCTCGTAAAATCTGATCGTCATTTAAAAAATCTTCACTTTCCGAAATAAAATTAAAACTTTCCTGTATTTGTCAAGAGTGAAAACAACTCTAGATGAAAAATTCCAACGAGTGGGAGCGTTTGTCGGAATTCTATGTTTCATATTAATTCTATTTAAAACATCAGTTCTTTTGGTAGATTTTGAAAAAAATGACGAAAAACCAGTAATATTTGAAAAAATATTTTAACTTCTTTAATTCCGTTACATGCTTTACTCAGAACTAAATTTAATTGGTGTGCGTAACAGTGAATGAAGTAAGCTTGAGGAGCAATATATTTTATTTTTGTTTGGAGTCCATTAAGATGCCCTGACATAACTGCAGCGCCGTCATAAGTTTGTGCTATTAATATATTTTTCAAATCAAATTTACCAAATTCTTCGATTAATAATTTAAATAAACTCTCCGCGGTTCTTCCACTACTCACATCAAGAAAACCAACAAACCTTTCAATAACTTCTCCGTACATTCCATATCTAAAAACCGCTGCCTAAGGAATCACTACTTCCACATCCAGATTCTTCATCCAAGTCGTTTTAAAGGAAACATCTTGACTATATTTGCACTCTAGTATGTGGAAATTATTGGTCATAGAATTTTAATAATATTTGGGGCAGATGTCATAGAAAAGTTTGAGGAGTTGGTTTCTACCATATACGTTAAAAATTAAGTTTTTAGTTCACCCTACTTATTTTCTACTATTCACCTCCCACCCCTTCAATGGAGGCATCTCAATCAGATGTCACTACAATACATACGTGTACTAATCTCAAGTGAATATCTCAATTTGATGTTATCAATCCCATTAATAATGAAGCGGAGGTGGTGGAGTTTGAAAAATATTAGAAAGAAATCTGAGGCCTTGGTTTCTAGTATATACACCGAATCCCAAATTTCTGTAGTCTTACCAGCTTGCTTTACTTATTTTCCCCTATTTGCCCCTATTTAACCCCCAACCCTTCAACGACATCATCTCAAAGTATGATCTAGTTTCAGACGTCGTTATAATACATACGTGTACCAAATTTCAAATGAATATCTCAATTTTATTTTATCAACCCTTTTCATATTGGAGTAGGGGTGGTTGGGTTGAAAAATATAAGAAAATCTGACGCTGTGGCTTCTAGTACATACACCGAATTTCAAGTTTCTGTAGTCTTACCAACGTTTTACTTATATTCCTCTAATTACCCCAAATTAACCCCCAACCCTTCAACGGAATCATCTCAAAATATAAACTAATTCCAGACGTCGTTATAATACATACGTGTACAAAATTTCAAATGAATATCTCAACTTTATTTTGTCAACCCCATTAATGGGGTAGGGGTGGTGGGGGGGTTGAAAAATATTATAAAAAAATCTGAGGCCTTAACTTCTTGTACATACACCGAATTTCAAGTTTCTGTACTCATACCAGCTTGCTTTACTTATTTCCCCCTATTGACCCCTAAATAACCCCCAACCCTTCAACGGAATCATCTCAAAGTATAATCTAGTTCCAGATGTCGTTATAATTCATACGTGTTCCAAATTTCAAATGAATATCTCGATTTTATTTTATCAACCCTTTTAATAATGAAGTGGGGTGGTGGGGGTTGAAAAATATTATAAATAATCTGAGACCTTGGCTTCTAGTACATACACCGAATTTCAAGTTTCTGTAGTCTTACCAGCTTGCTTTATTTATTTTCCCCTATTTACCCCTATTTAACCCCCAACCCTTCAACGGAATTATCTCAAAATATAATCTAGTTCCAGATGTCGTTATAATACATACGTGTAGAAAATTTCAAATGAATATCTCAATTTTATTTTATCAACCCTTTTCAAATTGGAGTAGGGGTGATGGGGGTTGAAAAATATTATTAAAAAATCTGATGCTTTGGCTTCTAGTACATACACCGAATTTCAAGTTTCTGTACTCTTACCAACTTGTTTTACTTATATTCCTCTATTTACCCCAAATTAACCCCCAACCCTTCAACGGAATCATCCCAAAATATAATCTAATTCTAGACATCGTTATAATACATAAGTGTACGAAATTTCAAATGAATATCTCAACTTTATTTTATCAACCCCTTTAATGGGGTAGGGGTGGTGGGGGGTTGAAAAATATTATAAAAAAATCTGAGGCCTTAACTTCTAGTACATACACCGAATTTCAAGTTTCTGTACTCTTACAAGCTTGCTTTACTTATTTCCCCCTATTTACCCCTATTTAACCCCCAACCCTTCACCGGATTTCCTCAAAAAACAATCCAGTTCCAGATCTCGTTATAATATATACGTGTACAAAATTTCAGGTCAATATCTTAAACCGTTCCGGAGAAAGCGAGCGGACAACAAAAGTTACAGACAGACCGACAGACCGACAGACAGACCGACAGACAGACAGAAATTTTTTTTTTCGCTCAAATTTAAAATCTCGACGTTTCATGACATTCTAAACCTATTTCACGAATAAAAATTTTTGAAAATTTTTTTTGCGATTACTATACTTCCAATCCACTACGTGGATGTGGAAGTAAAATTACGGAAAGTTGAGATTTACAAGTAACGTCGGTCGTTTCGTCAATTTGCCACGAGAAAAATTCGCAATTATATAGTTCTTCATAAATTTTGCCTTTAATAATCGAGCTAAAACACTCTCAATTAGATAATTTTTAATTGATTTAGACGTTCCGGAAAAAATAGTGGCGTTATTCAAAAAGTTCTCTAATTTTGGGTCATACGTTTTTAAAAAATCTGTCAGCTCTTTGAAATTTCCTTTATTGCACGATTCTCATTTTTCGTCATATCCTCGGAAAAAATTTTCTTGTGAAGATAATATATAACGGCATCTTTTAACCTCTTTAATATTTCCTTATTTTCACGGACCTTTTCGTTGAAATTTTCTATTTCTCTCTTATGTGCAGAATTCAAGACAATATTTTGTTTACCAAACATTTCGAATTTAATGCAAGATGAAATGTGCTCCTGGGATTTTTCGTGCCTTTCTAAACCTCGCGACAAATTTTGCAAATTATTAAACCCGGCCCTGCCCCAAAGTGAGGATTGATCATTAGTAAATAATAAACATCTCCAACAATATAATTTGTTTCTAACTGTTGATGCCGTTAACCACTCTACTTTTTTATAATTGTTATCACAAAACCCTCTGTTTTGTTTACCACTTTTAAAAACTAACGAAGGCATTGCTGGTGTAGGCCTGGCATTTCTTTTAATTCTTACCTTTTCGTCGTAAGTAAGAGTAGTAAATCCATTTAATAACAAATAATCCACCACGTCTGGACAACAAGATATGTTGTTGGGAATATTCTCACCTAGAGCACTCATTTCTAGCCCGCCTATCAAATGTTTTATGTATTTTTACGTCAAGTTGATCTTAACCGGCTAAACACAACTGACAGTTCGTTTTCTTTGTGAATCACCTAAACTCCTGAACGACCTGTGCACATGCGCTATAAAGAACTGAGATCAGAAGCTAGCTTCCTTTGGCTATTCGAAGTGTTGCTATTTTACACAGCGCAAAGAAATTCAAGGTCATTCATGTTATAAGTATATGCATTAAAGTTGGAAGCTATTTCGTATTAGCCTCCAGCGAACCGCAGTGTTCATTCAGTAAAAGACCGGCCGACCGGGAAATATGCATACAAAGACTATCCGGACTGTAACGTTATAAGTATGTTTGTGGAAAGGAAATGGAAAACTTTTATATATACACTGAAAATTAATTAATGAATTATAAACAATAAAAAACATTGAAAATTGAGATATACCTAATAGAAATTTCTTAAGATATTACTTTTGAAGATATGGTGGTTTTTCCAAGGGGAGGCTCAGCCTCCCCTGCCTCCCCTGACGAGCCGCCACTGGTGTTGTTTGACCTATTAGGACCAAACCGACTCTAATCGAAAAGGGGAGGGTACCCAGATTAAGGATGTTAAGTATCCCCGTAGTATCTTACCGGGGTTTTCAATTATTAAACAAATACAGCCAAAAAAAAATTCGAGAATTTTCTTATTTATTATACCTAACTCGGAATTGGTACACTTTAACGTACATATAGATACCACTGTACCCCTCTTGTTCCCAAGATATCAATCTACAACTTCCAAAGGTAAATTTTTTTTAGTATTGAAAATACTACTGGGCGCATGATATAGGACCCATCTTACGAAAAACGTATCGAGAGCGACAGATCTGTCTAGGCCGCTGCGCCGGCCATATAACCGTACCGTTCACTCAACGCCATGCTATTAGGGATATCACGTTTCAATAACAATCCAAGCAGTATCTCGAAACTAAAATATAAACATAAACACTCTTAAACTTAATGGTCTCTTGTGATACATGCCGACACTGCCATATCGTATGCATTCAGTAACTAGCGTTATTTCTTACAGAATACCGTCACTTTCAAATTAACATTAAAAAAACAAAATAACCCAATAAAACATGGACTAGCTTAATTCGATCGTATGGACAGATATATTTAAAATTATGTAAATAAAATTATCAAACACATCTAAGTATGATATACAAAAGTACAGTAGAAAAGCACTATACAGGGTGTTCTACAAGCTTTATGATAAAATTTGACAGATGATAGCTGGGTTAATGTAAAAAAAATTTATCAGTGAACATGGGTTCAATTACAAAGAACCCAAGTGGTATTATTAAATTTGATAAAAGTTTTTATTTTTTTAAATTTTATCACTAATCGCTAATGGTACCTAATGCAAATGCTGAAAATACCTATAATCCTAGCCATCCATCCTTGGACTCTAAGAGCAGTATAGTTGCATCTGGTATTTTCAATACGCGAAAGATGCAAGATCCGTGAATTTTTTTAAATGTTTTATTGCAAAATTTTGCAAAAAGACGCGAAAAAAATTCCAAAAAATAGCTTTTTCAATTACATTTATTTATTTATTTTTTATAATAATAATAAATATTTATAAAAAGTAAATTAGATCCCATCATTTTGAAACTTGAGCAATTACCAAATGAGCCCCACAAATTTCAATTCAGATTAGATTTTACAAAATTCTATTTAACACCAAAAGTCTTGAAAATTGTTATTAATTTTGCCACCGAGGCACGGTCAAAGTTATTATTCGCCGTTGATCCAACCACCACCGCCGATCGATAGGGTAAAACAACTTTCATTTGCACGATTTTTGTCTATATATTGTCAGCGAATTATGGGTCAAGAGATATGCGGTTTTCATGTCTGCAAAGGGCTTGAAAAGATACAAATTTTTTTAAAAAGAAAACCTCTCTAGCTCAATTTGGGGTCGAGATATGGCCCGTTTTATATTTATTCTTCGAGCGGCGATTGTGAATTTCAAAATCCAATTGAATTATTCTCAAAAAATATCGACTTTAGGAAAAATTTATTTTTGTAAAAAAAATTTTTTAAACAAACTGCTTATCAAAATTTACAATTTTGACCTAAAAAAAGGTTTTTTGGGATTTTTGGGACATTTCAAAGACAAATTGGCTCTTGTAGTTTTTTCCTAAAATCGATATTTTTGAAGGATAATTTGATTGTATTTTGAAATTCGCAATCGCTACTCGAAAAAAATCGGTAAAGTTATTTACACAGAACTTCCCTCGTTATTTGTGCATGACAGTCACTCAAAAAATTAGCAAAAAAGTGTTTTCCCAGATTTCTCCGGATTTTTACGTTTCAGATTATGTATATTACGACAATTAAAATTATTCAATTCCATCTGTCTGTCTGTTGTGTTTCTATTAGTGTTATATTAAGTTAAATTAATTTTTTTCATCTTGGTAAAAATTTTTTCAAAAATGTTTGAAAAAAATTTTCAAAAAATTTTTTTTCCTGAAACAGGTTTAACGCGTCATGAAACGTGGAAATTTTAGATTTGAGCAAAAAAAAATTTTTTTCACTATTTATTCCGTTTAGACGGTCCACCCTGTATATTTTTCAGTGAAAATTCTACCAGTTCTTCGCTGACAGTAGGGTTAACTACCTACCAAATTTGACTGCTCTCCGTCAAGTAGTTTTTTAGTAAATACACCAACAGACAGACAGACAGACAGACAGACAGACCGACAGGCAGACAGACAGACAGACAGACTGACGGAATTGAAAAACCTATATTTTCGGAATCTACGTGTTCTGAAACGTCAGAATCCGAAAAAATCTCGGAGGGTGATTTTTTCTCGAATACAATACTTCCCTTCGGTATGCGAGGGAAGTAAAAAAACATAAAATGGGCTATATATCTCGGCTCCAAATTGAGCTAGAGAGCTTTTTTAAAAAATTTGTATCTTTTCAAGCCCTTTGCAGACATGAAACCGCATATGTCTTGGGCGAAAATTCGCTGAGTTATTTAATGAGACATTTAGTGTTAAATAGAATTTTGCAAAACTATCGGGCCGAATTGAAATTTGTGGGGCTCAATTTTTTGGTAATCGCTCAAGCTTCAAAATGATAGGATCTAATTTACTTTTTATACAAATTTATTAACAGATAAATGTAATTGAGAAAAGCTCTTTTTGGCATTTTTACTGTTATTAAGAATTTTCGGGAGTTGCGTTGTAAAGCCCAGCGAATTCAAATATTTGATCCGATATGAAATTCACTGTGTATGAAAAACAACAAACAACTTTATACAAACTGTGGATAACGACTTGAAAGGTAATTGTAATTAGATCTGCCGATGCGGTTTTCATCAATATTCTAGTAGATGATATACAATAGTCTATTTTGGTAATTGGATTTCTTTCAGTTGGTTCCTTTTGTAGTCGTTTTATTCTTACATAAGCTGGATAAAATGAAACAAGATTTCTCGCGTGATCGGCTAAATAACTTCTTGGCGAGTTTAAATTTGCACTAAATTAATGCCAAGGTTCCCAATAAAAGTTTTCTTAATTATAATGAGAAAAGTTAGTAAAGTTTAATGACCACAACATACGGAAACAAAAATGAAATCGCTGTTTGATACTTAGTACACACGTTTCAAACTTTAACAATTTAGATCAGCCTATATGGCCGCATGAGTATCGAATGCATTTCGGACGCAGTTTTTTGCTGGGATCAGTTCAGGACACACTACCTATTATGGAAATCTGTGTTACCAGACGGTAGTTAGGTTAGGTTAATGTGTGAGTAGGCATATCAGACCCTACACTGCGACCATCTAGGTCTATTGTGGCTCACTCCTAGTACGTACATAACCTACAAAACTGAAAAAACGAGAAAAAAACCGTCCGTCAACTACAACAATTTGCATCAAACTTTCAGAAAATATACTTTTTGATGTAATAAGAAGACCATGAAAAGTTGGTGTCAAAATATTGAACCCATTGGCCAAAATTGCATTTGAAATTGCAATTGAAATTTGAAATGCCCGCCATGTACTGTCATTAAGTCCAAAATGAAAACATTTTTTTTTCAAAATGTATATCTCGACACCAGAATGCAATTAAAAAGAAATTTTTAAATGTAATTTTGGTTACTCTTTTTACATTTTTCTGTAACTCATATAACAAGATTTGGCTTTTTTCGGCCATTTTGAAAATAAAATTTAATTTTTTTGATCAGATCTGGTAGAGAATTTTAGGTCCTTTAATTTAAAAAAAGAAAGTTCATTTTTGGTGACGTGAACTCGAGATATATAACTTTTTGCATTTTGGCCAATTGTTAATTAACAAATGCATATTTTGAGCTAAAATTTGGATTGCATCATTTTGAAACCTATTCACTTTATGTGATATATTCAAAAAAAATTTAAGTTTTATAGAAAATTTACAAGCATTATGATGTAAGTATTGTTAATCGAGTTAAAAAGTGATTTTTTTGATTTTTTCATAAAGCTTGGATGCAAAATGCAATAACTTCCTTGTTTCTTAAAATGTATTATTGTGAATGATGACTTGGACAATACAGCAAGAAGACGTAGATAATGAAACACTGATTGAGGAAATAGAAAAAATCACCAAAACTCCTTATGGACATTCGCTCCGCAGGTAAAATAGGTTTATACATTAGCAAACGTTGGTTGATTGATTGATCGATTGATTTGCCAGCGTATGGTGGACATTGCTGCCAATTCCGGGCATCCATGGAGGTTCGTTCCAACACGCAGATTGGTCGTCCGTCTAACACGCCCAACAGACGGCCAAACCGCGTGCGGGAACCAAATCTCGGATGTTTTATATACCGCCGGACCGGCTGCACACGCCGAGTTGGACATTGGATATGCTTGTTGTCAGCAGCGAGAGCCGCATGACGCATGGGGTGGGAATATAGGATGGGAAGTGTAGGTGTTTGAGAGATGCTTCTTTTACGTTTCCATGCTTCTATTAAGTTTTCATTTGTCATCATCGGCTGGGGTGTGGTGCAGTTGTTTGCGAGATGCTTCTTTTCAGTTTCCAGGCTTCTTTCCATCTATCGTCATCTCCTTATTTTTCTTCTTCTAAGTTTTCTGTTTCTTGTGTCTCTGAATCTGGCAGCTTTTATTTTTTATTTTATTTTTGTGTTTTTTCCAATTTTTTCCCTTTCTTTTTTTATTCATTAATCGCTCTACAAGTAAATATCCATCTACGGTGGAGTTGCTGGGAAGGGCTCTATCTCGCGGTAACAATTTTTTTTGTGCGTTATGAGAAAATAGGTCCGAAGAGATAGTTTGCTTACCCTGTATGTCGTTTCCTTGAAACGATCGGTTTCAATTTTGGGCAGTTTTTCCATTTCATCACCTAGATATTATGTTTATTACCTATATATTATGTTTAATATCTTTTCAATTTTGATCTCCAGTTCTTCTTTAAAATTTAATGACATAAATAAACCAATGCCAATGCTATATAAACAAAAACGTATCTGTTTCATTCAAACATCTGGCTGGCTGTTGCTTATTTTATATCGCCCACTTCAAGAAAGGACGAATCCAGGTATATATTTTACAGTCAAACACTTAAGCAGTACACTTTTCTCGCGTTGTTTATATACACTATTTTGTGTTGCTTTATTCAACCAACATAATTTAATCAAATGTCAACTATATTAAATAGCCATACTCGCGCTAATTTATATCAATCGGTGCAGAATTGTTCACGCTTCAATTCAGTACAATTTCGGCGTTTTGTTGCCGCTTTATCCGGATTTATCTCGATATCCCGTAGGAGCCACGAAACATGCGTCTTTCACCGAACTCGACACACTTTGAACCCCATTAGTAAACGTTGGTTGTAGGTATTTAAATTTAAAAATATAAAATATTTATTATTTTTATTATTAACAAAAAACTAAGTTGATGATCGCATTGTGAGGGAAAAAATAACATTTTTTTAAAATCCTCTATATATAAAAAAACAAGGAAGTTATTGCATATTGCAACTAAGCTCTAAGAAAAAATTTCAAAAATAATAAATTTAAAAAAAATAACAAAAAACTAAGTTTTTCATCGTATTGCTAGGGAAAAAATAACATATTTTAAAAAAAGCACTCCGAATTTTAGGAAACAAGGAATTTATTGCATTTTGCAACTAAGCTTTATGAAAAAATTTAAAAAATCACTTTTTAGCTCAATTAACAATACTTACATTATAATGCTTGTAAATAAGTTTCTATAAAACTTAATATTTTTTGAATTTATAGCATGAAATGGATAGGTTTCAAAATGATACAATGCAAGTTTTAGCTCAAATATGCATTTGTTAATTAACAATTGGCCAAAATGCAAAAAGTTAAATATCTCGAGTTCACGTTAACAAAAATGAATTTTCTTTATTTAAATTAAAAGACCCAAAATTCTCTACCAGATCTGATTAAAAATTTTAAATTTTAGTTTCAAAATGGCTGAAAAAATGCAATTGTTGTTATTTGAGTTATACCTAGAACAATGTAAAAAAAGTAACCAAAATTACATTAAAAACATTTCTTTTTAATTGCATCCAAAAGCTGGCGTCGAGATCCACATTTTGAAAAAAAAAAGTTCATTTTGGACTTGATGACACAAAATGGCGTGCATTTCAAATTGTAGATAACAAATGCAATTTTGGCCAATGGGTTTAATATTTTGACACCAACTATTCAGGGTCCTTTTATTACATCAAAAAGTACATTTTCTGAAAGTTCGATGCAAATTAGTCTAGTTGACGGTCTTTGGCACTATAATTAAAAAAAACTGTCTTTTTCTCGTTTTTTCAGTTTTGTAGGTTACGTACTTACTTCAGAGACTTGAAACCAACGAGGATTTATTGCCAATTTTAATACGAAGAGACTGGTTTTTAGTTTGCCCCGATCCGACTTATAGAACCGGAGTTATTCACATTTTAAGCTCGAAAAACGCTACAAAACAACTTTAATTGTTTATAAAAAAAAGTAGCACAAGGTTTCCAAGGTCCAAAACTTAGGAATATACTCCTGGTGATACCCCAAACAGGAGAAAGTCACAATCTTGCTGTATACAGACTATACCTATCTCTTCAATTTTTTGGCCTATTTTTACTGCACTAGTTAGGTAGGCATAATTTAACCATAATTTAAATGTTCAAATTGTCTCTCGACTTCTCGACAAGAATTGATCCTCCTCTGTGATATTCACAGTGCAGGTGTACATTCAGTTGCCGATATCTCAAAAACTATTAGGTTTAGACAAAGGACACTAGGATCAAAAAACATCCAGAAAGTAGAATGTAAATTTAAGGTTCAATACAGGGTGCTCCAGTAAAAATATCGAAGTAATTTGAGTCTGAAAGTAACTTTTCGTAATACTTCCGGTTCAACCGGAAATGAAATTTCTACAACTTTATAAAATTTTACTCGTTAAAAAACTTCCGTAACCTTAATAGTTTTATTCCTACTTACATCATTTATTTTATGTGAAGATTGAATAGTAATTTATGACATATTGTTATATGTCATAAATTACTATTGAACAGCCATTTTCTCGGAAACCATTAAAGATAGATAGTGAGTGTGCTATATGTTTTATGCCTAGGGTTTCTTAGGCATTCTAAATTTTGAATAATATATAGGGTGTTCCATTAAAAATAACAAAGTTCACACTATATCCTGTTAAACTGGAAACGAAAATCAAAAGTTAGGGCAATCAAAACTCAATCATACAACTTCTCAGAATTTGAAATCGATATCTCTTCTTTATAGTATATTATCATAAGGCTCAAAAACGACTACTCGCGTCGATGTCTTGCCCAGTTTTAAAACGCTTTAGTTTATGAAAATATAAGCCAACTGGATCACCTTGTTGGCATTTCTTAAAATAGATTTTTCTCCAGCAATCCACAATTCAAGATGGCGAATAGGCGGATTTAAAAAAAAATCATACCTTTGGTAATATTTGACCAATGTTTAATTTCAAAAAAATGAAATGCAAATAAAAAAATACAATTTACGAAAAAAAATAGTGGAGTCAAAAATATTTAATACTAATGGAATATTCCCAAAAAACTAAAATTTTTATTTTTCAATTTTATTTATCATTTTTTATCTTGAAAACAACAGGCCATATAGAATAAAATTTCAAATAAAAAATGTGCAGAATTTTATGCTGAATCCAGCGATATGTAAATTTATAGGTATTGGTGGAAAAACAATCCTATAAATGTGCCAGAATATGACGTGCTCCATTGGGTCGACCCATTTCAATTAGTATACACTGCACTTTTTATATAATTGTTGCGCATTCTATAGAATACTCTTCACATCTTTATCGTAAATAATACTCGTTTTAGACATTTAATCTAATTACTAATTATTAAAAATAAGTATTTTAAAATTTAAATAATTAATAACTTTTTTATTTTATTCAAAAATAATACAGTTCTTCCTCTAGCTAACACTAACTTCTTGTCCAATTTTTAATACAATCGGACGGACAGACAGACATACGGATGGAGGGACGGATATTTTGAAAGTTGTTCAGAATTCGATCACCAACAGTGACATGAATTTTTTTTCTCTACGAGCGCTATTATCAGTTTTAGAAATGTGCCGATCAAATGCATTTGCGAAGAGTGTAATAATGGAACTTAATTTTAGTACATGTTTTATGTGTCAAAAACCCGTTGTAAAAAGTCATGCAAGGACATGCTAGCAACTAAAGACTGGTTGTCTAAGATTTAATCTTAGACCACGAGTCTTTTGTTGCTAACACGTGGGACAGGAAAGGAAGACTCGCTAAAAAACAGCCAAAGACAAAAAGATGTCAACAATACTCGTGTCATCTTATCGTGTCTCAAATGAATTATTAATATTTTTTTTTGAAACTGTAGGAATCATCAGCAATACTGAAATCACTTGCATTGCTAGGAACTCTGAATACAACTACCATATAATTTGAAGATAATTTTCACGAATTAGTACGTTTGCTCTATAAAAATAAATTACAAAGAAGGTAACTAACTTGTGTTTTCGATCAAAAATCAATAAGGAGAAAACCTGCCACCAACAGTTGATGGGTTTGGGGTTGATCGTTATTTTATTTTAAGGTCCATTATGTCGCAACAGTATGGAGAAGTGCGATATATATTTATAACCAGTCTCCATGCTTAAGTCACATGCCGTAAGAGCTGTAAAATTAACCTTGACAAATCTAGCTGCAAGAAGGCGAACAATGATATGTCCCTGAAACAAAATTGAATAATTTACACAGAAGCCTGTCGGTGTTCTGCAGGAAACTTATTTTGTGCAAATACCCTAGATTTAGTAACTCCATCGATCATGGAAGAATATGAAGGTAAATTGTAGTATTTTTACTTTAACATATTACGAATAACCCGAGGGGTCAACCACTACCGGAAATACGTGTACAAATTTTCAGGAAATCCTCGAGAATACTCGGGAATGCTCAGCAATACACGGAAATACTAAGGAATACACCCTGTATGTTTTTTAAAATCGAGGCAAATATAATAAATGTATTGTATTTGAACCATTAGTTTTGAAATTATTAATTGTCTAATAACAGGTTTTGTCATCGCCAGCGCTGCTCTCGATGAAATGAACGGCTAGGTGCGCCGCGGTTATATTTATGACCTCGGCACAACTAGCGCGGACCAATCAGAGCGCGCCTAGAGACGCTACAAACATATAAAAACTCGCCGGCCACAGCAGCCGGTATCCAGTCTTCGACAGCTCTCCATAGAGTTAACTACGAGCAAAGCTACGATCACAGTGCTCCCCTGGCACTTTGTAAATAAACCAGTTGTTTTATTTAAAAGTAGTGATAGTCGTCATAATAATAAATAAATATTCAAATACTAAAATAAATAAAGTGAAACTATGGCCACAAGAAGCGGCAAACAATTCAGCGCAGTGCTGTCTGACATCGAGGGGGACCTGTTCCCACAAGAGGCACCCCTGCTCGACGAGGCAGCCCCGGCGACGTCCAACGCAGCTACGCCACATCAAGACTCCGAATTCCGGGAGGGCCAGGAATTCTCCAGGGCATCCACTCCTCCCTCCAACGCACAATGGGGCACCATCGTCGCCGAACATCTAGAACTGACGCCGCCAACACATCAGCTAACCCCGGCATCAGAACGACGACGTCCACAGGCCCCCCAAGCTCACGGGCCAACGCCTCCCAACGAAGAATCCAGGAGGGTTAGGTCCACCACTACCACCGAAGCAACGGCAACCACCCTACCCAGCTACGAGCAGCTGGCTCATCTGCTAGCCGTCACCACAGCCAACCTGGCCCGGGTGGTCCCCTTCCATGCAGGGAGCGTCGCACCGCTGCTAACCACACTGGACCCCCTTCCTGACAGGAACGTCGCACAGAAGCTAACCACACCGGCCCCCCTTCCAGGCAGGGACGTCGCGCCGACTGCGTCGGCTCCCTTTCAGGACCAGAACGTCGCCCAGCAGACCACCGGCCCGGCCACCCTTCCGGGCAGGTGCGTCTCGCCGCATCCAGGCACCCAACGTGAAGATATCGACCCACGACAACCGGGAGCCTCGAAACCCGCACACCAAAGTCCACTGGTCAACACCACCACGGCCCCCTACACTGTAGGGCAAGCATCGCAGCAGCCGACCGCTATGGTCCCCATTCAAGCAGGGAACGTCTGGCAGTCGCCAGCCATGATGGTCCCCCTTCACGCACGGAACGTCTCACAGCCGGAAGACCAAGAAAGAGACTTTTTCCGTGGACATGGCACCTATCAACGCGGGGCTCATCATTCACCTTGGACGAGGGAAGACCCACACCCAACAATTTCTGGGGAACAACCCCAGTGGCGCCCAACAGAACTTCAACAATTATCGCAAACCATGGTGCAGCTTATTCAAGAGAGCACCCGAGCAGCCATCCAAGCCGTCTCCAACCAATCAACGCCCCGAGTACGACCAAGGACTCTACCCACCTTCGCTGGATTAGAATGGGAGGATCCTGAAGATTTCCTAACTGAGCTAGAAGATACAATGAAGGAACAGGGTATCCAGGAGCGAGACAGGGTGCGAGTCGCCATCGAACAATTGGAGGGAGGAGCGAGGAAAGCTTTCGAGATGTGGAAGACAACGAAGATCACCTTCGAGTTTTTCAAGGAGAAGATAAGACGCCGATACAATGACACAGCCACGCTGGGGAACCTACGCTCCCGATTACATGGTGAGAAGCAGCGAGAAGAGGAACCGGTTGCTGTTTTCATCCAAAGAAAAATTGGGCTATGGCTCAGAGTCGCAAAAAATCTGGAAGAAGAGGAAATGGTGGAAGAGGTCCGGGAGCTGCTGCGCCCAGAGCTAAGGTTTGCCACCAGGAATACGGAGATCCATAGCATGGAGGAACTCAGCCGTATCGCCGAACGCACGGAGCAGGATTACAAGGAGTTCCAGAGGCAGCTACGGCCGTTACCACGTCCAACAACACCGCCACCAGACAGAACGTCCAACCTGCCCAAGTGCCAGCGATGTCCCGGCTACCATTATCACCGGAATTGTCCAACCAACCAACCAGGCGCCGAACAGGCACCCATTGCAGCGCCCAGGACGGGCAACGCATCCAGCAGACCAGCGGGGAACAACAACCCCCGTGAGAACACCAACAACCACCAGCCCGGTCGATCCAGCGACCAGCCGTCGGGAAACGCTCGGCGGGTCGAGGCGAGCCAGGGCGCTCGACCCCAACAATAGACAACCCAATAATCCTAATGACGGACGGCTACGGCTCATTACCACGCTTATGGGTCGAAGCTAATGGATGCCGTCTACTGGCACTACTGGACAGTGGGGCTACTCATTCATTTATCAAAGGATCACACAGCGACGGGATACCCAGGAATCACCACCCGACGATGCCTGTGCGACTGGCGAGTCCGAAAATATTGGTGCAAACTCGAGGATGTGTGGAATTGGATTTGAACTTCGGGGACTGGACTGCTCCCGCCTTCCTCCACATACTTGACGATATCAGGGAAGACATCATCCTAGGACGAGATTTCTTCCACCAGCAACATGCACTGATGGACTTCCGCAGGAATTGCCTGTACGCCGGAGTAACAGCTCGACACACCCTGTTTTGGTCAGAAAATCCCGAAACATCAGATTCGGTCCCAGCCGTGGATCCCACACCGGAGCAGCTGCCCGCCTCTCATCAAACCGAATACACCGAAGTCATCAGGAAGTTCTCGGACGTATTCCAGGAATCGCTTAGTCAACCCACTACTAAGCTCACCACACATGAGATCCGCCTCAAAGAGGACAAACCCTTCAAGATAAGAAGATACCAGTATTCAGCAGCTAAGAAAGCCATAATCAACGAGGAAGTCAAGAAGATGCTTGCCGCAGGAGTGATCCGCCGCAGTAGCAGCCGCTATTGCTCACCCATAGTAATCGTGGGGAAAAAGGATGGAAGCTCCAGATTCTGTGTTGATTATCGCCAACTGAACCTGCAGACGTACGAAGAGGTATCCCAACTCCCGCCAATCCGAGAGACAATTCGAGAACTAGGTGCCGCCAAAATATTTACCAGCCTGGACCTCAAGAGCGGCTACTGGCAAGTTCCCATGGCCAAAGAAAGTATCCCACTGACGGCGTTCAGCACTCCTGATGGAGCAACTTATGAATTTTTGGTGATGCCCTTTGGACTCCGAAACGCCCCGTCTACTTTCCAGAAGCTGATGACGGAGGTACTCGCTGATTACGTGGACGAGTTCGTCAAAGTATACTTGGATGACATCATCATTTATTCCGAAACGCATGAAGAACATCTGAAACACCTGTCTTTGGTCATGGAACGACTGCGAGTGCACGCGCTGCACTGTGGCCTATCAAAATGTCGCTTTGGAGCCGCTGAGTTGGACTACTTGGGGTACCGGATCACAGCTACACAGAACCAGCCACAGGAAAAACATATAATTCAGATCAAGGAGTTCCCGACACCGAAAACCAAGAAGGAGCTGCAAGCCTTCCTAGGGACGGCCAACTGGCTTAGGGAGTTTGTGCCGGAGTTTACGACGCTCACAGCTCCACTCACCGACTTGACTGGCAAACAACGTTTTCAATGGACGTCAGAAGCAGCCAAGGCCTTCGAAGACATCAAGGATCGTCTGTCGAAGCCCCTAGCCCTATGCCGACCAGAGCCAGGGCTACCCTTCCACCTGCAAACTGACGCCAGTGCCCGAGGAATGGGCGCTGTCCTGTACCAAAAGACACCGCTGGGAGAGAAAAGGATTATTTCATGCTCCAGTGCCAAGTTTACCGGGCCAGAGAACCGCTATCATGTCAACGAGCAAGAAACACTCGCCGTGGTCTGGGCTTGTCGCCGATATCGCCATTGGCTGGAGAATGAACATTTTACCTTAGTAACCGACAGTCGTGCCCTCAGTTGGTTGAATCAGTTCAAGGATGAAAGAGCAAAACTGACCCGATGGGCGCTTCAACTCCAAGAATACAACTTCGTGGTAGAGCACTGCCCTGGTCGACTCAATCAACTACCAGACTTCCTATCACGACACCCCCAAAACGAGATGCCCGCCGAATTGAGGGACGAATCCAGAATGCTGCCCCCTGAGGAGACAACCAGGCCCCAGCAGCTTTTCCCCATCGCCGCTGTGAGCATGCAGCCCCACACCGAAGAAGCCAGTACCGAAGCTGATGCCCAAGATGCCCCGACGGAAGTAACCACGGCCGAAACTCCACCTCCTGTCGTCTACCTCATAGAGGGAGAGCGAGAGGAGCTCACCACGTTATACGAAGAAGTCAAGGAGGCCCAGCTCGCAGATAATTCCGTCGAAGGAGCCATCGCCCATTGGGCAGAACTTCAGCAAAGGGAACGCGGACTCGCGCCCTGGGAAAGGCGACTCAAAACCCACTTCCAAGTCAGTGATGGACATCTATGGCATGTAAACGACGACCGAGCCGCCCTGGTAGTCCCCGAAGGAATGAGAGACAAGATTCTTCACCAATATCACGACGCCTCCTATGCAGGACACCCTGGGAGAGATGAGACGTATCGAGCCATCAACCGAAGATACTACTGGCCGACCCTCCGACGCCAGACAGCCAACCACGTCAGGCAGTGCCTCATTTGTGTTTCCACTAAGAGGGGTCCACTACAAGCCGCAGCCCCACTCCGTCCCAGGCCACCGACCAAACCATGGCAAGCCCTGAGCATCGACGTGATGGGACCGTACGTCGAGACGCCGTCCCACAACCGTTATATCATAGTGATCACTGATCTTTGCTCAAAATGGATCGAAGCTGAAGCTGCCCCTCAAGCGGATGCTGCCCACATCCTGGCGTGCCTGGAGAAAGCATGTTTACGATGGGGATACCCGGAAGAAATAATAACGGACAACGCCGCTGCCTTCCTGGCTAGGAAAATGGTCAAATTCTGTGAAAAGAACCACATCCGACAGTTCACCTCCCCGCTGTACCATCAGCGCGCCAACCCAGTGGAAAGGAGGAATCAAGAGATCAAAAAAGCCCTGCGAGAGAAGTTAGCCAGAAGAGCTCCAAACAAGTGGGACGTGGTGCTGCCCCAAATAATATTTTCCCTGCACAACCGGAGGAATGCCGCCACCGGATACAGCCCCAGCGAATTATTGTTAGGCACTGAGCTACCACGACCTGGGGAGTGGGAGCATCCCGAGCAACGACGACTCCTGCCCGAGCCGAAACAAGCAGCCCAGCAGAGACAGACCCGAGCCGCCCAGACGCAGAAGGAGTACCAACGGAAGTTCTTTCCCGAGCCTCGCAGAGCGCCGATCGAATACAAGCCCCGTCAGCGTGTCATGTGTCGAGGATTCAAGGAAGCCAGGACCAGTTTTGGTCCCACTTGGGAAGGTCCGTTCACCATCGTCCGCGCCCTGGGCGACAATACCTATGAAGTCCTCCGAAACGAAATACCAGTACCGATCCACATCGACGACATCCGACCCATGCCTGGCCAGAAGCCCACCAAGCGGGACCCCGTCGAGCCAGAAGAACCAGACATGGCGGCTGACACCGAAGATGATACCGAAGAAGATGAGCCCAGACCTTCAGCACGTCCAGAACGAGCTCCGGCAGCTGTTGCTGCCCCCAAACCTAAGGCAATTCGTCCCCCCACTGGGACAAATGCCCACACAGGTTCTTCTGCCCCGGCTCAACTTCCGCTTGCTTCCACAAGCACCGAGCCAATCTTCGAACGAGTTCCTCTAGCCCCGCCACGAGTATCTGTCGCAGTTCCACAGCGAATTTACGCTGCCCCCATCATTCCAGGAGTCCAGCCGACGACTGCCGTGTTCTACCCGATGAACACGGAACCGCCTGCTCAAACCCAGCAGTCAACAATGATGAAAGACGCCTCCAAAATTTACGTCTACCCACCCATTGAAGAAGCCTCAACTTCCAGCTCAAGGACCCAGCTGCCCTGGTGGGCGACAGTTGTACACGCTGCACCAGCCGACGCCGACCGACGCTCGGTCACCGGAGCCCAGCAGTCAAACCAAGCCCAACAGAACGCCGGGACCCAGCCAAATCCCGACCTGCAGGACCTAGCCGCTCCCGATGCTCTTCAGGCCCAAGCAGCCCTGGACGTCGCGGCGCCGACGTCCGAAGACGTCGAATTGTAAATAAATTGTATATACGTTCAATATTTAGGATAGTTAAGCCATATGGCATGTTATGTTAGTTTAATTAGGACCTATCATGTATTTAGTTTGAAATATTTTTAAAATATCTTAAGGCATTCATTTTTTCTGTAATCTTATTCTGTGACTTTATTAAAATGTCCAATAAAGCCAAAAACAAGGGGGGTGGTGTCATCGCCAGCGCTGCTCTCGATGAAATGAACGGCTAGGTGCGCCGCGGTTATATTTATGACCTCGGCACAACTAGCGCGGACCAATCAGAGCGCGCCTAGAGACGCTACAAACATATAAAAACTCGCCGGCCACAGCAGCCGGTATCCAGTCTTCGACAGCTCTCCATAGAGTTAACTACGAGCAAAGCTACGATCACAGTGCTCCCCTGGCACTTTGTAAATAAACCAGTTGTTTTATTTAAAAGTAGTGATGTTATATCTCAATTTAATAAATATTGATACCTATTAACCTTGACTTAATTGCGTTGCATCAATTGAGATAAGAATTTCATTATGCAGTAAATACTTTTCCATTCATTCAAACTAGAACGCTGACAAAGCCATATCAGCATAAATTACACAAAGAGCTTAACAATTGCTAACCTTCAATTTATGCAACCCTAGCATTAGAAAAGTTATAAGTAAGACTAGATTTGTATAGAGCCATCAGAAATTAGAATAGATAGATTATTAGAATAGACAGATATCATAAGCTAGACATAAGAATCAATTCCATTCCATTATATTATAATTCAATAAGAAACATTTCAAGCTACGTTAAACTACATTCATAATTATAAAAGTAACATTAAGAAAGTGTAACCCAAGTGTTGTAAAAATCTTCGAAAAATAAAAAAAATCTTTTTTAAAAACCAACCGTTCTTGTTACGACGATAACAAGTGGCGCAGTCGTCCGGATTTTTTCTACGAAGCAGGCGAGAACAAGCGACCCTTCTTTGGTGGATTCCAATCCTTTGAGAAAAAGAACCAAAATCCCGAAGAAAATCAATCACAAATCCAATTCAAAGAAGAAAATCAACCAAATCAAATTCAAAGACGAAAATCAAATCAAACAAACAACTAGGCAACTCCAAGGCAAGAAACGGTACGAGTGGAAGGAAGATCTAATCACACCCCTGGCTCGCACATTCTTGAAGAACTTTGTGGAAGGAAGATCTGATCACACCCCTGGCAAAGTGCTCCTGGAATCCTGTTGTCATCAAACAAAATCAGCTTCATCATCAGCAACTGGAACAACCCAGCAACCGACGAAACTTCCCAGCAGCAGACTGGTACACATCTCAACAATCATCCAGAACGTCCCAACAACCGGAACATCCCAATCAACAGAGAAACAACCCGTACACATGCAACTTTACCTCAAGACAACACTCTTGTAAGTACAAAGTTTTACCATTGAAAAAGTAGCATTGTATTTTGTATTTTCAAAAAGCCAATTTAAAAATCTATTGAAAGAAAAATGGATAGAGAAAATGAAATTGAAAATGAAATTGAAAACGAAGTAGACGATTTACCCTCATTCAAATTAACAGAATTATTTTCACTAATACCAGAGTACGACGGAGACCAAATTCTCCTTGAATCATTTTTAAGTTCATGTCAAGCCGCCTTACATATTTCAAATGTTGAACAAAAAGTGTTAGTAATAATTCACATTAAAAACAAACTCAGAGGCAAAGCTTCACAATTAGTAAATTCGAAATTCACAAACGATTGGTCAGAAATAAAAAATTTACTAATATCAAATTTTGGTGAAACAAGAAATCTTCCTAGTTTAATACATGATTTACAGTACATGAAACAAGGCAAAGATTCTGCTCTCAATTTTGTCCACAAAATTCAAACCCACAATGCGAAATTGCACTCAGCAATAAACAGACAATCAAATTTAACTGAAAATGAAAAGAAATCTCAAGCCGCGTTAATCGACAACATGTGTCTCGACACATTATTGACAGGTTTAGATTCAAAATTAGGTGCAATAATAAGGGCTTCAAACCCTGAAACAATTTTAGATGCAGCACAAAGAATACGCCGAGAAAATCAATTAGGTTACTTAGAAAACCAAAGACAAAACTTACGACCAAATTTTACAAACAAACCACCACACTTTCAAACAAATCAACCACAAAACAGAAATCAAAAAATGTGTAATTACTGTAAAAAACCAGGTCATTTAATAAATGAATGCAGGAAAAGAAATTTCAACAACAATCAACCACAATTCAACACAAATCAAACTTTTTCAAATCAACAAAATTTCCAAAGATTTCCTCAACAAAACAGTTCATTTCAAAGATTTTCAAATCAACAACCAAGTACATCTTTTCAAAATTCAAACTTTCAACAAAATCAGAGACCTTCTGTAATTCAAAGAAACCCAAATTTCCAAAGACCTAACACAAACAGTGCAAACACCCATTCAAATCAAAATCAAACACAAAATTTTCAAAGACAAGCACATCATTTAAACGAACAAATGAGCGAAGAAATGACTGGAACTTTTGCTCATTTTCCTCAGACCAGTCAACACCAACACCAACAACAACAACAATACCAACCACAATACCAACAAACATCGAATTTACAACAGCAAATAGACCAAATTTCACACCGTGTACAAGATTTATAAATATAAATACGACACGATCCGAAAACCTCTATTATATTACTTCACGAAGCAAAACTTGCAAATTTTTAATTGATACAGGCGCGGGTATATCAATTATAAAACCACAAATTGTTCCCCCAAATTTAATTCAACCCACAGAAAAAATAAATGTACAAGGTATAACGAATGAATTAATTCCAATTTCAACTTGTGTACACTACACCTTTTTTACTGAAAACAGTAATGATCCATTAAAATGTTATGTAGCGGACATTAACATCGATTTTGACGGATTATTAGGTGCGGACTTTCTTGATCATTATGAAAGTGTAATTGATTTAAAAAATCGCAAATTAATCACCAAGTACAAAACCCTTGACCTTCACAAAAGCGGAGAAGAAAAAATTCAACAAGGCTTACACGAAGAAAACATTCAACAAGAATTTTACGAAGACAAAAATCAACAAATCACTCAAGAAAAACTTCAACAACAAAGAAAAATTGAAAACAAAATCAAGATTGAACCAAGAACAGAACAAGTCTACAAACTCAAATGCAACAAACCAAACAAGGAACTGATTTTATTATCAGAAGAGAAAGAAGAAGTAATCATCCCAAATGCACTAGTCAAAACCAACGAAAATGGAGAATTTTTCACAACAATTTTAAACAAGTCAGAAAAAGAAAAGGAAATAAATTTGAACAATCTACAATTTGAAGAAATTCCAACAATGCAATCAAATGAGCAGTGTAACAAAAAATTGAACTACACCCAAATCAACAACACAGACAGACAGGCAGAAATTGAAAAACAACTTCGACTGGAACATCTAAACGAAGAAGAAAAAGAAAAAATTATAAGCACATGTTTAGACTTTTCAGAAATTTTCTACCTAGAAGGAGACCAACTAACTTTCACAAATGAAATCAAACACTCAATCAACACCAACGATGCGAAACCAACTTTCACAAAATCTTACAGGTACCCTCACATACACAAACAAGAAGTGAAAACGCAAATTACAAAAATGCTGGACCAAGGAATCATTCAACCCTCAATATCACCATGGTCATCACC
The DNA here is from genome assembly GCA_963583905.1 of Stenurella melanura. NCBI lineage: Eukaryota > Metazoa > Arthropoda > Insecta > Coleoptera > Cerambycidae > Stenurella > Stenurella melanura. The sequence goes on along the minus strand of OY757310.1, from coordinate 173,017,367 downwards.
AGTATGGGTAGTCCCCAAAAAGTTAGACGCAAGCGGAAAACAAAAATGGCGTGTGGTAATAGACTATAGGAAACTGAATGAAGTTACCGTAGATGACAAATACCCACTACCAAACATAACAGACTTACTTGATCAGCTAGGAAAATGTCAATACTTTACAACTCTCGATCTAGCATCTGGCTTTCACCAGATTGAGTTAAATCCAAAAGATGTAGAAAAGACAGCATTTTCAGTGGAGAACGGACACTATGAGTACAAAAGGATGCCATTTGGATTGAAGAACGCCCCTTCGACATTCCAACGTGTCATGGACAATATACTAGTAGGAATTCAAAACGAAAGATGCTTAGTATACATGGATGACATCATCATTTACTCGACAACTCTTGAAGAACACATCAACAGACTAAAAGAAATTTTTACCAGACTATCAGAAGCAAATTTAAAAATTCAACCAGACAAATGTGAATTTTTAAGAAAAGAAGTAGCATACTTAGGGCACATAATAACGAAAGACGGAGTAAAACCGAACCCAGAAAAAATTTCAGCAGTTCAAAACTTTCCAACACCAAGAAACCCAAAGGACATTAAATCATTTTTAGGATTAGCAGGTTACTATAGAAGATTCATACCCAACTTTGCGAAAATTGTCAAACCTTTAACCTCTTTACTACGGAAAGATGCAGAATTCAACTTCAACGAACAATGTCAGGAAGCTTTCAACAAATTAAAACATGCTTTAACAAATTATCCCATCCTTCAATACCCAGATTTCGACAAGGAATTCATTTTAACCACAGACGCATCAAATTTTGCTATTGGCGCAGTCCTATCACAAAAAATAGACAACAAAGATCTACCAATTGCATACACCAGCAGAACACTCAGCCAAACAGAGTCAAAATACAGCACTATACAGAAAGAATGCCTCAGCATCATCGTAGCCACCAAGACCTTCAGACCATACCTTTACGGAAGAAAATTCAAACTTGTAACAGACCATCGACCTTTGACATGGTTATTTTCAATAAAAGACCCAGGATCAAAACTTGCGAGATGGAGATTAAAACTAGAAGAGTATGATTATGAGATAACATACAAACCTGGAAAACAAAACACCAACGCAGACGCACTATCCCGAATAAAATTACAAGCACTCAGAATATTTCACAACGGATTACAAGAAGATACATTACAAGAAGATAGTAACGATGGAAGCGAAACCACAGAAATAGCCCCCGAAACAATAATCGAAGAATATTCAAGATACAAGAAACTAAAAGAACAAAAATCGTTAATCGACTTTTCAAAATGCAAAAATTCAAACGAAAATTTTCTTGACAAATCTCACAAAAACATATTAACACCAATCATGCAAGGAAAAATAACTGAAAACCAATTCAAAATAATTGAAGACTTTTTCGAAGAGAATCGCCAATATCGAGATGACAAAATAAACGTCCAAAACAGCAAAACAATAAAGAACAGGAAGTATTACATAATACCAACATCTTACGAAAACACAGAACAACTTTTATTTCACGTAATTTACGAAAACAAAAATGATCTATTAGAAAATTCAACTTACTATTTAGAAGAGATGAAAGAAATACCTTTACTTGAAATCTTATCATACATATTTTCAGACGATGAAATTGAATTCATCACATGCAACAAAGAAATAACAACCCCAACAGAAGATCAAAGACCAATTATAATTGATCAATATCACTCAGGCAAAGCAAATCTACACAGAGGCATAAACGAAACAATCAATCGTATAAAACAAAAATACAACTGGACAAATCTCAACAAACAAGTCGAACATTTCATCAAAAATTGCGAAACTTGCAACAAAGCAAAAATATGTCGAAAAAATTTAAGCAATCCCCTCGTAATAACCGAAACACCGAATACCCCATTTGAAAGAATAAATTTAGACATTTTAAAAATCCCAGAAAACAATCTCATTTTAACAATACGAGACGAATTAACAAAATTCACTCAAGCTTACCCTTTACAAGACAAATCAGCGAAAAATGTAGTAAATACTTTACTTTTATATTTTCAACATTACGGAACCCCATTACGTATACATTGCGACAGAGGAGGCGAATTTGATAATCACCTTTTAAAAGACCTTTGCACATTGTATGACATAAAATTAACCTATTCTTCAGTAAATCACCCCCAATCAAACGGATCACTCGAAATATTCCACGCAACCCTTTTAGAAATGATACGAGCGACAGTAACAGACAATCCCCGAGATCACCCACTAACATGTTTACCGTACGCGATAATATGTTACAACAATTCAAAAAATCAAACACATGGATTCACCCCGTATGAGCTAATATTCGGGCATACAAACTCGAGACCCCCTGAAAAAACGTACAATCAAGAAGAACTAATTTCAAAATACGTACGCGATTTAAATAACAAAATTTCTTATTTTTATCAATTAGCACGAGAACGAACATTCGAGAAAAAAGCAAAAGCAAAAGCAAGATATGACTGGAATTTTCAACCAAAAGAAAAACAATTTAACATTAAAGACCAAGTTTTTATCAAAGAATCACAAAGAAAATCAAAATTAGCAAATAAATCAAACGGACCTTTTGAAATAATTAAAGTTTTAGAAAAGAACGCATTAATTGTAAAAGACCCTGTAACAGACAGAGAATTTGCTATAAACTCAGACATGATAAGTTCGAAACTAGAATAAAATACTTTCTTTATTTTCAGGTTATCATTCGCGATAATAAGAGTAAGTACACACACAATGGACTATGACTTAAAATTATTAAACAATACCATTGGAATTTATTATCATCCTGAAACTGAAATGAAAATTTCAAATGACAAATGGACAATAATGACTTACAAAAACATATCTTTATTAAAACAAGTTTACAATCAAAACGTTGATTTAATAAATAACATAAACTCAAGATTATTTTATGAAAACTCTCCGAGATTAAAATTCTTTTACACAGAAGTACAACCACACATAAGTTTAATTAACAAACAATTAAAATCCATTGAAACTAAATTAACGGAAATTAAATATGATACCCCAAATTATCGTTATAAAAGAGGATTATTAAACGGTATAGGATCAATTTGGAAAGCAATAACAGGAAACTTAGACGCATCAGACGGTGAATATTACGCTGATTGTATTAACAAATTAAAAGACGATGAAAATCAAATTGAGAATCTTTTAAAAAATCAAATCTCAGTAACCACATCAACAATCAAAAATTTCAATTACACAATACGAAAACTACAAATAGACGAACAAACGTTTAACGAAGATATTATAAAAATTCAAAACACTTTGTTAGATATCTCAGATAACGAAAATTATTATGAAGCGAGATTTAAATTTATTGAAATTTGCGAACAGATCACCGAATCTAACATAATTATTGAAAATGAATTAGATGACATAATTGAAAGCATAACTTTTGCAAGATTAAATACTTTACACCCCTCAATCATTCAACCAAGTGAATTAGTAAATGAATTACGAAAAATTTCACAAAAATTACAAAGAAGTCATTTACCCCTTTTACCAGATTTATCAAATGTAGCATCTTATTTTGACATTATAAGTCTCAAAGCATTTCAAACACAAAGAGAACTCGTATTTGTATTAGACATCCCAATTGTCGAACCGTACAATTTTAAACTATTTCATTTATACTCTATTCCGATTAAAGATAATCGTACACAAATGTTTCATTTAATTTTACCAACTTCAAAATACATAGCACTTTCAGATGATAAGACATTGTACATACATATGGATAATTTTGAAAATTGTAAACAAATTGAATTCAAATTATGTAAATATTTATTACCAAACCCTGTAGATTTAAATGCAAATTGCGAAGCACAACTTCTATTACATCCATTGAAATTACCAGAAAATTGTGTAACAACATTACTTTATTCAGAAGACTACAAAGTACAATTAATTTCACAAAATACTTGGCTTGTAGCAATCACAAATTCAGTACCTTTTGTAATAAATTGTCTAGGACAATCTGAAACAAAAATAGTTGAACAAAATGCAATTTTAAATTTATACCCACATTGTACAGCATATATAGGATCAACCAGAGTATATGCAATTTATGAAAAAAAGACGTCAATTCAAGAAACAATTCAAATTCCTGAAATTAAATTTAATTGTTGTTCTCATTTACCTAGAGAAATACCAAACTTAAAACCATTAAAAATTTCAAAACTAAATCTTGATGAATTAAATACTGCCGAACATAAATTAAATCAATATAGCAAAGATCTTGACAAATTAATAAATGAACCATTCGTTCAGAAACATATTTCATGGTTTACGTACTTTATAATAGTATTGGTAATATTACTTATTATTTTAATTATATTGTGTAAATGTAAAAGAAGGTATCCAAAAATAGGAATAGCCTTAGGAAACAGCCCAAGTCCAGATCACCCTGACGATAGCTCGAGAAATTTATTAACAAGGTTCAGAAGACAAGTAACCCCTTTAAGAAGACAACCAATCCGAAGAAATTTCAGCGACCCAACTATCGAAGAAGAAATTGAATTAAATCCTAATTCACAAAAATTAGTTTCAAGACAAACTTGACCCCTAATTTTTAATCTTCGTAGGGAGGAATTGTTATATCTCAATTTAATAAATATTGATACCTATTAACCTTGACTTAATTGCGTTGCATCAATTGAGATAAGAATTTCATTATGCAGTAAATACTTTTCCATTCATTCAAACTAGAACGCTGACAAAGCCATATCAGCATAAATTACACAAAGAGCTTAACAATTGCTAACCTTCAATTTATGCAACCCTAGCATTAGAAAAGTTATAAGTAAGACTAGATTTGTATAGAGCCATCAGAAATTAGAATAGATAGATTATTAGAATAGACAGATATCATAAGCTAGACATAAGAATCAATTCCATTCCATTATATTATAATTCAATAAGAAACATTTCAAGCTACGTTAAACTACATTCATAATTATAAAAGTAACATTAAGAAAGTGTAACCCAAGTGTTGTAAAAATCTTCGAAAAATAAAAAAAATCTTTTTTAAAAACCAACCGTTCTTGTTACGACGATAACAGTGATAGTCGTCATAATAATAAATAAATATTCAAATACTAAAATAAATAAAGTGAAACTATGGCCACAAGAAGCGGCAAACAATTCAGCGCAGTGCTGTCTGACATCGAGGGGGACCTGTTCCCACAAGAGGCACCCCTGCTCGACGAGGCAGCCCCGGCGACGTCCAACGCAGCTACGCCACATCAAGACTCCGAATTCCGGGAGGGCCAGGAATTCTCCAGGGCATCCACTCCTCCCTCCAACGCACAATGGGGCACCATCGTCGCCGAACATCTAGAACTGACGCCGCCAACACATCAGCTAACCCCGGCATCAGAACGACGACGTCCACAGGCCCCCCAAGCTCACGGGCCAACGCCTCCCAACGAAGAATCCAGGAGGGTTAGGTCCACCACTACCACCGAAGCAACGGCAACCACCCTACCCAGCTACGAGCAGCTGGCTCATCTGCTAGCCGTCACCACAGCCAACCTGGCCCGGGTGGTCCCCTTCCATGCAGGGAGCGTCGCACCGCTGCTAACCACACTGGACCCCCTTCCTGACAGGAACGTCGCACAGAAGCTAACCACACCGGCCCCCCTTCCAGGCAGGGACGTCGCGCCGACTGCGTCGGCTCCCTTTCAGGACCAGAACGTCGCCCAGCAGACCACCGGCCCGGCCACCCTTCCGGGCAGGTGCGTCTCGCCGCATCCAGGCACCCAACGTGAAGATATCGACCCACGACAACCGGGAGCCTCGAAACCCGCACACCAAAGTCCACTGGTCAACACCACCACGGCCCCCTACACTGTAGGGCAAGCATCGCAGCAGCCGACCGCTATGGTCCCCATTCAAGCAGGGAACGTCTGGCAGTCGCCAGCCATGATGGTCCCCCTTCACGCACGGAACGTCTCACAGCCGGAAGACCAAGAAAGAGACTTTTTCCGTGGACAGTTTACAAAATATGAATCAATGTGAATTTCATAGGTTTGAGGGGTTAACCACTACCGGAAATAGGAGTACAAATGTTCAGAAATACCACGGGAATACTCTGGAATAACCAAAAATATTTTTTAGAAGATGATGACATGCAGATAATTTAAGAATTATTTTAAGTCGAAGAAGACAATTAAAAACGCAATTCAGGTCGTTAGATTGTATAAGATTATGTCAAACTATTACTTTATGATGTTATGATATAAATAATAAAAACACATTTATTTAATCCATTGTTTTAAAAAAGCTGTAATTCTTTGTCACTAAAAAATTTAAAACATTTCTAGCAGGGCTTGAATGTAATTTTAAACTTAGAAGCTATATTATCGTATAAGTATCCCATTAACTAACTGTGTACCCGACCAAACTCACCTTGTGCTCCGCAATATTCTTCCACAATGCCCGTAGCGCGCCATGATTTTTAAATTTTATAGCATTATCGGTTAACTAATACTCAATAAACTATATATCTTCGCATTCAGCATTAAATTCTACACATTTTTTATTTAAACTGTTTTTCCATATAACTTATTGTTTTTCAAATAAAATTTTTTTAAGAAAGTTAGAAAACCAAAATATTACTTCTTTTGCAAAATTTTCAGTTATTCAGATATTAAATATTATTAGATCTTGTATTTTTTATAGTAAAACATATTCTTTTTTAAGCATTCCCTTTTTCATTTTTAAATAAAAGACAACTACGACGGGAGTTACGATTTTTTTTCAAATCGCCCTATCCGCAATCTTGATTTGTATATTATACGAGAAAAATCCATTTTCCGAAATACCAACATGCCATTTGGTGATCCTGTAGACCTAAGTAATCATAAATTAAAGAGTTTTCAAACTTGGCAGGACATCGACGCGAGCGGACCCTATGATACTAGACTATTAATAGAAAGAGTTGTAGGCTGGCTAGTAATATCGTAGACACTCGGTATACCATATACGTACATTATTCAGCCTAATAATTATTAATTAGTAGTGAGGAACTTTATTTGAATTTACACGGGGTATATGTAGAAGTGAACCGTCACCCTGTAACTATTTAAAATATTTTACTCACCATTACAACAGCTCTAGCGGCTTGTTTATCAGTTCCTATTTCCACAATACATGAAGGTATCAAAACCAGGACCAAAATATTTAAATAACCTTTTGGTGATATATCCGCCATGCTCCATAACATTTGATGACAGTGATACGAAATAAAACATTCTCAACCACCGGATTACGTCATAAATATTTTAACTTCTTTAAAGTCACACATAGATTTTGTTTTATGCACGAAACCGCTGCTAGAATTTTTTATCGAAACTACAATCCTGTGGACATCGGGTCAATCACCTCGTAGCCAGAATTTTCACAAAATACACGCACTTGACATTTTTAAATAGGTTATGCGGTGACATCACTGGTAACAATACATTGACAAATTTCACTCACTGTTTATAAGAACTAAGTACAAAGGAAGTTAGTCTTTATTTTTTGTATCTCAAATAGGTTATAATAGCCCTAAACACAAACTACGACTGGAAAAACCACTACCTTTTAACCGATTTGACGTTTTGGCAAATATAAATGTCTAACTAAGGTTTAATAAACATCGTCTGCATAGTTGGGGTTATTAAACAATGACAGCTAACGATATTTATAGTATTTTAACACGATATTTACACTTCACAATGTTATTTTTTGTTAATCGAAACCCCGCACCGTCAATAATAGCACCCACTGATGTAAACAATCAAGTTGGCCGCAACAGACACTACGCAGACAGCGCGTTTGTTGAAATTCGCGGAAAAGTGACACTCTAGCGGCGTAAAACGGAACTATCCAGCACGCTTCGATCATGGTCTCGCGATTTACCATTCTACACTGAACTGGATTACTGTTTTTTTCAACCGGTCTAACAACTGAGGGATCATATTTTTTAAATTAAATTATGTAACGTAAATAATTAAAAGGCAGTGTCTTTATCTTGTGATGAAGTGCACAGTGTGTTTTGTTTAGTATAAGTGAACACTATAAAAGAAAAGAAGGATCAATTTGGAAAATTGTGGTCGCTTTTATGTCATTGTTTTTAATCTGAACGGGTCTTTGATCAATATAGAAGTAAACGAAACACTGTAAAGCGTCGAGGGGTAAGTAATTATTTATAAATACCTACCTAATTATACTCCAATCAACAAGTCCTGAAATTGCCATAATTAGCAGAAAACTGCATTTTTGAGAGTTTGTATATTTTCAGTAAACACACCTTAAAAGAACAAATCATAACAACCCGAGAAGGGTAGGAAAAAAATAAAGCCAACCTAAAATCAATTTCTTGGATATATCGTGAAAAATCGGCGTGAAAAGTAGCCAGACTAGCTAATATTTCCGAACTCCCCGAGCAACCATAGGCGTCGCCTGAAGGGCCATGCTTTTCAAGTAATATTTTATTGATTCAGTATTACTTATATAGATATTAATCAGATTGATTCTTTTTCACCGTATCTTATGTTTCAAGAGCTATATAATGAATAATTTAAAACTAAAATTTATTCGAAATTCATAAAAAGAAAGCAGTTTGATATAAGTATTTGCATTCAGTATGTGGATATAAAATTTTAATAATGTAATACCTACTTGAAATCGTCTGACCCAAAAATTCACAAAATGATGTGCCACTTCAATACATACCTTGTGACAGACCGGCATTTAATGGGGGTGAAGGGGACTAATATTTTTTTGAAAACTTTTGCTCTCATAGGTAAATACTAAGCCACAATTACTTCCACATCCACGTAGTGGATTGGAAGTATAGTAATCGTAAAAAAAATTTCAGGTTTAGAATGTCATGAAACAGATTTTAAATTAGTTTAAATTGTCTGTCGGTCTGTCTGTAACTTTTTTTTGTCCGCACGCTTTCTCCGGAACGGTTTAAGATATTGACTTGAAATTTTGTATACGCATATATTATAACGAGATCTGGAACTGGGTTTTGAAGATATCCGGCGAAGGGTTGGGGTAAATAGGAGTAAATATGGGGAAATATGTAAAGCTAGGTGGTAAGAGTACAGAAACTTAAAATTTGAAGTATGTACTACAAGCCAAGGCCTCAGATTTTTTTGTAATATTTTTCAACCCTCCATCACCCCTAGTCCATTAATAAAAAGGGGTCGATAAAATAAGATTGAGATATTCATTTGAAATTTGCTACACGTATGTATGATAACGGCATGTAGAACTGGATTATATTTTGAGATGATTCCGTTGAAGGGTTGGGGGTTAAATAGGGGTAAGTAGAGGAAAATAGTAAAGCAAGCTGGTACGAATACAGAAACTTGAAATTCGTTGTATATACTAGAAGCCTATGCCTCAGATTTTTTAATAATATTTTTCAACTCCCCACCACCCCTACTCCATTATTAAAGGGGTTGATAAAATAAAATTGAGATATTCATTTGAAATTTGGTACACGTATGTACTATAACGACATCTAAAACTAGATTATACTTTGAGATGATTCCGTTGAAGGGTTGGGGGTTAAATAGGGATAAATAGAGGAATATTACTTATAAGCAAGTTGGTAAGAGTACAGAAACTTGAAATTCAGTGTATGTACTGGAAGCTAAAGACTCAAATTTTTCTATAATATTTTTCAACACCCCACCACCCCTACTCCATTATTAAAGAGGTTGATAAAATAGAACTGAGATATTCATTTGAAATTTGGTACACGTATGTATTATAACGACATCTGGAACTAGATTATATTTTGAGATGATTCCGTTGAAGGGTTGGGGGTTAAATAGGGGAATATAAGTAAAGCAAGCTGGTAAGACTACAGAAACTTGAAATTCGGTGTATGTCCTAGAAGCCAAGGCAAGTTGATAAAATGAAATTGACATATTTACTTGAAAGGGGCACGTATGTATTATAACGACATCTGGAACTAGATTGTATTTTGAGACGATTCCGTTGAAGGGTTGAGGGTTAAATAGGAGTAAATAGGGAAAAATAAGTAAATCAAGCTGGTAAGAGTGCAGAAGTGTAGAATTTGGTATATATATACTAGAAACCAAGGACTCAGATTTATTTTAATATTTTTCAAACACCGCCATCTCCGCTCCATTATTAATGGGTTTGATAACATAAAATTCTGACATTTACTTGAAAGTTAGTATACGTATGTATTGTAATGACTTCTGATTGAGATGGTTCCATCCAAGGGGCGGGACGGGGTAGGTTGTGAATAGGGGAAAATAAGTAGGGTAAACTAAAATCTTCATTTTTAACGTATATGGTAGAAACCAACGCCTTTAACTTTTCCATGACATCTGCTCCAAATATTATTAAAATTCGATGACCAATAATTTCCACATACTAGAGTGCAAATCTAAAGATGTTAAAGTGACGGATGAAAAATCTAGATGTGGAAGTAATGATTCCTTAGGCAGCGGTTTTTGTTTTGTTAACTCATTTAATATTGGAGCTATCATACTTTAACGTAGGTTAATAAGGTTTCATTGTACTTCTTGTACCTGTTATCTATAAAAGGGCCTCGCTTTCAAGCTAGCAAATATGCATACGTTCTTAACCACATATCACGCTATTTATTGCTAAAATGACGTAGGTCTGGCGGCTGTGAGAGCTTACTCTACATAGCCATTATTAGCCTAGTCCCACTCAGATTTGAAGTAAAATTATGCATTAATGTTTCGCTTTCTTCTTTCTCCTTATATATTTCTTTTAGTTAGAGTCGAGTAATTAATGCCATAGTCTATTCACTTTAAGAATGAAGTAATCACTGGTTTATACAGCCACACGCAACATAATTGGAATTTGAAACGGCCATTGTTCAATGTGACCCAAGCTCACAAAGGACCGACTGTAGTGCGAATTTGTGTAGCGCTTTGATCAATAGAAAGTTGAGAAATAGCTTTCTTTGTAAAGAAAAGCGCTCCATTCTTAAACTGAATGGAGTATGATACGTATTTAATTATATTTATTAGGGTAAAAACATATATAAAAGCTCTGTAGAACTTGGTACAAAAAATGCATATTGTCCGACTTTTTACCTTTTCTATTTTTATGGATAAAAAGCTTATTTCCTTCTCATTATTAGATCGTTTTCAGCGAAGGACTGAGTTGCATTCCTCTTGTGTGAGAAACACGAAGACGCGAACAATGGAAGTTAGGACACTTTTAGTACGTTGTTCAATATAAATATTTTCAGCTTTACATTATTTTTTCCCAGCTGAAAACTTAATATTCGTCGGGTGCGTGTCTCAGTATAGCTTCCTCGGCAGCTTTATTCATCATCGGGTTTTTGTGGATGACGTTCTTTGTTGCGTGTGATGTGCCACTTCAGTTTACATAAATATTTTCATAAGTTTTATTAGGTACCGTTAAGCAAAAAATATATTGAAACTATTTGCATTATGTATCCACTTTGTAATGTGAAGCGGGGTTGGCGTGATTAAATCACATCGATTAATATCATAATTTAAATCAAATGTTTAAACGTGAATTATTATTTGTTTGCTTGTAATTGTAATGAAACATGTTCTTTATAGGATTTTGTAAACAGCAGAAAAAACTATCTATGAGAACTAAAAAGATAAACTATAGGTAAAAAAATATTAATGAAATATTTGCATTCTTTCGATAACCTGAATTTTGGTTATGCTAGAAAAAATCCTAAAATGAATTTGTCTATTTTATTTGACAATTCTCATTATAACACTAGTACCCATATAGTCCCCTACGGCTATTCAGCCTATACAGAGTGACCCATTTAAGCCGGACCTTTCTATAATTATTATTTGTAGACCGATTTAAATGATTTTTATTTTATTATAGAGCTTCAATAACTACTGTGGTGCAAAATTTCAGATCGAAATTAAAAATTTCAAGGCCCATTTCGATTTTTTTCAAGGCCAAAAATTCAAAAAAAGTGTTAGCAATGTTTTTATTTCAAATCTGACTACGCCACTGGATTTAGAACACCTTCAAATGGGTATGACCTACATTTAACAAAAAAAATATTGGTTTCTAACAGAAATATAGCATAATTAAAATTTATATTATGTTCTCGAAATATTTCGAATATTCGTCATGTAATTCACAATTGTTTAAATAATATCGTTTGCAATGCTCCATTAGATCGTTATCAGTTGAATTTAAAAATTTATAACCATCAGTTGTTCAATATTAGCAATATTTGTTTTCTTTAAACATGCTCCCTATTAAGAATACTTATTTTTATTAGCAAGCCTTGCAATTATTTTTATTGTCAAAGCTGGCATTGTAAAATTATGTAAATAATAATAAAGCCCTTTAAACCCAAAACTGTCACTCCATAAAAGGAGGCGATATTGAGAAGAGAATAATAAATTGGTATTTAATAAATAAACTTACGTCATTTATTAAGATCAGTTAACATGTACCTTATAATTAAAACTTTCCCAATTTAACAATTTTAGAAATAAATATCTGTTATTACATTAAATAACAATCTGTAATTACTATTAAAAATTTACCCAATTTAACAACAATTTCAAAAATTACTATTTTTGTAATAAAATAACATAAGAGACCATAAACAAAATTTAAAAAAATAGAACGAATTGACACGACTGTGCCAAACACTTCAAATTTTGGATGATTCAACTAAATCTCCATTCGTATCGTCTTTTAATGTTTGCCATAACATTACATAATTGATTTGGCGTAATTTCCGTACAAGCTTGTCTTATCCTTTCACGCAGTTCTTCTGTATTGGTTGGGTGGGTTTTGTAGATTTTTTCTTTAAGAAACCCCCATAGAAAAAAATCTAGTGGGATTAAGTCGGGGGACCTGGGAGGAAACTCTACTAACCCACTATTTCGCCCTATCCACCTATTAGGGAAATTTTTATTCAACCAAGTCCTCACAATCACAGTATTGTGGATAGAACAGCATCTAATTGAAAAATTACATGAGCAATTTCTGCCAGTGGAAGTTCATCCATAGTGTTGGTAAACTCATTCATCAAAAAATGTAAAAAATGTTAGCTGTTCAAATTGTCTTCAAAAAAGTAGGGGCCAATTATTCTGGTATTTAATATGCCGCACAAGACGTTTATTTTTTGAGAGTATTGCCTTCTACAATTTATCACCCATTGTGGATTTTCTTCCGACCAACACCTTGAATTTTGGGAATTAACCGTTCCATTAGTTGTGAATGTTGCCTCATCACTAAACAAAATTTTATTTATAAAATTCCTGTCATTCTCATATTCTCCTTGAGCCCATAAACAATATTCGATTCTTTTCTCAGTATCGCTTTCCTCTGAGGTGTGAAGGAACTTTGGTTTGAAGGGCTTATTGTATTTTTTAAGATTTCTTCTTATTATTTCACATGGTAAATCTAAGTCTAAACTTGCAATTCTTAAACTGCTTCTCGGATTATCAGTAAAGTAATTTCTAATTCATTCGTTATTTGGTCTCTGTCGTTGTAAATTACGATTCTTTCAAATGTGTTTCGATATAGCTCCATACTGATTAAAAATTTTGTTTACTCGACCAACAGTAGCTGTGCTAATCCGACGCTCCGGATGCCTATTATTAAAAATTCTACGTACTTCCCTTTCGGACCTGTCATTGTCACCACGAAGTCTTATAATTTCAATTTTTTCAAGTAAAGTTAAATTATCAGCCATACTTTATATCGATAGTGTACTTGCGGAACAATAAACTTCACTATTGACGCGAATAAATTTGACAGATTTCGTCATTTGTTTTGCTGGCTTGCCATGGCAACTTAAGAATTTGCAAAGCTTGCTATCCATTAGAACGAAATTTTTTTAAGACAAGATAGGTAAATAAATTCATTTTGGGACATTATTCTCGTTTTTAACTTAATCTTCATGACCGTAGGGGATTATGTAGATACTAGTTTAATCTGCATAGCCGTAGGGACTATGTGGGTAGTATAATATACGATTCAAATGTATTGACCCCTCGCTTTAACCACGAATATCTCAAAAACGCAGAGGCGAAAAAAATTGAAAAATGTATGTGTTCACTATACATCTATTGTAAATCGTTCATTGAAATTTGGATAACGTACATTGGACAGTTTTGAAGTTCTGCTAAGTTACATTGAAAAATGTCCTACTTTTTAAGGAAATTTTGACCATACCAGTTTTAAATTCATTATATCTTGGAAAATATACCAACTATGTAAATAACATGTTATATACCGATTAAGCACGGCTTTCTTAAACGAGCAAATTTTGTCATAATTTTTTATTCGATAATGTTGCACTTTATTATTTATCGTATGGCATACCGGGTGGCCACGAGTCAATGTACGCCCCCAATATTTTGGTTGTTTTTGTATTTAAAAATTTTGTTTTTGGCACACATAAATTAGACAATAATAAGCTACTTTTAGACCAACAGGAATGAAAATATCACTATCGGTTGAACCGGAAGTGACATCAACTTTTTCTTCTTAAATGGACTGACTATATTTTTTTGATGGTTTCTCATTAAGCATAATTTTCTAAGTGCAACAGTTTTTTCAGATGTAAAGAAATCCAAAAAATAAGTGAGATATGAACAATTTTTTAATTTTTTCAAAATGGCCGCGGCAGATGAATGCGATGTAAGAAAATTACTAAGTAGGCTATGGAAATTATTAGTATTAGTAAGGTTGTAGACTTGTCTGTAAAGCAGAAAATACTTGTTTGAATTACTGATAGGTACCAGTATACTTAGGTTTTTTGTTTTTTCAAAAAAACTGAATTTCATTTTCATTTTCATTTCCATAGGGGTCCTATGGAATTTTTTTTAATGGAACTGTGCTATTTCTTTTATTAATCAGAAATAATGATTCATAAACTATAATTTTTTCGCTATTAATCACTTTTTAACGATATCCTTCGTAATAATAGAAGTATTTTTAAAAAGTAAGCGCCAACAAATCATTTTAATAAGGTACCTATCTACATTTAAATGCAGAATAATTGCAGATAGCCATGAAAATGACAGACATCCGCAACAATTGAATTAGTCTTGAATTACTCACTAATTTTCTGAAGCAAGTGTATTAAAGTTGTTATAAACAAGAAATTAATATAAAATGGCTGAAAATTATTCAAGAGATGAAAAGTTGACATGATCATTATTTATGGCGAGACTCGATTTAATGCAACTAGAGCACAAAGTCTGTATGGACGGAGATATCCAGAAAGAAAACAACCTACGAGAAACTATTTCTCCCGGTTGGAGAAACAATTTAGAACTGAACCTAATGTAGAAATTGATGAAAGATTTATTGTAGATAAAGAAACGGAAATTAATGTATTAGCTTTAGTGCATGTTGACCCAACAATTTCGATAAGACAAATTGAACATGAATTACCAGTTTCCAAAGAATCAGCCAGAAATATTTTAAAGAAACACGGCCATCGTTCTTATAAATATCAATTGCATCATTTTTTGTATGAGAATGATTATCACCGAAGAATAACCTTTTGTAATTGGTTACAGTTACGCCAATTAAGAAATGAGAATTTTATCAAAAACATTTTGTTCACTGATGAATCGAGATTTACAAACCTTGGGTTATTTAATGGAAACAACACTCGATATTGGGAAATTGATAATCCTCACATTATGAGACAGTGGCGGTTTCAGGAGCGGTTTAGCTTCAATGTTTGGTTAGGCGTACTGGGCGACCATATCATAGGTCCAATAATTTTTAGCGAAATTCTAACTGGACCAAGATATCTAGAGTTTCTCCAAAATTTAATATTTCCACAGATTAATCAAATTCCCAATACCAGTCTTGACGAGGTTTACTTCCGACAAGACGGGACTGGACCACACAATTCTATTATCGTTAGAGATTACTTAAATCAATTATTTCCAGATCGTTGGATTGGGACCCATGGTCGAGTCAGATAGCCTGCAAGGTCGCCTGACTTAACCCCACTTGATTTTTTTATTAGGGCGCAATTGAAAAATAGAGTCTGCATGACTGCTCCAACCACAAGGCAAGATCTGGAAGAAAGAGTTCGACACGAAATTGCACAAATAATACCTCAACAATTACAGAATGTTAGACGTGCAACGATAAGTCGCGCTACTCTGTGTATTAATCATAACGATGAACAGTTTGAACAATTTTTATAATGGTTTATTATAATTTAATACATTGGGTTGATTCTACGGTTGGTTCCTTGTGAAACATTCTTCAATAATTTAAATATACAGGAAATTATGCTTTTTAATGTTTCAAAAGGTTTTATTAAAACTCTACACGTGTTTCGGCTTATTAGGCCTTTATCAAGAGTACAAAATATTACTAAATTTAAAATGTGTTCCTTACTTATTTATACAATTTTAATTAGGTATAAATAAGTAAGGAACACATTTTAAATTTAGTAATATCTTGTACTCTTGATAAAGGCCTAATAAGCCGAAACACGTGTAGAGTTTTAATAAAACCTTTTGAAATATTAAAAAGCATAATTTCCTGTATATTTAAATTATTATAATTTAGGTTTCAAATAGTTTTGTTATTCTTGGTAATTTATTCATGGTTGTAACGTTATACCTATTAAAATTATTTCTTGTTTAATTAGTGTTTACTTTTTAAAAATACTTCTATTATTACGAAAGATATCGTTAAGAAATGATTAATGTCGAAAAAATAATAGTTTATGAATCATTATCTCTGATTAATGAAAGAAATAGCACAGTTCTATTAAAAAAAATTCCATAGGACCCCTACGGAAATGAAAATGAAAATGAAATTCCGTTTTTTGAAAAAAAACTAAAAATACTAGTACCTATCAGTAATTCAAACAACTATTTTGTGCTTTACAGATAAGTCTACAACCTTACTAAATTATTAGTAATTAGTACTTAGTAATTTTCTTACATCGCATCCATCTGACGCGGCCATTTTGAAGAAATTAAAAATTGTTCGTATCTTACTTATTTTTTTGAATTTTTTACATCTGAAAAAACTGTTGCACTTAGAAATTCATGCTTAATGAGAAACCATGAAAAAAAATACAGTCATTCCATTTAAGAAAAGAAAGTTGATGACACTTCCGGTTCAACCGGAAGTGATATTTTCATTCCTGTTAGTGGAAAAGTAGCATATTATTGTCTAATTTATTTGTACCAAGAACCAAATTTTTAAATGCAGAAACAACCAAAATACTGGGGGCGTACATTGACTCGTGGCCACCCGGTATACAAATCACATAGACAATAATGAAGATATCAGTCATAACACAAAATTTATAAAAAAAAAAAACAAAAATACAGTATAAAAAATAAAACAGATGAATTTAAAGTATATGAAATATATAAAAACTTGTATACAACGGCCACAACAGAATATGTGTTACAAACAGACATCTAGGCGACAAATATAATCAGTCACATTGTCGGTCGCGTTCAAGAAATCTTCAAATTGATCTGGATATGCTCGCAGGGGACATTCTTCCACTATGTGTCTGATCGTCCGTCTATCTGCACCGCAGTCGCATTGTGGGGATGGGTTAACTTTCCATTTGTGGAGAGAATCCGCACATATTCCGTGCCCGGTTCTAATTCTATTTATACTGGACCAAATTTTTCTAGGGAGATCGAAACCGGCGGGTTTATCAGAAAGATACTGCAGTTCTCTACTGTCTTGGCGAAGCCTCCTCCCATTCGTCTTCCCAATACTTCATCATATTGAAGTGGCGGTGTTGCAAGTTTCGGGCTGTCAGAGTGGCTAGGGCTCTGGATCGGAATCTATTGATATTAATGTCGTCTGAGAATTGATGTATTGGTAGTAGTGGGTTGTGTTGTATTTTTTTATATTCTCTGACAAGAGCATGTTGCCTACGTAAGTGTGGAGGAGGAATATGATTCAGTGTTGGAAGCCAGAAGACAGGTGTAGTTTTAATTGTACCCGATATCATTCTTATTGTTTGGTTTAATTCGACATCCACTTTTTTAGTGTGGGCACTATTAAGCCATATTGGACAGCAGTATTCTGCTACCTAGTAGACCAGCCCCAAGACAGACGCACGCAGAGTGGATGCGGATGAGCCATATGTGGTGCCACAGAGTTTTTGAGTTATGTTATTTCTAGTACGTATAGTTTCGCGGCTGTCTTAATCAAGTGTTGTCTGTAGCTCAAAGTTCTGTCCAGAGTGAGGGAATAATACGAAGAAGCTTGCAAATCAGCCCCTGTCTCCAAACAGTATCATACACTGCTGTTAGATCTATAAACACAGTAGATGTTTTTATTGTCTTTAGACAATTTGGAAATTTTGCAGTTATTTTCAGAAACGTGACTTCACGTTTATTCGGTTATTTATCAAGGTATCTAAAAAAATGTTGATAACATGGTTCACTACATAAATTATAAACATTTTTAGAAAAAAGAATTCAAGTATATCAAGTATTACTTGAGTTATTGATAATATTAATGCGAGAGAGAGATGCAGGTAAGATGCGAGGTCGACGTCTAAACAGTAAGCAACCAAGCCGCGCTGTAGGCACCTCACCTCTTGGGTTCGAATAATTTCTTTCTCTGTTTACTTACTTAAAATGCTATAATTAACTAACAATTGATATTTTTTATTTTTTTTTTAGAATAACTGCTTATTTGTTTCAAATTCAAATTTAAATTCTTTATTCAACTTTGTAGCCATACAATAATAGATTAGTTTTGTTATTAAAATTTAAAAAAATGCAAGTGAAAGTAGAATTATTAAATAAATATTGTAAAATATAGTATTAAAATGTTACAATAATGACATCTACAATAAATAATATTAAAAACATTTACCAAATGAGAGTGTACGTAAATAAAAAGTCCTATATTATACAGAATTCACAGATTTCTAAAATATTCTTCACATCCTGTTAAGTTATAAAAGCATTTTTCCAATAATATTTTTTAATTTTTTTTACAAATTATGGTAATGATTTGATACCAGTTAATTCAGGAGATAGCATATATAATATGTATAATCGGCAACGTATGAAGATTTTTTATAAAAGGTATGATTAAATTTATCGACATAGATATTGTTTTTATTTCTTGTAGCGTATATGTGGACATCTGCATGTTTTTTATCATAGTTCCGGTGAATGAATGTTAATAATTTTAGGAAATAAATACATAAGAGATATCTGTTTTTGTTTTGAATATCTCTCTGCACGATTCAGTTTGTGTCAGGTTAAAAATTAGACGTATTATTCTTTTTTGGTAAATCACCCTGTATATAAATATATATAGTCAGCACTGTCTCAACTTCCTCTATTTCAAGTTCAAGTTCAAGTTCTTTATTCGCTTTATGCCATAAAGTACATTTATGGATTAGCTTTGTCATGCAGGTACAGAAAGATGAGTAAAAAAAAAGTAGTGTATAAAAATATAAATAAAATATGTAAAAACTATTCTACTAAAAACATATAGGAAAAATAGGTAAGTCTAGTTAAAATTACATATACACAATAACATTTTACAATATAAAACATAAACATAAGACATAAGTATGTGTAAATAAAAATACACTAATACATATTTATGTAGGCACATAAACTGGTTGGGACTGTCTAGCTGCCATACAATATTCTTCGAATTCTTTTAGACTATAAAAGCATTTCTCTAATACTTAATAGATTTTTTATATTACTTTTAAATATACGAGCCGATTTGCTATTCTTTATTTCTGGAGGAAGCAAGTTATAAAACTTATGGCCGGCATAATATGGGGATTTTTTATAATATGTGTGGTCAAATTTATCAATATATATATTGTTCTTATTTCGTGTAGAGTACATGTGAATATTTGTGTGTTTTTTATAATTGTTAATGTTTTCATGAATATATATTAATAGTTTTAATATGTAAATGCATGCAAGAGTTAGTATTCTTTTATTAATAAAAATATTTCTACAGGATTCTCTTAGCTTCACTCTAAATATTAGACGTATTATACGCTTCTGTATAGTAAATACCCTTGAGTATTCGGTTGTCTGTCCCCAGGAGATTATGTTATATGATAAAGTGGAGTATACACAAGCGTAATAAAAATTTAGCAAGGACCCTTCGCTCAAAGTATTTTTTAATGTTCTTAGAGCGAAGAACGATTTATTTAGTTTTGAGCATATGTGAGCAACTTGCTCATTCCAACTCAGGGTGCTATCTATGAAAATACCCAGGAACTTGGTGGATTTACTAATTTTAGCTTCGCCTGAGCTATTGTCACAATTAATACGTAATTCTAAGGATGTTTTGTATAAACCAGTGAATTCAATATATACTGTTTTGCTTGAGTTGTTTATTAGGTGGTTTGCTGTACACCACTTTGTAAACTCTTGTGTCACCTGTTCAACTTTGTGGGTTATTTCCTCTTTACTTTTTCCCGAAACTATAATAGTGGTATCATCTGCATACATAAACACTCTTCCACCATGTATATAATTTGGCGTCATTTATAAACAGTATGAATAGTAGAGGTCCAAGGACACTGCCTTGGGGAGTACCTAGTTGAACATCATATAGTTTAGACATGGAATTTTCTATCTTAACTGCAAGCTGACGATTTGTGGTGTAGGATATTATCCAGTCATTTATATTGCCCCTTATACCTAAATGATCTAGTTTCTTAGCCAGATATACCGAATTTAGGGTGTCAAATGCTCGCGACAGGTCAAAAAACACACCAACTACAGTTTCCCCTTTGTCAATACTACTAAGTATATGTTGTGTCAATTCAGTGGTTGCGGTCTCGGTTGAGTAACCACTTCTAAATCCGTGTTGACATTTACTTATTAAGTTATGTTTTAATAAAAATTCTTTCAGGCGAATATAAACGGCATTTTCAATAATTTTTGAAAACGGACTTAGCGTAACAATGGCTCTATAATTTTCGATTAATTCGGGGTCATTCTTTTTAAATATAGGTGTGGTTTTTGCTACTTTCAGCTTGTTTGGAAATTTACCACTAATGATTGACTTGTTTATTATATCTGTTACATAAGCGCTTAATTCTTTGTTACATTCTTTAACTAGGCGTGTGGATTTAGAGTCGAATCAATAAAATGACGGAATAATTGATTGCAACAAAATCAACGAAAAATAAAACTATTACTTAAAAATCAAATTACTATACTGAAATCAACAATTAATAATAATGTCATGTTTTCCACCACTAGAAAACCACCCTTTTAAAATCCGTAGGTTCAAAAATTATAACAAGAAATAAGCACTAACACACTTTATTGAATAACGTACTAATAACTTCACAATACTTTTATTAAGTAAAATACACTTTTACTGTCTAAACTAACATTTAACAATGTTTATTACTTGATATTTACACTGTTCACTTTGTATGGCTTCGTATTTTCTAACCTTACTTAAAAACAAACTGTCCTTTTCGCGTGTTTACATTTGGCTTACATATCCCACAAAATGGATTCTACAAATCCTTCATCAATTTTCATACAGCTTTAGTAAACCCTTGAACCATCGCGTAATCCAGAACAATGTAGAAATCTCGATCTTCTTCTACAAGTTTGTAGAAAACGTACTACCAGTGTCTCAGAGATGGCGCACACTATAGGCTTTGATGGTACTGTACTGAGCTTATCCGTCTCCATTCCCTAGGTGGGTGTAACGCATAAAAATAACTTTAAATAAATTGCCCAAAACTTAACATACTCAAGTAATATTAGATGCAAAAATGTTTAAAAACATTTTATCTTGTCATGTGTTTTTAATTTAATAGTGTAGTTGCCTGGGCAGCTTTATAACAATTGTATATAAGTATTTGCAGAAAAACTGATAACAGCTATTTAAATATATAAGATTTTCAATAAAACAGTGTATCTTGTTATGCGCCTTGTAAAATAGTTTCGACTTATTTTTTTAAACTAGAAATTCACAATTGTTAAGTCGGAATTCACAATTGTCAAGTCGGAATTCACAATTGTCAAGTTGGAATTCACAATTGCTAAGTCGGAACTCACAATTGCATCTCAGAATTTACAGTTGTTAAGTCGAAATACCCTAACACTACATTTAAATATTATGCTTGAGCTGCCTTTCGCCACTGATGCTGACAGTGTCTGGGGTGATCGAAACTAAAGTAAATGTAACAGTTTATGCTGTATTTGTGTTAAGTGAAAAGTATGGTTCATTGAATCCCGCCATCTCTGACTGTGACCTATTAACTTACTAATCAATATAGGCTACTTCGAACAAGGCCTTATCATTATACTATTTCTACATTTTACAATTTGTAAGCTTTTAAAAGCATTCAGCTGTTTATTACTTGTTAGATTCCTAATTACCTAAGTTATTGATGTCTATCCTGTGATTGTTGGCCTGTTCATCAATACTAGAATTTTCAGTTCTTCCGTATTTGGCATAGGTTATGTGCTCATAGAATCTAGTCATAATTGGTTTCGTCTGTCTAAATTATTTCAAATTATAATACTTAGAACTGATTTCATAAATGCTCGATTTTTCTGTTGATTCAACTTTATCCTTCGAGTTTCTTATGATCAATAATTTAAAGTTAGTTAAGAATAATGGTAAGCTGTATGCCTTTGCAATCTTAGAAAGAGCAAAATACAAAAATGGTAGTAGGTCATGGCCGAGCCGAGACAGAACTTAGGCTAAGATGGAATGAGTTTATCGAATCACGACATTAGTTAAGGGTAAACACAGCATACATTATTAAGTTTACTCAATCATCTCCACATGACGCCAATACGGTTGATGAACGCTGCTGATCTAGTATAGCATTCGAAGCAGTGTTCAAGCATTCTAACTTAATAATTGTGAATTTCGACTTACAATTATTGTGAACCCCGAGTTAATATTTGTGAATTCTGATTTGGCAGTTGTGAATTTCGAAATACAATAGTGAATTCCGAGTTAGTGTTTGTGAATTGTGCATTCCGACTTACAGTTGTGAATTCCGAGTTAATGTTTGTGAATTCCGATATGGCAATTGTGAATTTCGAAATGCAAGTGTAAATTCCAAGTTAATATTTGTGAACACAGACTTAGAAATTGTGAATTTCGGAATTTCGAAACTCAATTGTGAATTCCGAGTTAGTATTTGTGAGTTCCAACTTACAATTATGAATTACGAGTTAATGTTTGTGAAATCCAACTTAGCAATAATTGTGAATTTCGAAATACAGTTGTGAATTCTAAGTTATTTTTGAATTCCGACTTACAATTGTGAATTATAAGTTAATATTTGTGAATACTAACTTAGAAATTGTGAAATTCGAAATTCAGTCATGAATTCCGAGTTATTATTTGTGAATTCCGACTTACAATTGTGAATTCCGAATTAATACTTGTGAATTCCGACTTGTAAATTTTGAATTCCGACTTACAATTATGAATTCCAAAGTAATACTTGTGAATTCCGACTTGGAAATTTTGAATTCCGTCTTACAGTTGTGAATTCTGAATTAATACTTGGACTTCCGATACTTCCGACTTGGAAATTTTAAATTCCGACTGACAACTGTAAATTCCGCGTTAATATTTGGAAAATCCGACTTGAAATTATGAATCTGGGATACAATTGTGAATTCCGAGTTAACAATTTTGAATTCCTAGTTAACAATTGTAAATTCCGACTTAACAATTGCGAATTCCGACTTAACAATTGTGAATTGAAAGTTTGAGAAAATTAATAGCTTGGCCTTTCTACGCTTTCGTAACTTGATTAAAATTTTTATCTAAGCCAACTTTTAAGGCATGCAGAATGAGTTGAGAATAATTTTCCCATATACATGGTCATTGAACAGCAAGGCTGAAATCCTCTTGATGTTATTTTACAAAGGGTTAAACCGCCTTTTAAAGAAATGACGATTTATAACGGAATTTAATGTGCTACTTTTCATAACAGTGTATAATAATCATATTTTGTTGCAGAGCGTGCTTTGGAAACATGCGAACTCGACAACATGCCGGATATGCCAACCATGGGCGGCCGACACCTTAGCAAATCCACATCAGAGCTGAGTAGTCCTAGGGAGATGCCGGAAAATCGACCCAGGTCTGCAGCTCCACCCGAAACCTCACACCTTTCCGTTTACCAAAAAGCACATAGTTTTTTCGCACAATTAAAAGTAAGTTAGAATACAATCCCAAAAATAGTTTGCTTTAATGTTCCTAAATCATTATTCAACTTGCACGATCTTCTATCATCGATGTTAAATTTCGTAGTTAAATTAATAACCTACTGCCCGAAGTCATATTAGAGGGACAATCTCCACTGAATATTTACTATAATATCGAATTCAGTGGTAATCTCTCATTAGAAACATACACATCTAAAGACGTACCCCGAACTTCATAAATAAAACTGGAGTTCATAACGCAGGCTTCCTAAGTTAAATTTTTAATACTCACAACCATCGTCGCCTTGATATGTCGTTAACTTAAGTTGGCATGATTCAGTAGAAATATCAACCACTACAATGTAGGTATTCTGGACATAGCTGTTATTTTCGTCATATCTTATTTTATATTCTCTCTACAAATACTACTCTAATGCCTTTAAACAGGAAATTCATTAATCAACGTGAGTTTATTAAAATATCTAGAGTACCGAATAATAGAACGTCACCGTTCAGCTGATCGGTCGGATCTTATAACTTTACATTTTTTCAGGGCCATTATGTGCAGTGTCAAATGAAAGATTGTTAAAGCACAAATTGAAAAATATAAAGCTTGTTTTTTTCATGTAATTTTTTTAACATTTTTTCCAAAAAAACGCTTAAAATTGCTGTCTGTCCACCAGAGCTGAGTACTTCAGTACAAAAATATACTGCAAATATGTACTGTAGTAGTTTAGGTACTTTAAGTACTTTACTTGTACTGGGAACTTATTTTCTACAATTCTTTACGAAGTATTACTTGTTGCTTAAAAAAGTACTGTTAAATCATAATCTACTTCAAGTACTTTACATAAGTACTCCCAGTATTAAAGAGTACTCCCGGTATTGCAAAACCCTCTCAGTGATAATAATCAAAGGTGACCCGTAGTAAGTAGTTATCGGACTCACGCCACAGAATCGCACGTCTGTCGCCAACCTTATAATTAGTGGATCGATAAGAAATCGAATCTAAAATACATTTTCATTTATTGAAATAAATCATAAAATATAAAAAATATAAATACTCAACATCTAACTAATCTATATAATCGTTAATAAATTAAACACTGCTTTTAGATGAATCAATCAATATATTATAAATACTCTACATATGTTTCGGCTTACTAGGCCTTTATCAAGAGTATTACATAGTGAATACTCAGTATTCACTATGTAATACTCTTGATAAAGGCCTAGTAAGCCGAAACATATGTAGAGTATTTATAATATATTGATTGATTCATCTAAAAGCAGTGTTTAATTTATTAACGATTATTTTCAAGATGTTTCACAAGGAACCTACCACAAGTTCAGTTCAGTGTAATCTATATAAGGCAGACATGAGAGAGCACTACCACTACCCCTTGGCAAGCCGTTACTTCCCGTAGGATCGTAACTCATCCAGCGTCGAGAGAACTATAACAATCGACTGTACAAAAAGATTCAGACTCCCAGTTAATTATGATTGTAAGATGTATGTCGAACTTTTTTGAGAATTATTCACTTTTAACTTTGCACTGAAATTTTCGAATTGCTTGTAATCTTTGTCGGGATGCTTAAAGAAGCTATTTATATGAGTTGAAAAAAATTGAAATTTTGTTTCCATAATATTGTTGCGAATTTTCCACCTTTTAGGAAACACCCTGTGTGAATCCGTATGTTCTAAATAATTTCAACAAGAGATAAACACTAACACTTTATTTGATAATTTACTGACTATACAATACTTGAAAATACACTTTGTTTACTTTAACCTCACTTTTTCCACTTTCCAACTTGTTCACTTTTATAAACTGCTCTTTAATAAACTTCTCCCTCTGCGCTGGTAATCGCGCCTTATATAGTCCGAATTTGACTCTCTAGATCCATCTAGAAACAATCAAGAATCTTCTCCAACAACATTCCAGAAAAAGTCCATTTCATTCTGACAGCTTCCAGTCACAATTAGTAGGCATAGGCGTATCATCTCCAGTTCCAAGGGGGTGTAATTCATAACAATATACAATACTTGAACAAACGTTTTTCTATTAAGTCTGCTTAATGCTCTCTGTTCACATGGGGTGGAATGGCAGACAATTATGTTATCAGCTCTTAGACTGTTATATATTATACGTTTTAATTTTAAGTTGCCTTAATTTTTATATATTTTTTATTTACTTCCTTTGTTGTAAATTTATGTATTAGAAATAAAATGAGTATTACAAATATACACTTTGTGTACTTGTAATTTTCACACATCATGTCATACCACATACGATATTATATTAATAGTTATTATCATTACCAATCAATAATAATAAAAATGGGCTCGAAATTTTTTTAAGAAAATTATATTTCCAAAAACTTTACCGTTATTATACTTTTCGCAAATACAAAACGAAGAGGATATTGCATTCGATCGGCACATTTCTAAAACCGGTAATATTGCTCGTAGAGGAAAAATTTTCATATCACTGTGTTGGTGACCGGATTCTGAACAACTTTCAAAGTGTCCGTCCGTCCGTCTGTCCATGTGTCTGTCCGTCCGTCAGTCTGTCCGTCCGTCAGTCTGTCCGTCTGTCTGTCTGTCCGTCCGTCACGTTTCTTGTAAGCACGATTACTTAAGAACGAAGAGTCCGATTACATTGAAATTTGGGCAGTAAGTTAGTGTTAGCTAGAGGAAGAACCTCATTGTTTTTGAGCAAAATCGATCTATACCTAAAAAGTTATACATTTTTTTTAAATAAAAAAAAAATTGTGCATAATTTTGTTTTGTTTTGTAATTAAACTAAAAATATCTAAAATCAATATTATTTACAAAAAACTATACCAGTATTGTTTAAAAAAAAAGTAATTACAAATATACAGGGTGTCCCGAAAATGGCGGGCAATCTCTCGAATTTGGGCAGAACTAGTTAAAATAGGGTCACAAGTTCGTATATTTTTCGTTCCCCCGAGGTACCCCTACGAAGATATTCGCTCTTGAAGTTGAGGATTAAAAATCGATTTTTCGCGATAACCTTTTTAATGTTCAATAGATTTTAATCATTTTTGGGTCAGTATCATATTATTTCAATCCAGTTAGATCAGTGTATTAGAATCTTGGATAATATTATTGGGGGCTCGGAGGCAGAGCACCCATTTTTAATAAGTTGTAAAAAAAAATTCAGCCTATTTCGTTTTATTTCTAAGGTCATTTTCAACTTTTTGAGCCCTTTTTTACGTGAAAAAGGTATACTTGTTTGATGTCGGTAATATGAACCGTTTTCGAGATAAATGCACTTAACGATGAAGTTGCGATTTTCAATCACTTTTTTTCAACTCACTAGTTTTACCCAAATCCGAGAGATTGCCCACCATATTAATTTAAATACTGAAATCGTTTTAAAAAGTACTTGCAATACTTGAACGTACTACAAGTTTTTATAAAATACTCTCAGTATTTAAAATACTGAAAATACTTTAAGAATACTTTACTTATTACTGCTACTGCAAATGTTTGATTTTAAGTACATTACAGAATATTTCAAGTATTTCTGAAAAGTACGGGTACTTAGTACTGCAAGTAAGACAAAAATTGTTAGATACTACTCACTGGTTACTGCCAGTACTCTCATTGAGTACTGGTCACAGCTGCCCAATCACCCCATCTCCAAAATACATCATTTTTATTACCTTAGTTGCAAGTTGCAATAAGCTGACACTAACACACCTAAGTATGGGTTAGGTGTTATACAGGGTTTCCAAAGAAAACTTATAATTCTTCCGCATACCCAGCTAACACACTGACGTCAATTTGCCGTCATTTATTGGTCATAATATACGTCATAAGTCCCAATATAACGACGTTCAATGTACGTCTAAATGACGGTCTAATGTCACATCCTAATGACGTTATATCCTGACGTCACAATCAATATGACCTTAATTTGACGAATATGGCGTCTAATAATAACCCTTTTCATACGTCATTTTGACGTACGATCAAGGTTCAATGCTGACGTCAATATAACGTTTAATATAACCTTGATTTGACGAATACGGGCCCAAATAAAAATCTTTTTTCACTTGAGGATATTATTTAGTCTTTCAGTTTTTATTCATTTTACGTTTTTATTTTGGGATTTGAACCGACGGCCTCTCGCTTGGTTGATTTTCCATTTAAATATTTTATTGCCTATTATTACATTATCTATCTTAAACTAAAGGTATGCCATCATAAGAGAATACATACAAATAAATGTATACACATCATTTATATTAGTATGCTTCCTCTGAGATATTGGTCCTTCATGTAAATTTTACTTTAGGGTGTATTTATTATTTGCAGTTGAGTACCCGCTTTAAACATAATATTCCCTTTCAGCCTTAACCGTGTACAATTTGTGCATTAATAAAATCAAGTGCAATGGCAAATTTCTATCAAATACTTACGTTTTGCGAATAGTGAATGTTGCTCAATTAAGCAATGAATATTATGTTCATACGGGCGTTAAAAATTATTTAAAAATATTCTTTATCCCTGAAAGAGAGTTGAATGATTTAAAATTAAAAGAAAAAAGTGAGTTCTCATTTAGTGTACATGGCAGCACTCATATTTTTCATTATGGTCAAAGATAACGGTTAATTTTCTAATGTTTGCTATAGTGGTGGTAGAGTGCCATTTGAATAGTCGTTTTTTGTTTAATTCGCTCTGCGTTTTGAAATACATATATACATATATAATAGGTATGTTAAGGTTGAGGGAAATATAGGTCAACGGTCAACTAAGGTGGCGATAAAGATGTATACTGCAGTTGTGATAGAGACGCAGTATAGTTTGAATTTCAATGTCACAAATACCTAATAAAAATAGAATAAAAATTACGTGGCATATAGAATAGAATAGAATCATTATTTATTCAATAGTACAAAATGTATAGAACACGTCAAAAAGTAAATGTGGTTTAAAGTTGTAACAATTCACAAAATGATCAAATAAACATTTCTTGAATTAGTAAGTAAGTATCATTATCATTTGATATAAAATATAAATAATTGTTTAAAAGACAAAAAATAAAAACTATATATGTGGTAAAGATTTCATATGTAGCTGTGGTACCTACATACGCGATAGAGTAAGAACATTGTGTCATTGTT
Organism: Stenurella melanura; assembly: GCA_963583905.1. NCBI lineage: Eukaryota > Metazoa > Arthropoda > Insecta > Coleoptera > Cerambycidae > Stenurella > Stenurella melanura. The sequence goes on along the minus strand of OY757310.1, from coordinate 172,987,943 downwards.
TTTCAATACTAATCAATACAGTTAATATATAAAAGTAACTATTATAAAAGAGGAAAATATGAAAAAGGTATTTGATCGTTTATATGTATTTATGCAATACCCAAAACATAAACGTGACTCAAAAATGACGTATAACGTTCTGTCTACGACGTTTCTGTGACATTCTAAAATGTGATGTAACTTTGACGTCATTTTTAAATCCAGTGTATGACGTCAGTAAATGACTCAAAAATGACGTCATTACAACGTTATGTGTACGACGTCTCTGCAACGTTCTAAAATGTGACGTAACTTTGACATCATTTTTAAATCCAGTGTATGACGCCAGAAGATATGACTTAATTATGACGTATTTTTAAGACCTTAAACTGACGTCGGATGATGGCAAATTGACGTCAGTGTGCTGACTTTAGTAATAATATACTAAAATATGTAATGTTTTATTTAATTCCTAAAGCTTTAACTGAAATATGTTTTAATTAATTCCTAAAGCTTTAACTGCAAATATAGAAAACATGTTTTTAGCTTTATGTAGCATTTTCCCCCCTTCTGATAACGTCACGGCTTCAACTTCTTCTGAATGGTTGGCAGGCTCTAAACTAGTTTGATATTCAGCGACTGGTGACTGATAATAGTCATTCTCTGGAAATTGTTCTAATTCTGCCGATTTATATTCCGTTGTAATATATTTTACGGAATTTGTTGTCGTAGGAGTCTGAGTTTGGGTAACTAAAACATAAAAACATTAGGAATAAAAATTAATAAAAAGGTTTTTAATAGGGTCATCTCATTAATAGGGCGTCTAATGAACGTCAGTATTTAAAATAATCCCAAGAATCAATATTGACATAACAGCACAGATAGAACACTAAAATGAAATTTTGTCATCATAAAACACTTATGTCCATATGTATTGAATACATCCATTTTACGTGTACTTATACACTTTTAGGAAAAAATGCCGAAACAGGACGAATCTCAATTTAAAGTTGGCATTTTTTTAAGACGGAACTCCACCTGATTATTCACAGAGTGAGAAATTATTTAAACGAGGTTTTCCCTAACAGATGGATTGGAAGACGTGGAACTATTGAGTGGCCATCTCGGTCTCCCGATTTGACCGCTCTTGATTACTTTTTTAAGGGGCTATCTAAAATCAAAAGTGTATGCTAATCAACCAGACAATATTGTAGATATAAAAATAGGACAATTCATCATCAGTGAAGAAGTGGCATTATCGTTGACTGAAGTTGGTAGGAAATTATATAATAATAACAAACTAGATGAAATTATTTAAGTATCTCTATCTCATAAATAATAAGTGGTTATGTAAAACAAACTTCAACATGAATAAAGCACTGGCATGTGAAACAACAGGATTCTTACAAATCGACACTCAAAATTCAGCAGTTTGGATGTCCTCTGATATTTGATAAAGCTCACCTAGACAGGCGGTTCAAATAATATTAAATAACATATATAACATAAAATCTCACCTTGTTCGTCATTTGTTTTAAACACAGTATCTTCAAATTTAGGATTTTCTATCTGTGCTAGTATCCGATATTTAAACAGAATATCTTCCAAGTCTTCTGTCGGCAAGCTATCAGCTTGGTTACCAGCACCTGCTTAAAAATTTCAGCATTATTCGATTTGTCATTATTACAACAACTTCTAGACATACGTTAGTTTTAGACAAAAAGTTTGTATACATTCTAAAACATGCATACTGTGGCGTATGAATAAATATGGAATGAGAAAATTACACTGTAGAAAAATTGTCTGGTATGTTCTGTCCCTAATTGTACGCCACTGCGTGGAGAGAAAAGTGACAGTTATGTACATTTCTTGGGAATGGATGTCCAATATTAAATATAAATATAATTATACAGATTCAGCAAATTTATATTTAGGTACGTAAACTTGTTTCTGCGCAGATAAACCACACCTTGTCGTAGAATAATGCATTGGTATAAAACAATAGCGCCATCGCTTGACCGCGACGAGTTGAGAACAGCGCGAGCGCACCCATTCTGCTTTTAATAGCGTAGCTGTATAGAAGTGTGGGAGTAAAATACATTTTTCTCAATTTCGTTATTAAAATGCCGTGTGTTTATACAACTGCAGAAAAAGTGCAAATTGTGATGTGGTACTTCGCGGGCCATTCCACTGATGACACAATAAATTTATTTACTGTAGCATGTCAAGAGAATTTCGGTTGTGTCGTGAATTATTGTAAAAAATGCTGTCAACCCGAACCCCGGCATCAACAAATGAGCGAAGAACGTGAAATTCGCGAAACTAATGTCTGTGCACTTGTTGAAACTAGTGAACCATGTTCTAGCAGACAAATTGCTTATGAAGTTGACATGAAGGTAAGAACTGTAAGAAATATTTTGAAAAGAAATGGGTACAGTTGTTTTAAAATTCAAACAACGCAAGAAATATTTCCCGAGGACAATTTCAAACGGATGGAATTTTGTGAAATCATGATAAATAAAGTGAATGAGAATGAAAACTTCTTAAAGAACATATTGTTTACAGATGAATCATCCTTTTCATTACATAGGAAACACAATCCATCCGTAGTACGATATTGGTCTCGAAAAAATAAACATTTGAGCGTTGCTGTGCGAACTCAGTATCCTCAAAAGTTGAACGTTTGCACGGGAATTTTAGATAATCATATTACAGGCCCAGTGCTAATCGATGGCATTTTAAATGGCAATAAATATTTACAGCTTTTACAAAACCAAATAATTCCTGCAGTTCAAAATCTTCTTGTCAACTTTGACGACATTTGGTTTCAACAAGACGGCTGCCCAAGTCACAATACCTTAACTGTTATTAATTTTCTGGAAAGAACATTTCCCAATCGTTTAATAGCTACGAGGGGAATGATAAAATGGCCCCCCAGGTCACCTGTTCTAGCACCCCATGATTTCTTTCTGGGGGCTTTTTAAAGGAAACCGCGTACAAACATGCGTTTGAACGAGCCAATAATTTAGTTGAATTACGGGAAAAACTTATCCAAGTTTGTGCAAGCATTACTCCAAATCAACTCAATGATATCAGAGGTTCATTGTATAATCGGTTTGGCTATTGTTTGGCACAAGAAGGTGGTTTGTTTGAATCCTTACTTCATTCATTTATTGTCTGATAATTATTAGTTGATTTTAGTTTCTGAGGGTTATTTTATTTTATTTTAATCTTCTATTTTTGTAATTTAATAAGAATAATTTATTTTTTGATAATTATTAGTTGATTTTAGTTTCCGAGTTATTTAATTTTATTTTAATGTTCTATTTTCATTTCGGTTTTAATATGAAATATTAATTTATTCCCATAGCATTTACGGCTAAAACAGAAACTGCAGAAATGCTTTCGATAGAAGAAATTATTTGTCCAAAATGTGACAAATAACTTCTTCGCTTTTGACGAAGAGATATTTTCTCGTTTCATATAGAAATTATTACTTACGTCCGCATCCATCCTTAGTTCATGCCGTACTAAATTCAATTCATTGTGTGCCTCTGCTTTCACGATTTATGGAACTAGCGGGGCGTGGTCAATTACATCGTTATTCCTATACCCTAAACTGCATTTTCCGAATCTGTATAATGCATTAAATATAATATAAAAAAATTATATCTTATCGGCGTTATTATCTAGTGATGGATGCATTTTAATACATTTATTTTTTAAACTGAAACATGAATGAAACATGCAAAAGAACTTATAAATCGACACACAAAATTCAGCAGTTTGGATGTCATATGACTTTTGATAAAGCTCACCTGGCCAGGCGGATCAAATAATATTAAATAACATAAAATCTCACCTTGTTCGTCATTTGTTTTAAACCCGCTATCTTCAAATTTAGGATTATCTGTCTGTAATAGCATCCGATATTTCACCTTACTGAACCCAATATCTTCATTAGGATTTTCTGTCTGTAATAACAGCCGATATTTCAACAAAAAATCTTCCAATTCTTCCATCGATAAGCTGTCGGCACCTGCTTACAAAATTTCAGCATTATTCAATTTGTCATTATTACAACAACTTCTTGACACACGTTAGTTTTAGACAAACAGTTTGTATACGTTCTAAAACATGTATACTGTGGCGTAAGGATAAATATGGAATAAGAAAATTACACTGTAGAAAAATTGTCTGGTATGTTCTGTCCCTGTTTGTACGCCATTGCGTGGAGAGATAAGTGACAGTTTCTTGGGAATGGATGTCCAATATATTTCATAACTGTCCAACTCTAAAAAAATTATATCTTATGAACATCGTTCGTTACTTTTCTTTAATAAACTCGCACATTTCGTGCAAAAAAATTTGTGGAAATCCAACTGATCTTGAATATTTTGAAATATTAAAACTATGTATCTTTTCACAAATATGAAAATGAAGAGCATTTACTGCATTTGATAGCACTATATCGTTTGTAGAGAAGACGAATCATAACTGTGTGTTAGTAATCGAATACTGAACAATTTTCAAAATGTCCATTTACCCGTTCGTTCATCTGCTTGTCCATCTCGTCTGCCCGTCTGTATGCGTGTCCCTCCTTCACGTTTCTTGTGAGTGAATTGTTATTATTATAATAAATTATTTCCTACCATTATTATATTCTTCACAAATACAAAACGAAGAGTATATTGCATTTGATCGGCACATTTATAAAACCGGCAATTTCGCTTGTAGGAAAAAAAAATTCACATCATTGTGTGAATTCTGAACAAGTTTCAAAATGTCCATCCGTTCGTTAACTTAAGACAGAAAAGTCCTATTGTCTTGAAATTTGGGCAATAAATTAGTATCACTTAGAGGTAGAGCCCTATTGTATTTGATGAATATCGAATATTAAGTCATTGAAATTAACAAATATACAGGACCGCGAAAGAGATGGACGAATATCACGAAGAACGTTGAATATTGTTCTTCTACAAGTGTACGAGGAGTTTCGAAATAACTACAACTCTCGTAGTTTCTTGTGTGCCATAATTTACATGTAAAAGCATTGGTTGCATCCATTATAACCAATTTTTGAAAGTTTTATGTTGTTTGCGTCTCTAAAACTCAAGAGAAAAATTGACATACGTCAAAAACTATTACAGTTAAGTACCGACAACCTGAACTCTTTATTCTCAGAATTTAATGCCAAAAAAGTATATACAGGGTGGCTTCTTTTTATATTGAACAGTATTGCTATCTCGTAAACCACAGCAATTATAAAGTCGGTTTAATGGGAAAAATTTTCGTATTTTGAGGGTCAATAAAATGGGCTATAAAAATTTAAAATATTCCGACTGGTTCCGGAGATATCACGATAAAACCCGAAGTAGCTGCTGTTTTTTCTCTAGCGCTGTTATTATGAAAAAAAATTAAAAATATTATTTGAATATTTTGTTATAAATTGACTTTGCTGCAACTGGTCGTATTTAAATTTTTATTACGTTTCGTCTCTCCAGGGCCACCATTAACAATAGTATTTTAAATACACACCTGTCGTTTTTATTTAAAATTTTTAAAGCATTTGAAATGCTAAATTTGTGGGTATGTCACACTTGACAATTTTACAACTTTTCGTCAGAAAAATAATCACCTTTCATTTTATTGGCATTGCCCTTCACAAAACTGTTCTGCTTGTTAAGCAATACAAGGGGTGAAATTTTAAAAGTTTATTTTATGAACAGTCCAGTGTATTGACTAACTCTACTAGTCTAATTCTGCTCAATATTATTGTGGAAAATGGGCACTAAATAAAAAATCATTGTCACCTCAACAATTATATTTTTTTAAACAATAGATAAAATTTATAAAGACATAGTAACTTGGTGTGTGAACAAGTAACTTTACAAAAATTACTGAAAATGACCACCATTCCTCTGAATACAAAGTCGCGTTCTCTTAGACATTTGTTTAGTAGCTTCAGCAATCATATTTCTGGTAATTTGGGTGAGAGCTTCAATAATTCTCCTACGTAATTCCTTGACATCTTCGACCACGTTGTAGTAGAGTTTGTTTTTAAGAAACCCGATAAGAAATAATCTAGAGGATTTATGCAAGGTAAGCGACGTGGCCACCTTAGATTAGATTAGATTAGGAAGAAGGAGCTGGCCAATTGGCCTTGACCACCGCGACCCCCATGGATCTATTGTGGTGCTCCTGTTTGTTTTCCTTAGAGCTCCTTATTCAGTTTTGTCCTTTGTATTAGATTCCACAGCCTTGATAGGGGCTCCTTAGTGTAGCTATCAGCTCTTGGTTTTTCATCACCAAGTAGTTGGAATCGCAGTCTAGCAAGGCCTTCACAATGGCACAATACATGGACTGAGGTTTCCTCTGCCTCTTGGCAGAATCTGCACGTTGCGTCCTCTGCCAAACCCATTAGACTGAGATATCTATTAAGTCGACAGTGACCGGTTAGAAGACCTACTATTATTCTAATGGCCTTTCTATTTTGGCCTAATAGATCCTCTGTAAATTTGGCTGGTCGTTCTTAAATGAACTCTTTGGCCTGTCTCTGTCGTGGGAAATTTTTCCACCATTCCAGAGATTTAATTTGGACCCACTTGGCCACCTTACTGGTCCATTGGTTCCTAACCACTTTCTTTGAAAATGCTTGTTTAAATATGTTCTGACTGCATTAGCATTGTGAGGACCACAAACATCTTGCATGAACCATTTTATTTTTCTTCGAACCAGTAATGGCGTTTCATCGAATACTTCGTCCAATAAATTCATATAAGTTTCACTGTTTAAATTGTCCTCTATGAACTTTGGCCTTACTATAATGTTGCCAATTATGCCACGCCACAAATTTACTGAAAATCGTACCCGAGGCCGTACTTGATGCGTTAGATGGGGATTAACAGTTGAGTAAAAATCTTTGTTTTTCCTGTTAAACATTCCAGAATTTGTAAAGGTAGTTTCATCAGTCCAAAGAATGTTATTGTAAAAATATCTATTATGAGTTAATTTTCTCCCAAACCAATTGCAGAAGGTTAGTCTGCAGTCTGGATCACCTCCATGTAATTTCTGCACTATTTGAAATTTATAATCATGATGTTTGTATTCCTTTAATTTGTTTTAATAGATGCTGCCGCCGATATTCCACATTCACTTGCAATATTTCGTGATGAATTTTCGGAGTTTATGTATATTGGAGTTGGTACACTAATATCATTTACCGTTTCTCTCATTTGGTGCTTCCGTTCCAATCTACGAACACTGCCAATTTCGCATAAATTCTTGGACACAGTGTAAATAGTATTTCTTGTCGGATGGTGTCTCTCAGAATATAAATTGGCATATTCTTGCACTGGCCTGTCAGTATTTCTATAATATTTAATGTAAACATCATACACGTCTTTCTTTTCATCTACAGAATAACAAACCATAGTGAAAAGTATAATAGCAGCTAACAAAAATAAACGTCGCCAATACGATAAACTATAATAGAATGACATTTAATGAAATTATTTTATTTTTCAAGGCACACTGAAAAAGGGTGAATAATATTGAGTATACTTGTTCACACACCAAGTTATTATGTTTTTATACATTTTATTTATTGTTTAAAGAAATGCAATTGTTAAGTTGATAATGATTTTTTATTTCGTGCCCATTTTCCACAATAATATTGAGCAGAACTAGACTAGCAAAGTTAGTCAATACATTGGACTGTTCATAAAATAAACTTTTAGAGTTTCAAATGATGAGTCACCCCTTGTACTGCTTAACAAGCAAAACATTTTTGTGAAGGGCAATGCCAATAAAATGAAAGGTGTAGCTGAAGTATTTTTCTGACGAAACGTAAAATTGTCAAGTGTGACATACCCACGAATTTAGAATTTCAAATGCTTTAAAAATTTTAAATGGAAAAGACACATCCGTATTTAAGAAATATTGTTGATGGTGGCCCCGGAGAGACGAAACGTTGTAATAAAAATTTAAATACGACCAGTTGCAGCAAAGTCAATTTATAACAAAATATTCAAATTATTTTTTTCATTTTTTTTTTTTCGTAATAGCGCTAGAGAAAAAACAGAAAATGAACTATTTCGGATTTTATCGTAATATCTCCGGAACCAGTCGGAATATTTTTAATTTTTATGGCCCATTTTATTGACCCTCAAAATACGAAACTTTTTTCCCATTCAACTCACTTTATAATTGCTGTAGTTTACGAGATAGCAATACTGTTCAATATAAAAAGTAGCCACCCTGTATATAAAAAGTGGATGTGTCCATTTAAAAAGCTGACATCAACTTCCGGAATTTCCGGAAGTGCCGCCATTTTGAAATTTTTATTTTCAAATTCGCAATAATCGACTCTGGTATAGTACCAATTCTCAAATGTCTATCTCATTTGCAAGTGGAAAATATTCTAATGGAAGCCTTACGAGAATCACCCTGTATAGAGTATTGAAAAATAGGTTTAGTTGTCATTAGACTTATCATCAGAGCCGTCTAATGTCACAAGAATGTCTTGTGTATTCAGACTAATGCGCTTATATATCCACTACAGTACTAACCTAATATTACATTATAGTATTTATGTGGCATAACAGCCAACAGTTTCTGCAAGTACAGTAGTAAGCTAGGATAGCGTCTCTTCATTACTTTTTTAACCAATATACAATGTGTCCACGAAAAAGCCATATTATAGGTATAAATAACATTTCTGAACACAACTCTCTGTATTTTGTTCTTGCTTGACTCAAGACCTATTTTCATATGTAGAATTTCAAACATGTGCGCTGGTGGCAGCTTAAAAATAAAATTCGCTTGAAGTAAACTGCCATTTTTGTGCAAGATATTGAAGAATTTTATAAGAAAAACTTGCTCAAAATTAAAAAATATGAAGTTGTACCTAATGTGATAACTATGGAGGGTGATTCACAATTCACGTAGGCCGCTCGTTAGGTCCAGGTCTACAGCGATGATTAGGGCAAAGAGCAAAAAAAAGTGTTGTTTTTGTTTCACTGCAGTTTTGTTTCAATCTTAAAATTTTACCTCACAGCATCATCATCGTTGTTATTATTACATGCCTCGGACACATTGTTGCATCATTTAGCAATAATATGATAGTGACAGATGTATTTTCATGGTCATTCCTATTTACTCTTCTAATTAGTTAGGTGTTTGTTATCGAAATACCACAAATCCATTAATATTATTAAATAATTCATATTTAAAAAATAATAATAATTAGAGTATCTACTTATACTTACTTTTGTCGCCGTGATAACTCCTCGGAATCGCGCTCAGGTTGATCATTAATTCTGCTACTGTGGGCGCATTTTCATGCACATCTCCATTTAATGCTTTGTTATGATATTGAACGTCGACGACTCCTATTTTAACAAAATTAAAAAATATCAAGTTCTTATCGATTTAAATTGTAATCGAATATGCAGTAAACTTGATAAGTTATTTAATTTTAAAATACACATTTTATACATATAAACAAGGAAATATTGAAGATTCCATCCAATCCGTTCTCTATTATACCGCAATATCAAAGATTATCTTGATCAAAAATGGTCACTGAATTAAAAACTGCTGTCTTTAAATTACCCCCTGCCACACAGTGGTCAATTTTTTAGTTTTGGGTGGACAAAATTCTACAAATTTGCAAATGAACAGAAAATATTCGTTGGAAGAGCTGAAAAATATTGGAAAAATCTTAGACACTAAATGGATAGTTTTTGAGGGGGTTTAAAAAATTTATTCAGTTCTAAAATTCTGAAACTTAGTAAGTGCGATAATATTGTAGCCGTGAATAAAACAAAAATACTTAAAACATTCTAAGGACCAAGGGGATGGTTTTTAAGGTAGTTGAAAATTAAAAATTATTTTAAAATTACGTAACTTTTTGAATAAGATTTCTGAATCTACGAAAAAATGTAAAGTAAATATAGTGAAATAAATGTAAGCTCTTAAGGGATGGTTTTTGAAGCGGTACAGCGGACAATGTTATAGTCTGTAATTGTTTATTTGTGGCATATTCAGATTTTCTTACTTTTTATTGGGTATTTTTCCACTGAAATATATTTAAAAATTTTGATGAAGAAACCTCTGCGCCAAACGGATCAGACAAGGTTCTTGAATACTTGACTTTCAAAAAGTCTCACACCTAAAAATATATAAACTAGAACAATGTAATAAACTAAAAACTGAAAATGAAAGCTATAGGTAGTTAACGTTTCAGAAGAGAATCTACTTCCGTTCTCAAAAATTTTCTGGGCGTCTCTGTTTATGTATTTCCATAGTCACGTGAGACATTAAATTATATTTATCTTATTTTTACTTCACCTCTCATCATAGCATTAAAATTTTACCAGCTGATAAAGGCAATGCCACGGTAATCTTAGATACAAAAATTACGAACTTGATAAACGATGGAAATTATTCCAAAGTAAATAAAGATCCTACAAATTCTTTAGAAAACAAAATATATAGAGTCTTATTTAAACACAAAAACGAATTTACAGATATTGAACGAGAGATGTTAACTCCACATCACAGCAAGCCTCCTCATTTCTATGGTTTGCCAAAAATTCATAAACCTGACATTCTCTTATGACCAATTGTGAGTTCAATTAATTCTCCATGTAGTAAACTCTCAAAATATTGAATAAAAATCCTAAATCCTTTATCAGGTTCCTCCGAGTCTTACCTATATTAAAAATAGCAAACATTTTTTGGAAAGCTGTCAGAAAATCATTTTAACAATAATCATCTAATGGTCAGTTTTGATGTAGTAAGCCTATTTACAAAATAAATGTTCCTGAAGACAAAACATTAATAATAATTAAAGACAAACTGCAACAAGATGGGAATTTGGCGAATAGAACTAAGTTAAGCATTGAAGCTATAATGGAATTACTTACACTTTGCATTAAAACAACATACTTTCAATTAAATAATGGCTTCTATCAACAAGATTGGGATGGCCATGGGTTCTTCATTATCTCCAATATTAAGTAACATGTTTATGGATGAGGATGAGGAAAGTAATATTAATAATCTAGCTTATAAACCCATTGTATGGTGGAGATATGTAGATGACATTTTTGCTATATGGCCTTATGGTAAAGAATGTTTAAGTAATTTTTTGAATCAGATTAATGAAAAAGAACCTTCAATTAAATTTTTTACAACAGAAATATAGAATAATAATGAATTACCTTTCTTAGATATTTTAATTAAAAAAATAGATAACACATACTAAACCAGTGTGTATAGAAAACAAACACACACAAACAGATACTTAAATTTCAATTCAAATCAACATATTAGTGTTAAGAAAGGTGTTGTTAAGTGTTTGTATGACAGAGCCAAAATTATTTTTTCAAATGATGTAATATTAAGGAACGAAAGACGATTTATAAAAACTGTCTTATTAAATAATCAATATCCTGAGAGTTTTGTTGATAGTCAGTTATTGAACATTGGTAGTAGAGAGAATATACTATCACAACCTGAGGTATTTAGGTCAATGGCAGTAATTCCATATATACACGGTTTATCGGATAAATTACGAAAAATTGGGTATAGGTTTTCCGTACGAACGGTTTTTCAAACGGGATCCACGCTAAGATCGGTTTTATCAAAAACCAAACCTCTAAATATTGTTCAAAATTCAAAAAATGTATTTATAGTGTTCCGTGTGAGTGCGGAAAACATTACGTTGGTGAATCTGCTAGACCTTTCAACGTAAGGCTTGGTAAACATAAAAATTACGCTAGAAGGGGAGAATTTGAAAAATCCAAAATTTGTGAACCCGCGTGGGATAATAATCACAGGATTAAATGGGACTCGGCGAAGATTTTGGAAAAAGAGAGCAACGGAACAAAAAGAAAACTTAAGGAATCCGCGATTATTTTATTAAACGAGGATAGATGCGTTTCGAATAATTCAATAGATTTTTGTACTAGTTGGTTGCCCATCGTTAGAGACGAAGTAAGTAAAAATAATATAAACATAATTTAATGTCTCACGTGACTATGGAAATACATAAACAAAGAACTATCATGGTTGACGGCCAAAAAATTTTTGAGAACGGAAGTAGATTCTCTTCCGAAACGTTAACTACCTATATCTTTCATTTTCAGCTTTTAGTTTATTACGTTGTTCTAGTTTATATATTTTTAGGTGTGAGACTTTTTGAAACAGTCAAGTATTCAAGAACCAACCTCTGTCTGATCCGTTTGGCGCAGAGGTTTCTTCATTAAAATTTTTAAATATTTTTCAGTGGTAAAATAGCCAATAAAAAGTAAGAAAAAGGACAATGTTATATTTCTAGGAGGACGAAATTATTTCAATGTACTTTTTTCTGCCTTTGGTGCAAAATGGTTAACTTTATAATTTTGGGTTGTTCTTGAAATAATGTTCAAATATGTTGTAACTTAACCTGCATTTAAAATTAATTATTGCTCTATATACAAACATATATCAGTGGTAATAAAGATAAAAGTAAGCGAGCAAAAAAATTTGTCGCTATCAATGTCATCACAGACTATTTTCTTGGTAGGTCAGGTGTTTCGGAAATTGGTGGTTGATTAGGCGTGTTCTCTATCAACTCTTCCAGTTCATTAAAATTAATTTCCCCATCAAACCGTTAATCATTAGTTTTTAAAAACTTGACCTTAATCCTACAACTTTTTCGCCACCTTTCACATATTTTTACCTATTTTTTTAAATTTTTTCCATTATTACCAGTTCTAAAGTTTCTCTACAATGTTGTACGCCAAGGCTATTCAGGACATACAAGTACATCCTATAATTTTTTTCCCTTTTGTCAGATTCCATTGACCATACCTAAAACAGACTTCCCCGTGGTATAGCGTAAGTTACTAAGAGGTAAAATCATGATTACAGATGCAGATGGTACCAGCTTTCTTTTCCTTTAAACGATAAAGTAGGAATAGGTAATTCTAGTTCTTAAAACGACAAAACATGAATCAGGATGAAACTATATTCAGAAAATTACAATTCTCGTTTGGTTCAAAATGACACCCCTATAAAAAGTACTAATAACTAAATGTTGGTGACTTTGTTTAAGAATAAAAATCTAGATACCTTGGTGTACATTCTCCATGACACAGAATAAGCTCTACACAATACCACATTTAAAACACTTTTACTGAAGAATGTCTAATCATAAACTCAACTTTACTTGACCTGCACCAGTCCGCAATCCCTGATAAAACGGTCGTCATAAAAATATAAGGGAAAGGATAATTGTGGTAAAATTCTCAGAACCATTTAGTTTAGGGTGTTTATTACTAAGATATGTTAATAATTTCTGTATTGGAATGGGTTGCAAATTTGGATTATGTCTGCCTAGATGAATAAAATTGACCACTGTTCGCCATGATGAATGTACAAATGTGAGCGCAAGATAAGCCTTCTCGCCTGTTTCCAACCTCCATAACTTTGCATGAAATAGACCAAATTGAATGCAAAAGGTCTGAAAATGTTCGTCAACTATCGCCCTATTATCCGATATTATAAACCTTTTTTTTTCTCTTTAGGGGCGACCTCCCCGATAATAACTGGATAGACTATCCCCGTATTTTAAAAACACACAAATAAGAGTTTAAATAATTGTATTATAAGTTATTCCGGTTTTCATTTAAACAATTAATAGTGTTTTATCTTTGCTATGTGATTGAAAGCCAACTACTAAAAATTCAGCTGACTGTTTTATTAGGGAATATTGAGAAAGGAGCAAAATCAATTTGGAGAAACGTCAGAAGTTGTCATTTTTGGTTTACTCATGTCGGGCTGAATTTCTTCCATTTTGCAGGTGTAATTTGCGATATCGATAAAATGCGAATCTTCCTTTTTCCACAGAGACATCGTACAATCTTCCAGTCTATGTATTTGGTCATGAACGTTTGAACATTTTAAGTTTAAGCATCTCCGACGAAATTAATTAATATTTAAATCGACCGGTCCACTGTTTCGCTTGTTGTTTATATCAAACCTATTCCTAGAAATAAAAATCAATCGGTATGAAAACACTACCAGAAAAGCAATGCTGCTTCCTCGACTATTAAAGAGGAAAGAAAATTCAGCAGAATTGACAATCAAAAGGTGATTGATAGAAACATTACAAAAGCATGACATTTTTTAATTCTATGATCAAGATAATTTTTGATATTACGGTACTTTTATTCGCAAATATTATGAAAATTATAATTACAGATTTCAGCTTATACCGGGTCACTTCCGGTTTCGCTGGAAGTGACACTAACTTTCGATTTTTAAATGGAACACCCTATATATATTTTTGCATTTTTGAATGGGCTTGTTCAGCATTTTTTTTTTATTTAATAAATCGAAAGTGCAAGTATAAATTAATGGATCTGCAAAAAATCAGAATCTTATTCGCACGTTTAGTATCTTAAAAACTTTTACAAATTTCCATCTCGCGAAAATGGGGCGTGGCCAGGCGCTACGTCACTATACGCATAGACTCGGCGATCTCAATAGACTTGATGCTCCTTATTGGTTATAATTATAAGTGTTTTCGAAGTATTGTTTGTTTTGCTTACTACTTGACAGTAGGGGAGTACAATTTGGTGAAATGTCAAAAAATTATAATTTTCTCTCGCTCCTACCAGAACGAATTTTCGATTTCGACCCTGCAATTTACGATTATAATTCATCGCCGACCTTCTCCTTTCCGTAGACACATAGAACGAACTTCCACTCGACGTATTTATTTAGTTACCAGCGTTTAAGAATTCCATGTTTTTCGACTTTTCAGGTTAAATTTGAAAGGTCCCAGAAAGCCATTTTTCTTACGTCACTTGCGTATAGTGGCGTCACAAATAAGCGCTCGGTTTTTGCAACTATTACTAATTTCAACTCCTTATATCTCGAGAACGGAAAAAGTTAATAATACGAAATTTTAAGTGTATAATGAGAATATCAAGTACTATATGAAAAAGTATAAAAACCATATAAAAAGAATATCATGGAACAAGCCCATTCTGCATAATTTTCTGAATCCAACGATCTCAAATAAGTGACATTTAAAACATCATTTTTTTTATATATAATTTTTAGTCTTCCATTGCCGGTTCCGATTTATTCTAAATGACCCGTGTAATGCTACAAAAATTCAAGTCTCGTTAAAAACACTAAATTACGTGATTTATGAGCAAATACAATTCATCAAAATTATTTTTGGGACAAAACTCAATTTTTTCAAATGGAACTATATCGGTACCGTGGTGTACCATTTATTAGTACTATTAATAAGGAATTTATTCTTATGTCGTATTAAACTGTGCGATAAATATAAACAAAATTACAGCTAAAAGAAAAAACAGTTTTATTCTAATTACTTTGTTACACATAAGGTTGTTTTGAAATACAAAGAATTAACACAAGACATTACAATAGTTGTTCAAAATGCTGCCCATTAACGTCAATGCACTTCTGAACTCGCATAGCTATTTCTCGAAGAACGTTCGCCAATTGCTGAGCCTTTATGCTATTAATTGCTCGTCTTACTCCTAGCTCCAAGTCTTCACGAGTTGTAACGGCAGTTGCATAGACAATATTTTTTAAATGACAAGCAAATAAATCAAGGGTCGTTAAATCAGGTGACCTTGGAGGCCACCTGACAGGATCATTCGTCGAAATTACGTTTTCTCCGAATCTCCGTTGAAGGTAATCAATAACTATCCTTGAATTATGGGAAGGAGCGCCTTCTTGTTGGAAATACATTCCCTGTCCTAAAACTAAAGGTAACTCATATAAAATGTCCTCAATCTCATTTTCCAGGAATCTCAAGTATCTGGCACCAGTCAGAGGTCCTTCAAATATTATTGGACCAGTGATTCTACTACCGATTATTCCAAGCCAAACATTGAAACCTAACCGCACTTGAAAGTTACCCCCCAGTAATACATTTTGATTTTCTTGTGACCAATATTTTATATTTTGTCGGTTAAATAATCCCAAATTTGTAAACTTTGACTCGTCTGAAAATAAAATCAGTCCCAAAAAATCATTGTTTGGCTGCACGTTATTATACAAAATCCAATTGCAATATTCCATCCTACGTTCGTAATCACTTTCGTACAAATGCTGGTGCAATTGGTATTTAAAAGATTCGGCTTACTGTTTGGTGACTGATGTTCAATTCAAATCCAATTTGCCTTAAAGAAACGGTCTTATCAACTTCGTCAATAATGAAGTTTTCTTCGGGATCATTGTTGGGCTCTCTTCGGAATTGGTTTTCAACACGTTTAAAATAATTTTTTGCTGGACATTGTCTATGAGGGTATCGTCGGCCATAAAGGTCCATAGTTGCAATTGCATTTTTTTTTTGCTTTTCCCATAAATAATTAACATGTCCACTTTTTCATCTCTTGTCTATACAAGCGGCATTTTGAACACAATTAACAAGAATTTAAACAATTTTTAAAGAAACAATAAAAACACCGTTAAACCAACAAATGTTTGACAACCTAAATATTTCATTGTTTTCAAAACCACCTTAGTTACTTCCTAACATTTAATTAGAACAAAATTGTATTTTCTTATTTTCTTTTGGCTGTAATTTTGGTTTTATTTATCGCACATTTTAATACGACATATGAATAAATTCCTTATGAACAATAACATTACTAATAAGTGGTACCGCGGTACCGATATGGTTCCATTTG
The DNA here is from genome assembly GCA_963583905.1 of Stenurella melanura. Lineage (NCBI taxonomy): Eukaryota > Metazoa > Arthropoda > Insecta > Coleoptera > Cerambycidae > Stenurella > Stenurella melanura. Next base: position 172,971,234 of record OY757310.1, on the reverse strand, counting down.
AAAAAATTGAGTTTTGCCCCAAAAACATTTTGGTGAATTTTATTTGCTCATAAGTCACGTAATTTAGTGTTCTTAACGGGATTTCAATTTTGTTAACATTACACGGGTCATTTAGAATAAATCGGAATCGTCATGGCACACTTAAATGGAAAACTAAGAATTATGTTATAAAAAAAATTGATGTTTGAAATGTCACTTATTTGGCACCGTTGAATTCAGAAAATTATGCAGAATTCAAAAATGCAATTACATATAGGATGTTCCATTTAAAAATCGAAAGTTAGTGTTACTTCCGGCGAAACCGGAAGTGAAAGAAAATCGATTGCATGTCAAAAAGTGCCGCTTATTATGTATATAGTATATCCTAAATTTCAATCACTTATCTTCAAAACTAAAGGAGAAAAGGGGGTACCATGATGTGTATGTGTATGAGTGAGTAAGTAATACTACAGACCTACATGGAGTCACTTTTTATATAAGCAAATTTTGCCCGCGTCATGGAATTTTACCCGAAGTGTCGTCAAAATGAGAGGATGCGAGCAAAGAAGAAGAGGCAGCCTATTTTTTTAATACCTAGAAGGCTTGTACTTTAACTTAAAATAAAAATAATTCCTGTATTCGATGACTTAAGAAAACACACAAAAAAAACACTTTAATCGAGGGTTGCGGGCAAATTAAGCCTGGCACCCCACTACAATCTCATTGTATACCTCTAAACCCACATTTTGACGAAAGTTTTATTCATGTATTCGATAACCGAAAATGACGTCAAAATTCGCTGACGCGGGCAAAATTTGCTTATATGAAAAGTGACTCCATGTATGTCTGTTTCATGTATATTATTCATAGGAAATCTGTACTGCCTAATAGTCTAAGAGCTATTGGACTCGTCAACATATCCATTTTCACAAGTCTTGAGTGTTAAATGTTAGTTTAGATCTCCCGAAAGACCAAATGGCCGGCGTGGCTATGGAAATGGCCGGTAAGTTGCCGCAACGTACTTCTTTCGCCGCTACTCTACTTGCTCTTGGAAAGCCTAAGTTTGTAGAAGTTAAACAAGTAAATATGAACTTAAACGGTAACCACTTTAAAAAATTCCTGGGTGCTCACACCATCGACGCGGGACGTCCTCTAGCCACATCGGCCATTCTTCTTTGGGGAGATCTAAACTAACATTATAGCATATTTCTAGCCTTGTGAAAAGCAGTACCTGTTAGATTATTATTTTAAGCACTATAAATTGTTTAATAATAGCTAGTTTGGTTTACAATAAATATTTTCTCTACATTAACTATCAGCTCACAAATTAAATTAACAAAGGCTTTGAACAAGGTGCAATTGTGTAAGTCCAAATTTTAAATTTAAGCAAAGCTGTTAATTGCGGATCTCACGATATTTTACCAATAACAGTTATTTTTAACTTTTCTCTTGAGAGTCAAAAGCTATTCTTATTTTACCTTAAGGAGAGATCTAAATTTATAAGTTATCAAAGCATAAATTCTGGATTTATAAATATTAAATTTGTAGTACCTCAAGGCTCTCTTTCTCAGTTTCATCAAGGATTTGTCCAATAATACCACTATAGTAATTTGCGTTATAAGTATTGTAATGAGACCTACGGGACGTGTATCGTATAATATTTTACTTCATACTGTCTTAATAATAATGTTTTTTAAAATGAATAAAAAGTAACATTTTAAATTTAAAAAATATTAGTTAGTAATCTAACAATCGCATCACCCTAACGATGTTATGGCTATTGTTTCTCATAGCTAATTATGATTATCTTTAGCTTGTCACTATGAAATAAAAGTAAATAAAAGTGTAAATTAAATAATCTGTATATTGGCTTCAATTAAAATAGAGAATACTAACTTTATGTAATTAAAATAATAAAAATCTAGTAAAGAGAAGCCCGATTTTTTATTGTTCATCATTTTTTATTTACTAAAGTTGCTAGAAAACTATGTTTTAAAAGTAGATATCTATAAATGCTCAACAGTCTTAATATATGTATTATTATAGCTCCAACTTAACTAAAAATTACTAGTTTTACTTAAGTAAAATATTAAAATTTTTGCAAATAGGAGCCTAGTTTATAGTTATCTAACATTTTTCATTTACTAAAGTCGGTAGAAAGGTATGTTTGCAGAAACTGTGTATTTAAATATTTTATTTCGTATTCTTTATAGGATTTTGCAAACAGCGGAAAAAAAAAACTATATGTAAAAATATTAATGAAACCTTTGCATTCTTTCGATAACCTGACTTCTGGTTATGCTAACAAGTAAAAATCCTTATTTGTCATTCTCATTATAACACTAGCATCCAACATAGTCCCCTACGGCTAGGCAGATTAAACTAGTATCTACATGATCCCCTACGATATGTAAATTCAGTTAAAAATGAGAACAAAGACCTGAAATTAGCTTATTTACCTACCTTGTCTTTAATTTTTTTTTCATTCTAATGAATTACATTGTCATATAATCTCATTCAGTTTCTTGGAAATGCTTAGCCTTTGAAACGTTTTTCGTCCTTATTCTGGACTCATCAGAAAAGTCCAAAGCCACTCATAATGATGTTCCATGCAAAACCAAGGCAATATCCATGAATAAGTATGAAATATTTATATTTGACATTGACTGATAAAAAACAACAGATCTTCATGATGAGTCCTGAATACGAAAAACGTTTCAAAGGCATTTCCAAGAAACTGAATGAGATTTTATGAAAATGTAATTCATTAGAATGAAACATTTTTTAAAGACAAGGTAGGTAAATAAATAAATTTCAGGTCTTTGTTCTCATTTTTAACTGAATTTACATATCATAGGGGATCATGTAAATACTAGTTTATTCTACCTAGTCGTAGGGGACTATGTTGGATGCTGGTGTTATAATGAGAATGGCAAATAAGAATTTTTACTTGTTAGCATAACCAGAAGTCAGGTTATCGAAAGAATGCAAAGTTTTCATTAATATTCTTACATATAGTTTTTATTTTAGTTCTCGTAGATAGTTTTTCTTTCCGCTGTTTGCAAAATCCTATAAAGAATATGTTTCATTACTGTAAGCAAACAAATAATAAATAATTGACTTTTATTTCGTACATTTTCAAGTGAAAAATTCAAAAGCCAAAACTAAAAAATAATTGCTTACTGACAACAATAATATGCTAGTGTTGCTAGGAAACACATTACGGTATCAGATCTGTAATGTTTGATTTACCGACCGCGAATGAGTCCGGGAAATAGTCATTTACCGAACAGTATGAAATAAATTCTATAAAACGACTGACTCTTGACCATTTACATTTGATCTGCGATCGGTAGTGACGGCCATTTTGAGGATAGTGGAGCACCATTACACGACAGTGCCGACGTGAAGTATTTAAAATAGTTCATTGGAGATCTAATTTCTATTTTGCTGTTAAATTTCTTAGTGACAAACATTTCAGGTGAATGTAATGTTTCATAGCATACCAAATTGCTTATAATAACTTGACGATCCTCCGCCATAGCTTCCAGAGTAGATAGGACTGTACGAACTTGACGGCGCCACGTAACTGTCTCCAGAAGAATGACCACCGTGTCCATAAGAGTAACTATTGTGTCGAGAATGACCATGTCCTAGAATGGGAAACAATTTAATAAAAAAATGCAAATATATCATCTAAAATTATTATTTATTTTCCGTTTTCATAACAAACCCAGTAACCCAGTGAAATTAGGCTTCTCTGATCTAACGAAATATAGGTATCTTTAATTTTTTTTATTTTAAATCAGTTTTAGTTTTGCCCCACCATGTCACAATTTTTTTCTATCCTCAATGAACAGTTAGAAAAATAGCAAAAATTGTTATTTCTCTAACTGTTTTTTGAGGATAGAAACAAATTGTGACGTGGTGGGGCAAAGCTGATACCGGATTCGGATTCAGCAAGCCAAAATACACCGGAAATCATTGGTTTGGTCCGTAGGATCGATAACTTTTTTATTTTTGTGTGCTTGTGTTATTAATCTCATATATCGTGTACCTTTACCGAATTTTAAATATTTATTAACACAACCGTTTAATTTGTTGTTAAAACTTTATAAATCTTCTTAAATAAGTGTGTTTTATATATAGTGCTTTTTAAGATGTAATGAAGCATCCTAAAATCATACCGCATTACTAATAAGTTTCAGTGTAGTGCCGTGTGCACATTTGCCATACGACGGCGATTCATATTCAATGTACTAAATTTGCACACCACCCGACCACGGCCGCCTCTAAGAAGGAGGGATAGTTTCGTGTATAAAAGCCCAGCCGCGAATCGAGAAGAGCACTGGGTACATATCCTCGTAAATTGCCTACGGCGCGTTGAGCCGAAGACACTTTGCTGATTTGTACACTAGGTTACGTGACTCACCGAAGCGAATATATCTTGACCTAGAATAGTTCTACGGCGCGCTGAGCCGAAGGACGGACCTTGTGCCGAATGTTATTTAGTCCAGCGACGTCCCGTCGTCCCGACGAAACCGACCCAGGGCAAATATAAGTTGACAGAGGAGTGACCCGGCGCGGCGCGTTGAGCCGATAGCTTGCTCGGATTGACGGTTATTAGCCCGCCGCCGTTTCCGCCGTCAAAATACCTACTCGTCGCATCGCTACATTACACTCTCGTCTTCTCTCTCACTCATACGATTTAAATGTCACCTGATTACCAATAACCGTAAAAGATACGGACCTGAAAACCGATACCCTGTAACCATTGTATACTATGTAAACCTGCATATTTTACCTGTTGAAGATATAGAGCGGTAGCACGGGAAAGATTCTGGTGAACAATTAGCTAACGTCTGCGTCTCATGGAGACCTTTCTTAAGCACGTAAAATCGACTACGAGATATTTTTTATCATTGCCACTGGCGCAAAACAATTTTTAATTCATTTTTTATTTTGTAAAATAAATGCATCATTTTTATCAATTAGTTCACGTCTGCGATGTTAATATTAGTTTACTTTAGGAAAAAAAAGTGACAGGAAGCCTAATCGCAGACGTGTAGGTGGCGCACTAGTCTTTGAAATCGGCAATGGCGTTTGTATCGAAAATCGGCTTTTAAAAACAATCGGTTCACGTCTGCGAAAGGCGTCACCCGGTATATAATGTCTTTTTAAGTACTTGAATAGTCTCCCAGACGATTTGGCTGTGTATGTGATATTTTTATATATTTTCGATTATGCTATCGATTCCGGTAACTTTGTACAATTAGCTCACTTTTCACACAAATAGATATTAAATTTTTTTGATATACCGATACTTATGGACGCATTCGCAGACGTTGTGCGCGTGTATAAGTGTAAGTAAAGAAAAAATTAATTTGTAAAAAATAACACACATTTTTTACCGATCGACTCACGTCTGCGAATAACTTGTTTATTGCTATAATGGTATAACAATATTAAAATATTTTTCACAGACGTTTAGCGTCCGCATAAATATTTTTAACATTAAGATTAAGAACTTTGAAAACCATATACACAGTGGAACAATTAGTTCACGTCTGTGTGTGCAAACCGCGTTAATAATTGATTTCTGCTTACTCATAGTGAATTTTGCAGACGCCTACTACTTGCATATATTTCAATCAAATGAATGTATCAGGTGCTCATGAACGTTCCGCACGTTATCATTTTAGCTAGTGTATTCTATGGGTCTTGCTTTGTCATGAAATATATTATACTTACTATCATACCACTGATCGTTGAAAGGTATTCCCTTGATCCGGTACTGGCGGTACTGCTCCTTCTTGGTGATCTCATTTTTCCTATTAGTTCTCGAGCGTGCTAGGTTCAAAGAGTTTAACAAATAGAGGAGACAAGCTCCATAAGCGTAATGTATAAGCAGCGCCTTCCATAGAATTAGCAGCATTGCGGGAGCGTTGAATTTGAATTAAAAAAAAAACAATTAAAATACATGACTTACTTCGGTTTTACTGTCACAATTTTCATTATCATATACGTATCTATTGATTCGTACAAGTGCTTTGTCTTATATGTGTGGAGAGTCTAATATAATTAGATGCAAGTTAACAACAATAATTCACTAAGAGTACCACTGTTGATTAATTTCTGTAGGAAATATAGGTGATTTTTCTGCACAAATGGACATTTTTTCTGGTAACATCCTGTAAAATATACTAATATTGGGCTACCCAACTTAACTTGTTTATATTTACTTACATGTCTGCTCTGCTAACATCCCATTTTGCCACCCACCGCCCTTCTTCCCTCCCGAAAAATCTCAAAAATGAGCATCGGTCTTATGGGCCCGTTCTACGTCCAATTCAATGCCCAAAAGTTTTTATTTTTTATACCCATTCAATGATTTTAAGCAGTCAAAATGTAAAACTATTGACCTACCCCTTGCCGCCCCCGTAAACTTAGAATGCCCGGACAACTTTTGTTCGATACACAAAGGTCCAACCCACAGAACTCAAAGCATCCCGATCTGACCATCCTAATTTTCTTATATCGCACTTAAACCTCGGCATAATTTTATTAAAATAGTCAAAACGCAGACCTTCACTATTGACTTCCCTCTTGCCGCCCCCGTAAACTTAGAACCTAACAACCTACACAACTCCACTCAAATCACTCCGATCTGATCACCCCTGCGTCCAGCGGTGACGCCCGAACATATGTTTCACTTTCGATGTATATGTCCCCCTATATCTACCATTACATTCCCGATTCCTTAAATATTTCCAATGTTAAAATACTTTATTAAGAGTTGTATTTCAATGAGACTTATTAAACTATTTTATCAACTTCAATAAAATTAAACATGTGCAAGGGGCATCATTTGCCGATTGTGTGTTATTAGTATTACATTCTGTGTTTACATGAAAGTTATTGTCGAAATGTTAATACACACATACAAGCAAACTGACTACAGTTCTCAATTAATTGATTTTAAAATGTATAATTACAAACGTTTTTAAGGAAGCTTAATGTTCGACTAATCTTAAGCTCCGCGTACGATAAAATAATTGCAAAATAATAAAGCAAATACAAGCAATTTTTTTTTACCAATAGGTGAGGACGACAATATAATCGCTGTGGATGAGGATGAGGAGAGCTGTGTTGATCTGGATGATGATGATGACGATGACGACGAATGAATGAATGTTTTACTCGCGTTCAAGATAATTTACAAATACCTACATGTCTTTTTTTGTAATGCAGATATCTTTGATTTTTAACACCCATCGTGGCCTAATCGTTTATTTTACAAAATCCTGGCGACAACGAAAATGCTTTCAACAAGTGACCTGGGTGTTGCCGCGTCCATCCCCCCTTTTCTTTACCATACTTCATAAGAATTGGTTTTTTCTTGTCATTGTCACGGTAGTAAATAGTTAAATGTTTGTTTGACCGACTATAAAATCAAACAAAAACTCTTTCTTTGCAAGCATTATTTTTAAGCGACCGCAAATAAAATTCATGCGATCGTACTCATATAAGCAACTATGCACAATATACACATCTGCGAATAATCTCGTGGCCTAAAAGTGACGTACTTTGCATAAAAAACCATTCGCAGATGTAAACTAATTGTTCAAAAAAAATTATTTTTTTCACAAAGTAAAAGCGTACAGACAAGCGTCTGGGCTTGTTCTACGCGTCTGGGAATAATTTGATACAACAGTTTGAGCTCAAAGTTTTTGATAATGCACTTCGCAGACGTTAGCTAATCGTACAAAATTATCGGAATCGGTAGCATAATCGAAAATGTATAAAAATATCACATACACAGTCAAATCGTCTGGGAGACTGTTCAAGTACTTAAAAAGACATTATATACCGGGTGACGCCTTTCGCAGACGTGAACCGATTGTTTTTAAAAGCCGGTTTTCGATACAAATGCGATTGCCGATTTCAAAGACAAGTGCGCCACCTACACGTCTGCGATTACGCTACCCGTCACTTTTTTCCCCTAAAGTAAACTAATATTAACATCGCAGACGTGAACTAATTGACAAAAATGATGCATTTATTTTACAAAATAAAAAATGAATTAAAAATTGTTTTGCGCCAGTGGCAATGATAAAAAATATCTCGTAGTTTATTTTACGTGCTTAAGAAAGGTCCCCATGAGACGCAGACGTTAGCTAATTGTTCACCAGAATCTTTCCCGTGCTACCGGTCTAATAATAAAATTGTTAATTTTGATTGGGTTGTCTTATTAAACTAATCTGGATCCTGAACTAATCTCCGACTCCAGCTACCCAGAGCAAAACACCGTTACAAAGAGAACTTTTATGCAGGCGTTTTGTGCCGCCCGTGTCGCGGCCACAGAATGCGGCCGATTGTTTTTATGCAAAGACAGTCGCATTTACGAATAGTTTGTGAAAAAGAACTGTAAGTGACTTGTTTCTTCATTATATCTGTTATCTCTGGTACCTGCATATTCTCCAATAAAAGTCTAACCACTTCTTCGCTTACAGTAGCGTCAACTGCCTACCAAATTTGACTGTTCTCCGTCAAGCAGTTTTGTAGTTAATGCACCAACAGACAGACCGACAGACTGGCGGAATTGAAAAACCTATATTTTCGTAATCTACATGATCTGAAATGTGAAAATTCGAAAAAATCTCGGAGGGTGATTTTTTTTTCGGTATAGGGAAATAAAAAACAATACAGTTTATTAATTGATTAATTGCGTCATTTACTGCTCCTTTAACTGTACTCCAGTCACTTTAGACAAAAATTTGACTTCTGATCTAACAAAACATACCCTTCATTTTTTTATTTTAATCGATATATTTTGGTGTTTTCATGAAAATATTAAAAACCGAAAACGAGATCACTTTGACATAAAAGTTATTCAAGGTTCAAAATTCACAAAAAACGTCTTTTTATGAATATCGGGCTTTCTATGGCTCGGAGGCCAATTGAGGTTATTATGAAAATGAAAGATAATGAAATTCTGCACAAAAAAGATCTCTTCCATTTTTTATGTACAACGAAGGGTTTTGGGCAAAAATGTGCTTCGAGGTTTCCGCACAAGGGAAGTTTTATTTTATTACGTGAACACCAAGTACTCTATATTTGCCAATCAACGATTCGGTTCAGCTCAAAGTGAGCCAAGAACTTACCTTAGTCCAAAAATGCATCGTTGAGGAAGTACATTCTCTTAAAGTGAGACAGAAAAATTTTTGCCAATATTTTCCGTTATATTGAAGATAAAATCTTTAAAAGTGAATTATTTGTTATTTGTTTGCTTACAGTAATGAAACATAATTCTTTATAGGATTTTGCAAACAGCAGAAAAACTATCTATGAGGACTAAAATAAAAACTATATGTAAAAATGTTAATGAAATCTTTGCATTCTTTCGATAACCTGACATCTGGTTATGCTAAGCAAGTTAAAATTCTAAAATAATTCATCCAATTTGTCATTTGACATTTTCATTATACAGGGTATAATTAGTTTCATGTCATTAAAAAAAACTGGTGGTAGGAAACGACAAAACAAACAAAAAAACCTTATATAACATGGGGTCTAAAGCTCATAGTTTTGGAGAAGAAAAATAAACAAAAATTTCCAAAATACTTAATAACCTAGTTTGAGAACTGCTGGCATATTGGGGTAGGTTTTATTGCCTCGCGTCTTGTCGCACGAGATACTCTGACATTCCTGCAAATAAGTATGCCGACAAAGCAGTTAAAAGCGACCGACAGAGGATATCGTCATGTTTTTTGTTTCTTCGCGGCCAGTTATCCTATTAGGCGTGCTATCTCTCCCTTGTAATATTCTCAAGTGATAACTTCAGTTTTGTCCTTACTTGGTAAAGAACGCACGCATGACGCGACGTACCCCTTCCTTGGTTTTGTCTGTTTTCTTTTTGAATTTTGTGTCACTTATGTTAGGATTTATTTCATTGACTTATCGTTCAAGTCGTTAGTTACGTAAGAGACTACTTCTCGTTCGTGCTTTTTGTGTTACTTTTTGGATTTTGGACCAAGTTTTTCTTTTTGTTTTCTTTATTGATAATGTCAATTCACAGTTTAGTGTGGTGTTTTAAAACGCATATTTTGGACATTATGAGAGATTACACTTATCCAGAGCTCGCGGATATGGACTTGGTATATGGTGAAAGTGGTGGAAATGCAGCTGGTGCGGAAGAGCTTTAGAACAATTGCAACGACGTATTTTAATGTGCATAGAAACCATAAAAAATGATCCTAATTTACCAAATGTGTTGAACGGAGTAAGTATGTTATTAGTCCGACGTACCGAAATATGTATACGTGGAGATGGAGGTCATTTCGAACAATGTTTGTAAAAAATTCAAAAGAATTGTTCAGTTATTGGGTGTTACCTATTGGGCATTAAAGGTATGATTATTATTATTAGTATTCGTTGTCTTGTTTTTATCTGTTTATTATTGTTTACATTGATTTTCATAGAGACCAAAGACTTGATTTTTAGTTTTCGATACCTGATTGGGAAAAATTATGCGCTCAATTCGTTAAAAAATCAGATTTTTTCATAACTTAAAATACACAACTATTTTCTGTTATCGTATCTCGGACGACTAACTGTTCGTTTTTCAATTTCATAAAACAATTACTAATTTTTTAAGCTTTTAACACAATGTTACAAAAGTTAATAAACCACTTTTAAATTTTATAAATTCTTATAAACGACAATAAAAGCTACAATAGCTTTATTCCAAATTAAAAAACACATGTAAACAAATCCTATTTAAACCCCTGCGGCCATGCTATGCTTGCGTTGTGCCGAAAGAGAAGGAATTATTTACACTTTCATAATTAGTTGTATAAAAAGTTCAATACAAATTATCCCATCAAGGTGCCGCACTTCTACCGACGGGAACACAAGTCGGGTATTACAGTTGTTTATCATTTCTAATATTCGGAACTATAACATCCATTAACCCTGAAAAACAGTGGTTCTCAAATCTTTCCTACCATAACATTAAAAATATAAACCCAGGTCAGTTTTTTTCAGTGCCCCTAGAGAAAAAGGTCATATAGGTTTTCTGTTTGTCTAGTCGGTCCCTGTTACCAGTTTCTTTTTAATGACATGAAACTAATTACACACTGTAGCACTAGCATCTAACATAGTCCCCTACGGCTAAGCAGATTAAACCAGTATATACATGACCCCCTACGATAAATGTAAATTCAGTTAAAAATGAGAACAGAGGCCTGAAATTAATTTATTTACCTACCTTGACTTAAAAAAAATTTCATTCTAACAGATTACGTTTTTATAAAATCTCTCATTCAGTTTCCTGGAAATACTTAGCCTTTGAAACGTTTTTCGCCCTTACTTTGAGCTCATCAGAAAGGCACAAAACCACTCATAATGATGCTTCATGCAAAATCAAGGCAATATCCATGAATAAGTATGAAATATTTGACATTGACTGATAAAAAACAACAGATCTTCACCTATCTACTAGCTAACTAGTATTGGAGCCTATATACTCTATGCATGTTTAAAAGTGAATTATTTATTATTTGTTTGCTTATAGTAATGAAACGTATACTTTATAGGATTTTACAAACAGCGGAAAGAAAAACTACCTATGAGGTCTAAAAGAAAAACTATATGTAAAAATATTAATGCATTCTTTCGATAACCTTACTTAAGTATTAATTTGTACTGAAACAAGTGGACGTCATGTGGAGCATTTGTTATTAATGTATTTTTTAGAATAAACTGTAATTTTCTGTTATTCCAACATTTTATTCTAGAACTGTAAATAAATGTTAAATACAAATGGAGGAAAAAAACGATAATTCCTTGTATTCTGATTAATATTAGAAACAATTTTAAGAGTACCTGCTTGCTGCCCTTTCAATGCTCTGCAAAAATATTCAAGTATTCCGTAATTTTATAGGGCGATTAAAAAAATATATCCAATCAAATATTAATTATTATGAAAAAAAAAGAGAAACAAAAGATATTTGGTTGTTGTCAAGTTTACATAGAGTACATATATAGAGATACAGCTCCCACCAAAATTTGAAAATTTTGTCTCCAATATAACGGAAATTATTGAATAAAAAATATTTTTTCTGTCATGTACTTCCTCAGGGATGCATTTTTGGACGAAGGTAAGTTGGGTTATACGGGCCCAATATGAATTCAGGAATCACAGGTTCCCGCCCGGGAACTCAATTCTGGGACAACCTGTATATAGACAATTTTGGATGGATTAGTAAATCGGTACTATAAGGGCTTAGGCAGGTAAATGACAATAATAAACTAATTTATGAATATTCAATTATGAGTCTGCTGGATGTAAATAAAGGTGAATATATAAAATCTAATTGATCATTTAACAAATTTTAATTCTTGATATTATTGTGCTTATGAATTTCCATATACAGTAATGGTGCACAAGATGAAACAACATGAAATGTAATGATTATTGAAACTTGAAAATTGTCCAACTAAATGTAAATTTTTTCCGCGTGTGCGCTGGAGCGATTTTAATTTAAAAAGTCTCAAATGTTGCCTACATTATGATTAATTGCGCACAAATCACCTACTATTCACTTTCCACCTCGACCGATAGTTTTTCCAGTATTTTAAAAAAACTTAATTTCAGCTCTATTGTTGATAAAAATGAAATTTTTTGGCTCACGAAATGGGAAGCCTCTCCCATTAACTCTCCCAAAAACATTCTACAAAAACATTGCGGCTACTAATGTCTATACATCAAAACTTTTATTTGCTTGGTCTATAACACGACTGAAAAAAAAAATGCAAACTTTAATAATATTTGTTGGTATAATTTTTTCCGCTCTTTATAAACTACCCCCGACTTAAGATTTCATTTTCTAAATAATTTTTTCATAAAGCGGCGCCTATTTGCAGTTCATTGCCAAACAAAATTTTCGCTGTGCGACGGTTGAAAGATTTAATATTAATTTTTAGGTGGTTCAATTTTTTTCAAACAAATGTTCAAGATTTTTGTTTCTCGCATAGCTTTGATATAGTAGAGGGTCCACGCCTTCGAAAGCCGTCTAAATCGCCAAGTAACCCATTCCAGCAAGGTAAATAATTTTTGAGCTCGGATATCGAAAGAGGGTCCTAATGGCCATCAGAAAAGGCTTGTTGGACTTTTGTTGACGATTGCACAACTTCTCCGCAAGAAAAAAAGATGGCGAAATGTTATTTCAAGAATTCGTGTTTTTAAACGTATACCTCTCGCTAGAGAGTGAACCACATGCGATATTGATTTGATTTTTTTTATTTATATAGTACTGACACGAGCGTATCTATCTGTACTAATTAAATTTCAAACTTGCTTACGGTTTTTTTCTAAATAAATCCTAAATCACAGTAACGAAATTTGTGTGTTTGAAATTTCGACGTGCGGGCAACTATATTAAATATTCAATTTTTTATATACTATATGCGAATGAAATATGGCCTAAAGATCAACAGAGTTTTTGCAAAAAAATAGCTCGATATCTTATACAGTTTTTGAGTTAACGACTTTTTAAAATAAACCATAATTAGATTCGTGGTATTCCTGTTAGCATGCGGCTGTTTTCTGGCTAAATGTAATGCATTAAGATAGTAAGCCAATACATTTTTGAAATTGTGCTATTATTTACATTTTTACAATTTTGCAAAAATATGAACAGGTAAAAAGAAACTCATTTGGCAGATGATTTACTCGATCTATTAATTATGAAGGCGTTGTATAGAGATATTATTTATTAAGTATATCATTATTGTGGTACAAATGATATAGCATTTTACAAATATGAAAATATAAAAACGAACACAAAACTTGTAATATATACATAAGTGATAATAATAATAATAATAATAATAATAATAATAATGCATAATAAGTATACACAGCTCAGTAAGCATTGACAAACCACTACATAGGCATTACTATTAAGAAGCACTGTCTGCTAAAAGCTGCTGTGTATTATTTCTGCCCTTAAAACAATTGTTAGGAAAGGCTGCACATACAACAGAACACCAAGTGGGCGCGCATTTTTAATCACAGTTTACTTTACAATTCCACTATTTGTTTTCATTAGAACCAGTTGTGATTTTTTGTCATCATTTGTGATTTTATTAGGTTATTCTCTATCAGATATCCAAATTTTCTGGGAAAGGGTAAATTGGGAAGGAGATCGGAAAGTCGCTTGGACACTAAAATTTTATGTGCTTTGTTAACTGCTTCTCAAGTCGAGAAAATTTGTTATAAATCCAGGATTTTGTGTTAGGTAAGGGTCTAAACCACTTTTTGTGGATAATTTTTACAATTAAAAGTATTTAGCAGTGAGCAGGGTTTTAACCTACTTCACTAGGTTCTTCAGTTGCTAGCTAAGCTAAGTGCACTAAACCACTGGACTACCGTCCCCTGTAATGCTCGTTTTAAATGCAGTAAGGAAGTGTCTTGTGTAGGACGCGGACGTAGCTAATTAAGTCTAATAACCTTAAGGAAAAATAAATACTGCCTTAGCAAATCTAAAGATTTAAATTAACTACAGATGGCCGTAGTGAATTTAAATCCTTAATCCGTAAGTCCTATGTGAATCTGTATGGATAGATTCACATAGGACTTACGAGCATCTTAAATTACACGATCATCAAGTGCATCGCAGTTTTCTCCAAAATTAATCAAAATATATAGTTGGCGAGTTCATTTTAAGGCAACAATAATTGCTCATTTATCCTCTTCGGAAAGGATAACTGACAGGTCACACAATACACCGACTGCCAATAACGTTTTTACAATATTTTCTTCTTCATATTTTTCACTTAATTATTTACTGATTTCGTGAGTATCCTAAGATACCCTTTGTTGTCATGTACCCACACAATTTTTGTAGGTTTTCTATTTTGCAAAAATTAAACATACCTTGTGCAAATATTATTGTGTTCCCTTCTTCATGATTGCAAGTTCACATTATTGGGCAACGTAGGTATGTCATTATTTACACCAATATTCTAAAATGTATTTTAGATTATTCGCTTTATATTTTTTACTATTTATAAAGTAATTCCAATTTAGACTAAGAATTGAGTCTGTTATGGTGAATTCATATAATTCTGATGGGTTTTTAAGTCATACCATACATTTTCTTAAATATGAAATTTCGAACAATTTTTATTTTTTAATCTCACATTTGTATAATTTATTGACGATTTCATACTGTATTTGCACCTTTCGATATATACAGTCCTTCTAAGCCAAAATGACGTAACTGAAAATTTTCTAAGGAAATTGGACGTACTTCAAAGTTTCCTTTTTTCAGTAATCATTAAACCATTATTTCTGCATCTATATTTTAACAGACTCTATTTTAAAATCACGTAGTTGTAACATAACACATACATGATTGCCTAATTTTCAGACAATTGGTGACCTACTGATTAATAGTAATATAATACCTTAATCAAATTAGTTATTAGACTAATGTCTATCCACAATTACACAGACCGAATCCTGCCGCAGCTGTCACGTTGCGCGTTATCATAACAAGACATTATTACGATCGAATTAAAAAATCAGTAACTTGAAAACTGTATGGGATATCGAGTTAATTTTTTTTGCAAAAACTTTGTTGATCTTTAGACCATATTTCATTCACATATAATATATAAGAAAATTAAACATTTAATGTAGTTGTCCGCACGTCGAAATTTCAAACACACAAATTTCGTTCCTGTGATTTAGGATTTAATTAGAAAAAAACCGTAAGTGACTTTGAAACTCTACTAGTACAGACATATGCGCTCATGTCAGTAGTATGTAAAGAAAAAAAATCAGATCAATATCGCATGTAGTTCATTTTCTAGCGAGAGGTATACGTTTAAAAACACGAATTCTTGAAATAACATTCCGCCATCTTTTTTTCTTGTGGAGAAGTTGTGCAATCCTCAACAAAAGTCCAACAAGCCATTTCTGATGCCCATTAGGACTCTCTTTCGATATGCGAGCTCAAAACTTATTTACCTTGTTGGAATGGGTCATTTCAATTTTTAATGCTTTGGACCCCTTACTAATATTAGCATCTTAAAAGATTCCGGATCTATAGCCGCACCGGTATGAAATACTTACCTCTTCCCCTTGCGCCTAGTCTAGATCTTCCTCTACCCCTACATTGTATCGTGTTAACGTTCAGAAACAAAAATATTATCGAAATTGATATTACAGACACACTAATTCGACACATATCTAATGTACTCGTATAATAAACTGATTCATTGTGAATATGTTTATACTCATATATAAACCAATCACTTATCGCTTATTGTCTAGTAGATATTTAATTCTAAGATAAAGTTGGGGTCACGAAACTTGTGAAAACAGTTCTTTTAAGAGATATGTTTATATCATGTGTTTCTTTAGACTAAGCGCCAGAGATTTTTTGTGTCTAAATGAGGTAGAAGGTTACTGTTTTTTTTAATCACTAGACTTTGTGATTTTTTAATAAGTACCTAGATGGGAGAGGCCAGAATATCGGCAGCGTTGGTAACTTTTTCGACTTGCATATCCGTAGACAAGCTCAAAAAAATCCGTATAATCTGATACTAAATCCGTAGCATCTGATTGATCATAAATCCGTGAAAATTTTAACACAATGTAATAAATATTCAAAATATAATGAATTTGGACTACTTTGTTTTATTATATTGTATTACATTTTACTTAAAGAAAAAAGAAATGTCCTTACAAATTTTGAAGAACGGGAGGGGAGATTTCTCTGCACATTTTTTTCCCCCCTGGCTCGAAATTTTTGAAGAGCGGGGGGGGAACAGGCGAGATTTCGCTCGATTTTCGGCGATTATTCACTACCACGCAAAACAAATCCCGACGGCCACACTACAATGATGCTAAATTTAAATTATCCATTTTTCATCGGATTTTAAACAGAATAAGAAAAATATGCTCCACCTTCCTGAATTATCCGCAAATAGAATCATTATCCGTCGATCGGCAACACTGCAGCGAAATCGTAAACCGTGATTGCGTCTACTCAGCAGCCACCAACTGGCTGACTTTCATATTTCACTATTAATTAACATTACTACAATTGATATCCTTAAGAATCCGTAGATGAATACGATTTATCGGAAAATCGTAACTGGCACAAAAAATCCGTAGATCTACGGATAAGTCCGTAGGGTCGCTGCATATCGGCTACAAAACTCAAACAACCCGAATCTCCACGGAGCTAGATCGGTAGGACGTTTGAGAATACTTAACACTGTAGACGTATTGAAAGTAAGATCAAACTACATGACACCAGAAATTATCTTCAACTAGCCCTTCAATATCACCGTTGGAGAAAGGAAGGACTGGTCAATATCAGCTCCTGGCACACTATGTAAGGGCCAACTCTAGTATACTAACAGATCTAGCACAAACACAGGAGCTGGAATACACGGGGAAAGACTTAGTAGCCTAATTCACAAGTTCAAAAAGGTGTTAATTCGTGAAATAGCTCCTAAAAATATGAGTGATAGAGTCGGGTACAATTTAAACTGACGTGTGTCATGGCCGCTAAAACGTCTGAACTAAGATTTTATTTAAAGCATAAGAAATACCAGTAGTTCTCAAACAGTTCTCAGCAATGATATCGCTAAATAATTTTAAAAATATATAAAAGATATTGTCATAAAATGTTAAGATTATTAATTTAGTAACTTCATAATTTTAGTGGAATTCTGATTATACAGTGTCCATAAAGTTGGATACATATGGGAAAAAATTGTATTTTTTACATTTCTGAAAAACTCTATTGGGGGTTTGTTTATGCATGTCCAACAACAAAAAATTACATTTTGACACATGTCATGTGATCACCGGTTTGGCAGGACTGTAAAAAATAGTTGACGGTGGTACCGAAAAATGGGTCAAATTGTTAAGATATCGAAAAATGTTATGAAGAAAAAGTGCATATAGAATACAACAAAGGACTCCATATAGTCGCGTCATTTTAGCATGAAAAATCTGAAAACCTCAAAAAAAGGTACAGGGTCAATTGACTTAATTCTTGTTGCAAAGAGTTCAGAAAGGCATTTAAAAAAACAGTACCTTTTATTTTTTGGCGGAAATGTTTGGTTTCATTTCTTTTCCGATAATTGGCCAATTTAATTAAATTAATTGAAAAATTTGTTATCATACACAATATGCCATATAATTAAACGAAAATCGTTACTCGGGGGTTTCTGGGGTCGCTGATCACCAATTTAAAGTCCAATTTGGGAAATTCAAAATGGCGGACCGGAAATCGGGCCATCTTCCATAAGAAGAATGAGAATGGATATCTATCTATATCTTGGCCTTGAAAATCTGCACTCGGGAGTTTTCGGGGTCCCTGATTACGAATGCGAGGCCTGATTTGGAAAATTCAAAATGGCGGACCGGAAGTAGAGTCAATTTATCAGGAAAAATTCATATTTTTTCGTTCTTGGGCTGAAAATGAGTACTCAGGGGTTTTTAAGGTCGCTGATTACGGATCAAAGGTCCAATTTACGAAATTCAAAATGGCGGACACGGGAGGAACAGTCAAGCTCTTCGGAAAACCTCGTATTTTTTACTTTTTCGGGCTGAAAGTATGAAAAATAAAAAAGTATTCTCCCTAACTGGATATCAGATTCGTTATCAGCGATAACGAGAATCTCCGAGTCCCCCCGCCCACGTTCAGCCCAAAAAAGAAAATCATACGAGTTTTCAGGAGAAATAGAGTGTTATTCTGGTCCGAAATTTTGTATTTCGTGAATTAGGCCTTTGATTCGTTATCAAAGACCTCAGAAACCCCCGAGTACTCATTTTCAGTCCAAAAGCGAAAAAGATACGAGTTTTTCTTGATAAATGAACTCTACTTCCGGTCCGCCATTTTGAATTTACCAAATCAGACCTCAGATTCGTAATTAGCAACCTCGAAAACCTCCTAGCACAGATTTTCAAGGCCAATGTATCCATTGTCATTTCTTATGGAAAATGGCCCGATTTCCGATCCGCCATTTTGAATTCCCCAAATCGGACTTGTGTCTATTTCACAAATATTTAATTAGTTTCGACAAAAACTGTATGTATTTTAGTTGAATAAAGGTATTTGCATGTAAAAAAAAGAAACGAACCCCCAATATAGTATTTTTTAGAAATCTCAATAATACAAATTTTTCCGATATGTAGCCAACTTTACGACGGACACTGTAGGTATATAGGTTCGGGCACAAATGAAACTGATAACAAAAAATGAATTGCCCAATTCAGTCAATAACAATGAGTGATCAGAAAAAGAAATCAAAGACTAATATTGCTACAGTCCAGCAAGAGACACGGGAAGGTTTGGGTATTTCTTGCCAGGAAAGGATAGAATCGTAGTATTAGTAGGGGAAACGATGTCAGTAAAAATAAAATATTTCATATAACAAAAAAAAATCTGAAATCTCTAGTTATGAGAATAACGAAAATAAATTATTTTTCTTTTAGCGGTAATAAATAAAAATTCTAGTTGACAAAATAAAAAGACACATTTTTGGGGAAAATAAAGTTTTAACAAAACTCGAGGCGCAGTTTAATAAAATAAAAATTATAGAACGAAAATTATTAACTTTTAATAGAGCTTAATGAAATAAAAAAAAAAAAACCCATTTATATTCATTACATCGAGCATCTTACTATCATCATAACAAATTTATTCATAGTTAGAATTTACAGACATTGCCTCCCCGGATCGAGACCCGTGACCAACCGTACAACCACGTCGCTCAGCGCCGTGGTGTTAGTGCGGTTGGACGGATCGCGACCGGTTTGGCTCAAAGGAACTAATAATTAAGGGGCTATAACTCCTGCCGCCTGCGGCGGCTTAAATCTAGCGTTTCGATTTCACTGCCCACTTGGTGGGTTTCAAATAATTGAAATTATCACTTTTAAGCGTTTTTCGCGTTATGCACTTTTTTAAATTTTGAATCGGTGAGACGGGAAAAAGCTTAATGAAAAAACCCGTTCGTGGCAATTTTTCGCCCAACAGTCTACTCGCCATTGGGAATTTTTGATTTAGGAAAGGAAGTTTAGGAGTTTAATAAGTTTTGATTTTGTGAGCATCTTACCGATTGAGCTAAGCTAGCTACTTTGTTCTGCTCTAAGGCGTGTAATATGTACGTAATAGAAAATTGTAAAACTTAGTGGTTTGATATTGTTCGTTTAACGGATGAATATCCACTATTTACCACTAAAAATAACTTAAATATTTCATATAAAAACGTTTTTCATATTTAGAGTGGTGTTAGTTCACGGAAATAAATAATATTCGTCATCAAATCACACAGTTTGAGAATCGCTGAGCTTATGACTATGTTTCTCACTCCTCAGTGTGCATTTCATATTTCCGTCTCAAAAGAAGTGGGAAAGAATCTTGGTAGACATACATTGACAATGTCTTTAGGCTATGGCTTTAAGTTTGTGTGCAAGAGATAGTGAAAACGTATGTGCAATATTAATTCATACAACGGTCTTTTTAAACTTGACCCGACTCTAGCTCATTGGATTCGGAATAACGTCTAGAAAAATGTGTTAAAATGTTTTATTACCACATGTAAAATTGCAAAAGCTATAAACAAATTAAGATGAAAAGAAAGGCATTTCGTTTTTCGCTTATAACTCAAAAACTATAAGCGATAACGGAAATCGGAAAAAGTTTCTTAAGGAGGAGGAAATTTCCAATAAAAAAGTCCCAACTCCCGGAAATCTATCTCCATTATTTATCATTTTAATTTATCGCTGAAAATAGGATTCCACGCGACCGCTGCAGAATGCGAGCGCCGCCGCAAAAGAGAGTACACCACATAAAATAATTTTTTTATACTATTAAATATCAATTAAAAAATTTGAAAAAATTATGGTGTATTCTTAACACTCCAAAGAATAAGGTCGCGTTGGAAAAAAATGTTAAAGTTTATTTTCAACCAGTTAGGCCATTGTTAACTAACGAAATTTTATGTGACCTCCGTTGTCATTGGAGACAACGTTTTTTTTTAATATTTGGCCTATAAAATTTTCGCTTCTTGAAGCCCTTCTTATACATATACTTAACAAGATCACGTTATAAAAGTTTTTAAAAATTGTTTATTTTGTTTATTATAATGTTTTAAAGTAAACAGAAAACTAAAAACCAAAGTAAAGCTGTAAACATAATTTTTTCATATTCGTTATCATATTACTATTTTTACATTGAAGAAAGGCATTCATTAACGTTAAAAAAAAATTTACGCCATTTGTTTATAAATTGTTTATAAACAATATCATGATTTAAAAAAAAATCTTGAAATCATCTTATTGTTCATAATCGTTTTTTTAATTATCCATCCATCATTTCAATAATTAGTTAAAAAAATATTTTTTCCTTAAAAATCATAATAGGCAATCCTCGATAAAGCAACAAAAAGAAAAAAAATGTTATCAACCATTTCATTGTCTATCAATTTAACAATTTGTTATAAACAAATTCTGACAATTCTAATATTTTTTTTCTAAATTTTAAATACATTACAAAAACAGCCATATGCAACAACATATTGAAGAAAATTTGTTTGTATATTTTATTGCGTTTTTCAATATTAGACGATACAGAAGTTGAAAAGGGCACTTGATTGTGGTATCTCTAATAGTTTAAAAGTTATATCAGTTTTTTAGTTGACAAATCAAGTGGCCGTTTCAACTTCTATATCGTGGAATATTGAAAAACGCTATAAAAAGTATCACAATTTTTTTTTAAGATTTAGAAAATAAGTATTAGGATTGTCAGAATTTGTTTATAACAAATTGTTAAGTTAATAAACAATGAAATTGTTGAAAACATTTGTTTTTGTTACTTTATTGAGGATTGCCAATTATGATTTTTAAGAAAAAAATAATTTCTTAACTAATTATTCAAATGATGGATAATTAAGTAAACGATTATAAACAATAAGATAATGTTTTTAAGAAAAAATATTTCTTTAAAAATCATAATATTCTCAAGACAACAAAATTGTAAAAAAAAAAATTTGAATGTAATACTAGTGAATTTGTTTATAAACAATTTATAAACAAATGGCGTAAAATATATTGTTTTAACGTTAATGAATGATTTTCTTTAATACAAAAACAGGAATATGATAACGAATATGAAGAATATTCTTTTTTTACAGCTTTACTTTGGTTTTTAATTTTCTGTTTACTTTAAAAAATTATAATAAACAAAATAAACAATTTTCAAAATATTTTTTAAAGTGATAGTGAAGTATATGTACAAGAAGGGCTCCAAGCAGCGAAAATTTTATAGTCCAAATATTTAAAAAAAAAGTTTGTCTCCACTGACAACGGAGATCCCATAAAATTTCGTTAGTTAACAATGGCCTTGTTGAAGAATAAACTTTAACAATTTTTTCCAACGGGACCTTATTCTTTGAAGTATTAAGACTACACCATAATTTTTTCAAAATTTTTTATTGATATTTAATAGTACAAACAAATTATTTTATGCGATGTACCTACTCTCTTTTGAGTCGGCGCTCGCATCCAGCAGCGGTCGCGCGGAGTCCTATTTTCAGCGTTAAATTAAAATTATAAGTAATGGAGATAGAGTGCTGGGAGTTGGGACTTTTTTAATTGTAAATTTCCCCATCTTTAAGAATCTTTTTTCCGATTCCCGTTATCGCTTATAGGTTTTGAGTTATAAGCGAAAAACTAAATGCCATTTTTTTTTCATCTTAATTTGTTTATAACTTTTGCAATTTAATAAAACATTTTAATACATTTTTTTAGACGTCATTCCGAATCCAATGAGCTATCGCTCATATATATCTCAAATATTTGTTTCTATTTTTTCAACAAAGAAAATAATCGCAAAAAATCTGTTTTTTTTTCAAAATCCTCTTGGCTGTAAAAAAATAAGCAGAAATTTTTATTTGTCAATCTAGGTACTTATTTAGAAACATAAAATTTAGCGATTAAAAGAAGAGCAACCTTCTATCTCAATTTGATGAATTTTGGTAATTTTTCGTCTCTGGCGCTTGGTCTACTTTGGTAATGTGATACTACACACATCAGAATATAGCTTCCAAAGATTAACAGTATCTTTCTTCTCATGAACGCGTATTCAGATGACACGTAATATACTTAATAACTGAATTAAAAATAATACAAAACGTCAGATTCAAGAAATTGAAACAGTAGAGAAATAATTAAAAGAAATGAAATGAATGCCTTTATAAACCAACTGATTGTGTTAAAAAATGCACTAAAAAGAAGAAAGTAGTAATAATAATAATAATAATAATAATAATAATAATAATAATAATAATAATAATAATAATCCTGATAATATGGCAGATCAACAGTGCCGTGTACGCTGCCGCCAGACAACTCGTCCCCCAGCAACGCCTGGCAAGCGTGTTGGACAAGGTCGAGAAGACTAAGCGGCGCGTACAAAAAATCGAGGCAAAAATTAAATCGGCGAGACAACACGCGTCTCGAATCCAGAGTGTGGTAGAGTATATAACGGCAGCTAAGCCTTTTACGCCGAAAATCCGGCGTATAGTTGCCGGGTTAAGACGACGACACCACACTCTCAATCGGGCAGTGCTGCAGACCATCAAGCAGCACTGTCTAGATAGGATTCGAGCACTTAAGGTCATTAAAAAATCTTTGGTCAGACGAGCGCGGAGCATGGAACAAAACCATCTGTTCCAAACAAACCCCTCTCGTCTGTTCCAAGAGCCACAGCGTGTTGTCGAAAATCCGCCGTCTGTTGAGAATGTCGAAGCCTTCTGGAAAGGAATCTACGAGACTACGAGTCCATTTGACAATGACACTCCAGCGATAGCACACTTCGAGGCCCTCTGTCACAGACTTTTAGAAGGGCAAGACGAAGTGTGTCCGGCGATCAGTACGGAAGAAGTCCAACAGGCGCTTGTTGGCACAAAGAACTTCGCTGCCCCGGGCCCAGACGGCATAAACAACTGGTGGTGGAAGAAATTTCCTACCACTCACCGCCGTCTGGCTCGAGTTTTCAACTCGTGGTTGAACGAGGGGCAGCAGATTCCGGACTGGTTTGCCGAAGGGCGAACTGTACTGATCCCCAAAAAGGGGGACCTGTCCAACCCGAAAAACTACAGACCGATCACTTGCCTCAATTCCTGCTACAAGTTATTTACACGTATCTTGTACGCCAGGACTTTGAGGTCAGTTGAGCCTGTATTCCTAGAGATACACGAGCAGCGAGGCAATAAAAAAGGTGTGGCAGGCTGCAAAGAGAACCTGTTGATAGACCGCTGTATTGCTCAGGATTCTGTGCAATACAAGCGTAATCTATCAATGGCGTGGATCGATTACCGTAAGGCATTCGATACAACATCACATGCATTATTGTTACACCTGCTCCAGTGCCTTGCGGTACCCGCACCAATAGTGAGATGCATTGAACAACTGATGCCACTCTGGAGAACCCGCTTCACCGTAACATCTGGTGCTCAGCGGATTTCAACAGAGCCGGTATCATTTAGGAGAGGAGTTTTCCAGGGCGACTCCCTCAGTCCTCTCCTATTCTGCATCTCACTGCTGCCGTTGTCTGTAGAACTACGTCAAACCCGCGGATACCAATGTGGATCACCCAGCAACCGGAGGCATAAGGTCACCCATTTATTCTATATGGATGACCTAAAACTGTATGCCTCCGGAGAGGGCGAACTCCAAAACTCTCTTAGGGTGGTCCAAGAGTACACGCGGGCTATTGGCATGGAATTTGGGTTGGACAAATGTGCAGTCGTCCACCTCAAGAGAGGACGATGCGGGCTATTCCCTGAAGATGCGCAGCTGGCAGACGGAAGCATCCTAAGACATCTGGATGCCGGAGAGACCTACACGTACTTGGGTGTGCAACAACATCACATCCAGGACGTAAAACAAATTAAGGACACTCTCCGCGGCAAGTACAGACACCGACTTCGAAAGATTTGGTCTTCCGAACTTTCGGGAAAAAACAAGGTGTCTGCGACTAATATACTTGCCGTTCCGATTCTGCTCTACTCCTTTGGAGTAGTCAAGTGGACAGTAGACGAGCTGCGTCAATTGGATAGGGATACCCGCAAGATGATGCATATTCACAGAAGCATTCATCCTAGATCGTCCGTTCCTCGAGTGTACCTCCCACGTCAACGGGGGGGCAGAGGACTCTTGAGCCTGGAGTGCATGCATCGCAGAGTAGCGCTGAGTATGGCATGTAACATCTTGAGGAGCTCAGATCCACTCCTGCGGTTAGTGAGAGATCATGAAACCGTAGGAGTGGGCGGATTTTTATTTAAGGCAGCACGCAGGGCCGCAGATGATCTCGGTCTCGTTTTCGACTTCAGGCGAAGAGGCAGGCGAGGTGCTGATGCACAGTCAGTAACTGAGCTTCCGCCAAATCGCCTGACAACCCAAATCAAAGCTGCCGAGCAGAGAAATCTGTTCAGGCAGCACGTCGATAGACCCATGCATGGAGTGTTCTACAACAACATAGAGACACTGGGTTTATCGACAAAGCTGACCTTCTCATTCCTGAGGTCAGCAGGGCTAAAGTCGGAGACCGAGGGATTCATTGTGGCCTGCCAAGATGGTGTTATTAACACCTTGGTCTACCGCAGTCGTGTTATGGGTGTAGAGGTCCCTGACCTAAATTGTAGGACCTGCCATCAGGCGCCGGAGTCGCTCATGCATTTACTATCTGCATGTCCGATTTACGCGTCTTCGGCCTACATCCGCAGACATAACGCGGCTTTACGAGTGCTATATTACCATCTTCGGCACTCGTACGAGGTAGACCAAACACCAGTGCTGCCTTCAAGCTGCCTGATTCAAGCCAACAAGCCTGACATAGTCCTCCTCGACCACCAGACCAAGGTGATGTATGTCATCGAGTTCTCGGCACCTGCCGAGACAAACATCGCCTTGAAGGAGGAGGAGAAACGGACCAAATACCGAGATCTCCGGTATGAGCTCCGAGCGCTATACCCAGACTACTCGGTCAAGATGGTCGTCCTGATAATCGGCGTTCTCGGTGGGATGAGGCCTACGCTGCTCTCAGCATTGAAGACCATACCGGCCTGTCAAAAATCAGCCGAATGGTTGGCAGGCCAAATGCAGAAGGCAGTCGTCTTAGGGTCCCTGCGTCTACTTAGGGCACACGATTCTGGAATCTACAACCACTAACCCTGCGGGATGTGGGGAGTGGTTGTAGATAATTCGCTGGCACTTCCCCTGTGAGAATATCGGAGACACGGGAGAACTGTCCAGCATCGCTAACGCGAAAAAAAAAAAAAAAAAAAAAATAATCCTGATAATCGGCGTTCTTGGTGGGATGAGGCCTACGCTGCTCTCAGCATTGAAGACCATACCGGGGTGCCAAAAATCAGCCGAATGGTTGGCAGGCCAAATGCAGAAGGCAGTCGTCTTAGGGTCCCTGCGTCTACTTAGGGCACACGATTCTGGAATCTACAACCACTAACCTTGCGGGATGTGGGGAGTGGTTGTAGATAATTCGCTGGCGCTTCCCCTGTGAGAATATCGGAGACACGGGAGAACTGTCCAGCATCGCTAACGCGAAAAAAAAAAAAAAAATAATAATCACACCACACACTAAATCTAACAGTGATGCTTACTATTAAGCAACACTGTTTAGATCGGATTCGAGCGCTCATGGCTGTCAAGAAAAATGTGATATGGCGGGTAAGGAGTATGGAACAAAATACATTGTTCCGTACGAATCCTTCCCGCCTATTTCAAGAGCCACAGCGTGTTGTCGACAATCCGCCGGCTGTAGCCGATGTCGAAAGCTTCTGGGAGGAAATTTACCAAACGACACGTCCATTCGATAGCAACACTCCAGCAATCGCACACTTCGAGGCTCTCTGCCACAGAACCTTTGAAGAGCCAGAAGAAGTGTGTCCGGCAATCAGTTCGGAGGAAGTTCAACAAGCTCTTGTTGGCACTAAAAACTTCGCTGCTCCGGGTCCAGACGGCAAAACAACTGGTGGTGGAAAAAATTTTCTTCCACCCACCTCGTCTGGGTCGAGTTTTCAACTCGTGATTGAACGACTCGTGGTTGAACGAGGGGCAGCAGATACCGGACCGGTTTGTTGAGGAACGTACCGTGCAACCTCTAACTGATTCTTTGACGTAAAAGTCACAGGCGAAGAGGTTATTTACCAGTAAAATACTGGTTAATTGTGATATGTTGTAGATTCCCCGAGCACCGCTTAAAAAGAAAAAACATGTGGCAGGAAGTCCCAAAGAATTGAAGAAGAAAAAAATTAAGATAATGCCACAAATAACATTTAGACAAAGTTTTACTGTCATGGCGTAGAAACATTTTTTTTTAAATTTTGTTCGTTTTTGTACGGTCTTTCAGAATATCGTGGTATGACAGTTCAAGAACTGCCGGAAACATCTGTCTTACCGATTGTACTTAGTAGATTGTCTGAGAATAGATTTAAAAAAAAAAATGTAACAAACACCCCAATGATCTTCATATCAATATTTTACAAATTATTCAATGAATAGAAGAAGTAAATTTTATGAAACAAACGACAAAATTTTTTCTTATATTTCAAGCTTTATAAGTTTAAACAAGTGCAAATAAAAAATAGGCTAATTTTTAGAGCAGTTAATCTACATGTGATTTGTGGGATTTTGAAATAATCCATTCAAATCTTACTAAAAGAATTATACGTTATTTCTAAAGTTGCGAATTATATAAAGTAAAATATCAAAAACCAATCATTCTAGAAATATTACATCAATAATAAAAATAAAATTAAAGAATAATAAAAATCAATGCTTTTGCTAACAAGAGGAGAAATGAAGGTTATATAATTAATAATTGTTTATTTTTGAGAAATAGTATTTACTAATAATCATTGAATGAAAAATTTTGTAAGTTATATTGAAGAAAGAACTCACCTCGGTAAACTGAAGACTGTAGAGTTGATTTATTCCATTACGGTAAGGGAAATTTCATGGACAGGATAAAAGGATTTTCCGTTACCGCACTTGTTCCACAAAGTTTTATATTTTGTTAATAATTATATGATAACACATAAGGTGAATTATATCTTTAAATGTGTTTTACTTTTTAGTTACACTCTAAATTTTGGTTTTCTCATAACAGCCACATTGGATAATATGAGAAAACGGCGTCAAGATTTAAAACAGTGTCATATCATCAATAGTAACCACCAACTGGAGGACTGTGGAATACGAAAGGGTGCAGAATAAGCGTTAGAAAGAACGGTGGAAAGTACGTCTGTTAAAACTTTTTTTCAAACGTTAAAATTGTAACATGCAAAGACACTAGGGAGACGTTTAACAAACACGTTTCTGAAACCTTCCTTTTCAGATTTAATTTACGCTACTGCTTGCAACAATTCACTGCCATCATCAGTATCATTGAACCTTCAAGTTGAATTTTCTCTTTGATTGAGTAAAGTTGAATATTGGCAAACTTTAATCAACTCCTGTATGGCACTTTTTACACCCCTGTATTCGGCCAGTCGTGTGCACGATTTGTGTAATTTAGCGCCAAATCGAGTTTTGAAGTTCTCTTGAATGAGTTCCCTCACATATTCTGTAATCTGTTCGCAACTTTTCAATTTCAAAGTCAATCCCTTATCGATGGCTTTAAATTTATAATAATTTTCTGTTGATTTGACGTTGAAATGCTTTGTCCAAGCTATGTTCCTTAGTTTTTTAATTCTTTGGTGAATTTTAACCTGGTAACTGATCCGTACGTTTTCTTTTCCACAGGTTTGCACTTTAGTCAACTTTTTTCTATTTCTGATCGATGGGGAATTAATAGGCACTACAGATGTTGATAATTCTTCAAGTACATTAGTTTGTTTTGAATTATGTACACAGTCCGCCACCTTACTTCTTTTTATGATACCTAATGGACGTACAGGAACTAACCCTACAGCTTGGGCTAGTTCGTCTAAATCTTCCGAATCCTTTGAACTGTGTGCATGTTCCAAGACATTTCTTCTTGGACCGTTGTCTGATTGAGAACCAGCATGCACCAACCCTACAGCTTGTCGTATATCTCCTAATTCCGTTGATTCTTCTGAATTTTGTACACAGTTCATATCCTCCCTTCTTGGGATGTTGTTTGGTGAAGATGAAACAGGCACCAACCCTACAGCTTGTGTCAACTGTTCAAATATGGTTAAATCTTGTGATGACTCCATTTTTCAACTGTTCTCGTACAAGCACAACTTTATAATGAATTATCATATAAAAATTCTATTGACCGTATACCTGTGTCTTTGGAGTGGAGCATATTTTAGGCTTAAGTAATTAATAGTTATGCTGAATATTAAGTTGTTTATTGCTCTTGTACTTAGAATTTGAGCAGGCTTTTGGGAGAGCCTAAGACCCGTAAATAATACCTTATAATAATGAGATAAGCATGGTGATTAAACTTCTTATCATAAAATACATCGTTATATTCAACCAGGTAAATTCAGTTCAGTCTAATTCGAAATAATTCTGTTTCAAATATTACTTCCACATTCATGTAGTGGAGTGGAAATGATAATGTTAAAAAAAGAAACAAAAACTATTGTATTTAAACACAGATGTTGAAATAGGTTTAAAATATCATAAAATGTCGAGATTTGAGCAAAAAAAAAAAAAATTTGTATAACGTTGTTTGTGCCCACGTTTTATCTGGAACGTAAGATATTAATTTGAAATTTGGTAGGTACCTACACGTTTACAGGGTGATTGATGAGTAATTGTACAACAGTTAACTGTAGATAGTAGGAGTCAATATATTAAGATTTAGCCTAAATTAAATGTTGATGGGTAAAAAGATACAAGGTCTTAGAGTTAAAATTATTTTTTTTATTTTCCTTTGTAATTTAATTATTAGGCACTTCCACATTCACGTAGTGGATTGGAAGTAATAGTAATCGTTATTTTTTTTTTCTTGAAGTAGGTTTAGAATGTCATGGGATGTCGAGATTTTAAATTTGAGCGATAAAAAATTTTTCTGTATGTCTGTCGGTCTGTGTAACTTTTTTGTTCGCACGCTTTCTCCGGAACGGATTAAGATATTGACTTGATATTTTCTATACATATATATTATAACGGGACCTGGAACTGGATTGTTTTTTGAACATGTCCGATGAAGGGTTGGGGGGTAAATGGGGGAAATAAGTAAAGCAAGCAGGTAAGAGTACAGACACCTGAAATTTGGTGTATGTACTAGAAGCCAAGGCCTCAAATTTTTTTATAATATTTTCCATCCCCCACCACCCCTCACTCCATTATTAAAGGGGTTGATAGAAAAAATTGACATATTCACTTGAAATTTGGTATACGTATATATTATATTGACATCAGAAACTAGATTATATTTTGAGATTATTCCGTTGAAGGAATGGTGGTTAAATTAGGGGTAAATAGGGGAAACAGAAACTTGAAATTCGGTGTATGTACTAGAAGCCAAGGCATCAAATTTTTTTTTATAATATTTTTCAACCCTCCCACCACCCCTACTCCATTATTAAAGGGGTTGATAAATAAAAATTGATATATTCACTTAAAATTTGATACACGTGTGTATTATAACGACATCTGATACTAGAATATATTTTGAGATGATTCCGTTGAAGGGTTGGGGGTTAAATAGGGGAAAATAAGTAAAGCAGCTCGTAAGAGTGTAGAAATTTGGGATTTGGTGTGTATACTAGAAGCGAAGGCCTCAGGTATTTTTTATAATATTTTCCATCCTCCCACCATTCCCATTCCCTTATTACAAGAGTTGGTAAAATTAAATTGAGATTTTCACTTGAAATATTGTACACATATTATGTACTATAACGACATCTGAAACTGGATTATATTTTGACATGATTCCGTTGGAGGAGTGGGGGGAAAGTAGAGGTAAATAGTAATAATAATAAAATATACCAGAAACCAAGGTCTCAGATTTTTCAATCTCCCCAGCCCCCACCACCGCCACTACATTATTAAAGGGATTGATAATATCAAATTTAGATATTCACTTGAAAGTTAGTACACGTATGTAGGTATAATGACATTTGATTGAGATGATTCTGTTGAAGGGGTGGGAAGTGGTAGGTTGTGAATAGCGCAAAATAAGTAGACCAAGCTAGAAATTTCATTTTAACGTATATGGAAACCAACGCCTCAAATTTTTCTATGATATCTGCCCAAATATTATTAAAATTCTATGACCAATAATTTCCACATATTAGAGTACAAAATTTGTACTCTAGTATGTGACTATATTTAATATAGTCAAGATGCTTTCCTTTAAAGTGACTTAGACGAGAAATCTGGATGTGGAAGTAGTGATTCCTTAGGCAGTGGTATTTTTTAACATTTTATTATGAAAATTGGTGGGTCGGGGTTATTTATGATAGGAAATCATAACACACCTTCAGCTTTCGTCTAGCTCCTAGAGGGTGCTACGTACGCTGTGTTTAATATCTTAAAAGGGCCGTAACTTTTTAACCCGCACCTTTACCGCAAATTTCGCATAAACTTTGTATTCCTTTATCATTTCAAAAAAGGTATACTTGTTTCAAATCTATAAATACAACAGGTTTTGAGAAAAATGCAAATGAAAATGTATGCAAATTCACTATACAATTTGAAAAATTATTTTGGCTGCAAAATTCCACACTCTTTAGTTGTAAATATTTGTTTCTGCCTAGCTAATACCTCTTATGTGGTAATTGGTTGTATGACGTTTAACCACTCTTCAAAATTTCAGACATTAAAACAAAACAAATAATGACGCATTTTTAACTAGTAGGCATAAATAATTTAATTCCAAATGGTAAACAATGTAGCACAAATAATAAGAACTAAAACAATAATAGGAACGACTTTAAAATGTAAAATTACCACTATAATAAATATTCAACATGACCACCATTAACACCAATACATTTTTTTAAACGTTTATTAAAGTCTGACTAACTTCAAGTAACTTCTCTGCTATCCCTACCACAACTTCATACATTTCTCCCCATAATTCTTCCCGGGTATTTATGTTATCAATGTATACTAAATACTTACAGAAGCCCCAAAAGTAAAATTCCAAAGGATTGAGGTCAGGACTACGAGGTGGACAAGGAAATTTACTTCACAGTCGAAAAAAATGTATAGCGAGGCATTTTTTACAAAACGATATTAGAAATAACTAAAATACACAACACTTAATTAAATAAAACTCTCGGCAACAGCCAATTTTATTGTTTGAAAGGTACTTTTTGTTTTTATGTCTATTTGAAAAATATGCTTCTTTATTCATTGTGATAATGCGGTGTCACATCGCCTACTATTAAAAATTATTATGTGAAAACGTTATTAAAAAATTTACATGCAACTTTTGTATCAAATGTATCAAATACAAGGGATTAAATTATTTAATGAACTTCCACCACACATAAAAATAATGAGGAAAAAGCGATTCAGACGAGAAACAAGGAATATCTGATTGACAACTACACTACACTTCTACCCATCTTGGCGTAATTTAACACAAATTGCTCACTATAGATAGAAATTTATATTTAAGTATACAATAATTGCCGTATTAATTGTCTAATTGATCTACCGCTCACCGATATATTTTTATTATATTATAACATATTACTAATATTTTCATGACCCTCACCTCTGTATATAAATCACTACATTGATCCTAGACCGCCTTAAATTGTTTGTATTTTTTTTTATCTTTTTCTTTTTTTCGTAACATATTCACTCGCATTTTTATACTCACTCTACTAGCTATTGTAGGCTTTATATTTTAGTATGTTACAAACCACATAGATATTAGGTTAGATACTTAGTATAGTATAATAAAATAAGATACTTACTAAAGCAATTCCTTTTGTTACTATTGCTATATTAATGCAACATACTCTTACGAGAATGTAATACTGCTTGACACAATACGAGGTCTCCTCAGGTTTCATTTCTTTTTCATTGTAAACTAAGTTAAGACTCTTTGTTTTGTTAATCTTGTTGCAGTAATAAATAAATAAAAAATAAATAAAAATCTCGGTCAATTTTCATGGCAAAGTACCCTTTAAAAAGTCTCTTACTATATTTTAAGTAAAAGATGAAAAACCGTAAATCTGCCCATAATAACCTGGTTTTTAAACTTATTCCGTTCAACGTGCAGTGGGACTCATCGACTTTTCAACGATAAGTATTCTTATAGACATTTCCACACAAAAATTAGACTACCCTTGTTATTTCTTATTGAAAGTCAATTTGTATACAGCATATTTGCATCTTTGCAGCACAAATTGACCTCTCCATGTTAACTAAATAAAACTTAATATTTATGTCACATATATTACTTTTATTATGTACATTAAAATTAAAGAAGTTGTCACAAGTTACTTAATCCCCCACGTTTTAATAACAAAGTCTGTAAACACATTTTTAGAATTTTGGAACAATTTTTCTCCGTCTGTTAACTTTCTCTCTGCCGGTAAAGCTAAAATCGTTACGCAAAACACCTGAGCTGGTCCTTGTTCGCCACCTGTTGTATTGGTCGTTGTTGATCCACTTATTACCGTACTTGTAGTCGTAGTAGTGTAGTTTGTATTAGATTCGGTTGTTGTGCTAACTTCCGCAGTATTGCTATTGGTTGTGGTATTGCCGTCGATTGTAGGTGACGATATGAAAGACGTACTATTTTGTGAAGTGTGGTTGGAAATAACTATACTGTTGTTAACGTAGCTGATATCTCCGTAAATTTTAGCAGTGGAAATACAAGGAATAGCAATGGACGTCGTGTTCTTTGCAGACTGTTTACACTCTGGAGCATCATTGTCCTTGCAAGGTACGGTACTTTTAACGCAATTTGTTTGTTTTTCCTTAGTACAGGGAACTGTTGATAAGGCACTTGCCACACACATGACAGCGCCATTATTCGTGCACAACGACGTTGTATTCGCCGGGCAGAAAGAGCCACTGTCTCCGACGCAGGCCACAATCGCATTTGGTTGAATGGTTGCCTCCTTAGGTACATCCTGATTATTGTGGTAGTAATGATGGACGGTGTAATGGTCATATCTTGGAGTTGAACTGTCATAGGAATTACCATGGTAAAAATAACTTGGCGTTGATATTTTCGCTAGCGAGTACCCTAAGAAAAATCCCAGGGCGGTACTTCCTGTGTCGTGTGTGGTGTACACAGGAGGGGAGTAACCTCCATAGCCTCCATAAGCACTGTGGTGATGATTATTATTGATGTTATTATTTATGACTGTGACTCCACCTCCTCCTCCACCTTGTGGGTGATAACCAGGTTGATAACCACCTTGGGGATGGTAACCTCCTTGTGGATGATATCCGCTTGGATTGTATGCTCCATACCCAGCCGGGTTATATGCTGGAGGTTGTCCATATCCTGCCGGATTAGGAGCATGTCCCGCTGGGTTGTATGCTGGTGGTTGTCCGTGTCCTCCAGGATTATAATGGGGGTTATAAGGAGGGGGATTTTGTCCATGGTAGCCACCACCTACGTAGAGAAAATCATTATTAAAGGATATAAAATATTTTGATGGTGGAGAGGGTTTAATTCTCGATGGCACAGTGATACTGAAGTTATTTCACAAACAGTGAAACACTGAACACTTCTGGAGATGATTACAATTAAGTGAAAATTAATTACCCCCAGATACGCGCATGGTATGTAGTGTTCAGCGTTCTGGTGCGTGCTATGTACCAAATAGTCCAATAAATCTGTCGAAAATATCGCTTTTTTTGCAAAAATTATTAACAGCAAACCAAGGTATGTAAAATATCGGAAATTTTCCGTAGAATTCAATGAACTATTTTTAAAACAAATGACGAACTTGCGTCCTCTTCAAAATGGCGGCCAAAGTTTGCGAAAAACAGTTTTTTTGCGTTAAAAAAAAAAGTTGGCGCTGCACAAAAAAAAGTTTAATAGCAGAGTGGTGTAACTTTTTAATGCGGATCGAGCCGGCCCAGTCCGATCTTAGAAAATTGCAAAATTATTTAGTTATTGCAAAAAAGACGTTAAAAATCGCATTTTTTTGAAATACCTGTATCTCCGTGAAGAAAAGATATTCTTTAACGAAACTCAGTGAAAGCATAGTCCAAGATATATCGAATATAAACATTTTTACAGATTTGCAAAATATTACAAATTTCTTGCAGAAATCGATTTTTTCGAAAAAAAGACGATTTTTTCAATGTCCCATAGCTCATACAGGTCTTCATACTTTTATATCGGACCAGTCCGAAAAGTTTCTTCAACAGTTACTCTAACCTGTGTAGTTATTGCGCATATAACGAAGCGATCCCTAATGTGCGAAAAATCGGTCAAAAAATCGATAATTTTTTTTACCCCAAAAAACTTTGAATATTTTTGACATTTTAAATTATATTGGAACACCATTATTGCCAATGGATAGCTCGCATTTTTCTACAAATTTACAAAAAAAAAAAATTTCCCTCGGACTCTGGAGCCGAGATAATTTTTATTTTTAAAGAAATTCTTGTGGCGCCATTTTTTAAGGTAAAGGGCTGAAATTTGCAGTGGTTATTGTACAATACTTATATTTTCAATAAAAAATCTTCGCAACTTGATCGGCCGTTGCTGAACATTGCAAATTCAATGAAACTCGGAGCTCGATGCTGTGGCGTACGCCTGCAGCTGCCGAAAACACGGCATGTTCAAATGCGTGTTCAACGTGTGACGATGAAATTTGCTCAAATATTGAGGAGAACAGAGTCGTCGCTGATGATATCGACGAAGAAATAGACGAGCCAAATATCACAGAGACTGAGCTAGAAAGAGATGAATTTTCAAATGATGATAACGATAATGATGATTGTGATGACGATAATGCGGAAATAATATTACATGACGTTTACCGTGACAGTAGTAGTGGTAATGAAGACGAGTCTCCTATTAAAAAGCAAAAGAAAAAAAAATATTAATGCAACGTATTCTACAAAAACAATTCGAATACATAAATGAGACAATAAAATTTTGATGTTTCTTTGGTAATGTAACAAATGTAATAAAGCGCAAAGGAATTAAAATTACTTGCCATACAATAGCACGATTTCGTAGATAGTTTGGGACGATATTTGACAAACCCCAAAATGTTATCGAGGCGGGCGATGTACTATTAGATTTTTTCAGCCATAGCTATGAAGTAATCTGTAGTAAATTTGCTAAGTCGGAAATATTTTATTACCAGTAAAATACCCCTCATAAACTGATAAAAATCCGTTACGATGGATGTCATCGTCAAATTGCTTTTTATTAGAAATGTAACAAACGCGCGGGTAATTAAATGAGGTGAATGTGTAAAATAATCAAATCATAAAAGGGGTAATTGATTACAAGAATTCCCCAAACTGCACATTAGGTAGGAACTAGTTGCTTTTTCCTTTTCTAAGTCCACTCGTAAAACAAATAGGTTTTTAATAATAGGTATAATTAGCTAGCTTAGATGTAGAATGTTTTAAGTTGTTTAAATGGACGTGTTATACTGAAGGGAAGCCAATTTGGCCACAGTTACGCCACTTGCCAGGCGAGTACTATGTCGGTACATAATTTCTACTATAGAGGACGCAATCTTCCGGATGACTTGATGCCTCTAAAAAGAGGCGGACTTTCATTCATTAATCTAGATTGCTTTGGGGTGGATAAGGACCACTAACTAAAAATTGACAAGGATAATCCCGTCCGGAAAGAAAGACACTTTCCGATCAGCTACTGGTGGTGTGACATCGGCCTACTCTTATCGTGATAATTTTAGTATTCCCGAGTATAGGTATTTGCATTTTTGAGCTTCTGTTATAAAATTTAACTTCATGTCATCAGATTTCTCAAATTAAACGTTACCTCGTTCATATTGTCACTGGCAACTGGCGTTTCTGCACTAGTTTATAAAGAAATAATTAACTGCATGCTAGTTAAGGCTATTGTATTTTTTGGCCCTTCTGGCAATCAGTTTGAATTTGAGTGTAAATGATTTTTTCCTTTAACAAAGTAATTTTTCTTGCTTAAGTTCGAGACTACGGTCCAATTTCCTTATTTGTTTATCTTTTAAGTTGCATTTTCTTTTGTTTTAATTTAAGTGTTAATTATTGTTGTTCTATTTTCCAAACTGATTGTTCTTTTGTAACGTGTTCTTTTATCCGTTTTCAGCCCATTACTTAAAAAAATGGCTCCACTAGAATTTCTTAAAAAAATTATCTCGGCTTCAAAAGGCCGGAGAGCAATTATTTTTTTTGGAAATTTGTAGAAAAATGCCAGCTATCTATTGGCAATAACGACATTGCAATATAATTTAAAATCTCAAAAATATTCAATTTTTTTTTGGGGTAAAAAAAATTATCGTAAAA
This sequence comes from Stenurella melanura, assembly GCA_963583905.1. Classification (NCBI taxonomy): domain Eukaryota; kingdom Metazoa; phylum Arthropoda; class Insecta; order Coleoptera; family Cerambycidae; genus Stenurella; species Stenurella melanura. The sequence goes on along the minus strand of OY757310.1, from coordinate 172,933,763 downwards.
ATGTTCTTATTCGACATATCTTGGACTACGCTTTCACCAAGTTTCGTTAAAGAATATTTTATCTTCACGGAGATACAGTTATTTCAAAAAAATGCGATTTTTAACGTCTTTTTTGCAATAACTAATTAATTTTGCAATTTTCGGAGATCGGACTAGGCGGGCTCGATCTGTATTAAAAAGTTACACAATTGTGCTGTTAAACTTTTTTTTGTGCGACGCCAACTTTTCTTTTTCAACGCAAAAAACTGTTTTTCGCAAACTTTGGCCGCCATTTTGAAGAGGACGCAATTTCGTCATTTGTTTTAAAAATAGTTCATTGAATTCTACGGAAAATTTCCGATTTTTTGCATACCTCGGTTTGCTGTTAATAATTTTTGTAGTCAAAATCCCTCACTTACTGGTCTAAAAGTGGAAATAAAAATTATGAGTGTAATAGAAGTTTATAAACCCTTTACAAGAAACAGTCAGTACATATACCTATACACTCATGTGCAGGCTTATAGACTTATTTCTTTCAGTATTTGAATACAATGTGTTATGAAACAGATTTCTAGACAAACTTTAACTATTGACTACTAATAGATTTTGGCTGATTATAATATACCTATTGGATTACATCAAATATGTATAGCAAAGATATATACCTGGAGTATACGGTGGCGGATTGCCTAGAGGAGAATTTTGTTTTGGTGAATTTACATGTCCTGTATGACTAGAACCAGGTGAATGTCCAGATGTATCGAAACCCAAAGGTCTTACTGTACCAGTACCTAAAACAAACAGAGGTAGCGTTATAACCACTGATTAACTACTGTTCTTCAACAACTGAGCAAACAATGGTTGTTTCTATCGTTGAACGTCGACAAGAGTTAGGGAACAGCAAACCACTTTCTTAGTTTAAATTTCGCACATACATATTAACTACATAATAATAATAAACGGCTGTATTCAAAGAGTGTAGATGTACATTTACCAGTACATTACAAATAGCAATTTACAAGGCGAAGTTTAGCCATGGCGCTATTCTTACACTTAATCTTATAAATCACTTACCTAACTAATTAGGTAAAAAAGAAAACATTAAAATACAAAAATACAATACATATTACAATAATCCAATGTAACGGTATACACTTTATAAAATATATTTATAGAAATATTAAAAAATTAATTACTCAAAATAACTAATTGAAAAAATCAATCATAAACACAGTGCAAAATGGTGCCCAAGAATATATTCTAGTTTTTGTTGGAATTAATGAACCAGGCTTTGATTTTTTTATGGAAAATATTAACTGTCGATAGATTTTTATATGTGGGATCAATAGAGTTATATAAGGCTACGGATGTGTATGAAAAGCTACGTTGGAAAAGGGCTGTACGATGTTGCGGCAGTCAGCACGTACCGATGTCTGATGTTTACAGTATGTACTGACGATCTGAAAATTAAGTTGTCTCTAAAGTACCTTGGAACAGAATATTTTATTAAACAAAACAAGAAAACTGCATAGTGAAATTTAACGAGTTGTTCCATCTTTAACCAACGCGACTCAACATATTTGCTTGAAACATGATCAAATTTTCTTAAGTCGTAAATAAAACGACAACAGTTTTGCAAAACTTGTAGTAGATTTTTTGTAGCTTGATCCAGGCAGTAAAAATATACAAAATTGAAATAATTGAATACAGGCATGACTAAAGTTTCACAAAGTTTTTTACGTTGTTTAAAGTTCAAGATATGCCTGTTTGCATACAGTACTTTTAGCCGGGAGTAAAATTTTTGTAAAGGAATTTTTATGTGCTGCAGAAACCGTAGTTTTTCGTCTATTATTACCCCAAGATTTTTGGCATGAGTAGAAAATGAAAAATTTTCTTGATTAATATTTTATTGAACAGAAGCCTTTAAGTGATCTCGGGTATTTTCTGAGTAGAATAAAATAACAACTGATTTGGTAAGGTTAATTTTAAGGTTATTTGATGCGGATATTGATAGATGTTGTCTAAATCTTGGTTGATCAAATTAGTGGCAATAGCTGCATTAGATAGCTCAAGACAGTGAAGAAGTTGGGTATCGTAAGCATACCGGGTGAGTCACGAATTGCGCTCACCCCGATATTTCCTAAAATATTTGGAATAGAAAATTTAAATTTGGAGGCCTTATTACACGACTAAAATGCCATCTTATCAATAAAAAATCAAGTTTGGTGCACATCCGGTTTGACCGGAATTGCCCACAACTTTCGATTTTTAAATGGAACACCCTATATATTTTTACATTTTTGGAATCTAGAGGAAATTTTGAATAAAATAGATCCATTTTGGTCACTTTTTGATAAACATTAAAAATTTTATTAAAAAATCTATTTCTGAATCCAGAGTGCTGTGGTGCCCAAAATATATTTTAGTTTGTGTGCTACGTTACTATAAAAATAAAAAGAGCAATATGATTGCATTACTTAATTCTCCAGAGGCGTTTAACATTTTTAAATGTGATTTTTACTCACTAACTCGTTTTTTTTAAATGGGAATTTAATCGTTCACCAACATTTTTAAATACCTCATTTTCATACGAATCTAATGATACCAAAATTTTGAAAATCCGCTCAGAAATATTTGAGATTTCAGCCAAAATACAATGCAACCAAGCTTTTAGAAACATGCGGCTAATAGATAATAGATTAGTGGGCTTTGGAAACTAAAATGGCACATTTCTGTGTAAATCTTGGAGCCTAATAACATTGTAAAAATCATAGTAGCCATTGAATGTAATAAAACAATATCAGCTGTCAGACAGATACAAAATAAAGCGTTGCGGAAATCTCTTTGAGTAAAAATTAAAGAAAATGCATAATTTTAGTAGAAATGAAAAGGGCGATATGTTACTGATATATGGAGAGCGTCTCAAAAATTCAACAGCAGCTGCAGAACTGTATCAGCAACGATATCCCAACATACGTCATCCAAGCAGACACTTGTTTGCCAGAGTGGAACAAGAATTAAGAAACGAACCCAATCAACAAGATGACCATCAAACATTTATTGTAAGTGAGGACAAAGAAATTGATGTATTGGGATTTGTGATGGTACACCCAACAACATCAACACGGGAATTGTCAATGGAATGCGACATTAGTCAGTCTTCGGTTTGCAGAATTTTAAAGAAACATAAGTTTCGGTCTTATAAATACTAAATACACCAACATCTTTATGGAGATGATAACGACAGGAGGCTAGTATATTGCAACTGGTTCTTAAATGCAGTACAACAAAACCCAGGTTTTCCTTTTCATATTTTATATTCAGATGAAAGTAGATTTACGAACCAAGGTATGTTTAACAGAAATAATACTAGGTACTGGGCTCAAGAAAATCCGAGGTTGGTAGGGCGGGGGAATATTCAGGAAAGATTTGGGTTTAACTGTTGGCTTGGAGTACTTGGAGATCGAATAATTGGACATATATTTTTTTATGGAACACTTACTGGCGAACGATATTTATTGTTTTTACAAAACCAGACAGCAGAATTTCTTGACTTACTTCCTCTTGCCTATTTACAAAATCTGTTTTTCCAACAAAATGGTGCTCCTCCACATAATTCCAGAAGAGTGATGGAATATTTAAACAACTTGCATGGTGAACGCCTTATCGCAAATCAAGGTCATATCAAGTGGCCTCCTAGGTCACCTGACTTAACACCCCTCGACTATTATGTATGGGGCACTCTCAAAAATAAAGTTTATAAAACTTCTTCAAATACCCGTGAAGAGCTGCAAAATAAAGTTGTACGGGCTCTTAATGAAATAACGCCGGCTGAATTGCGTAGAGTCATTCAAGCAACTGTACGCAGAGCCGAATTGTGTATAGAAAAAAATGATGGACATTTTGAACAATATCTATAAATGTCAATTTATGGTTTAATTATATTAATTATTTTAAAGATACCTACTGTTACCTAGTTTAAGTTTAATTGTTCAAACGGAATTGATTTTTATTTATTTATAGGCCCGATATTTATATTCATTTAAATAAAACTCTGAAAACCGAACTGATGTCGCATTCTATTGCAAATGTCCTTGTGGATGTAATTGTGTTTACCTCCACATACCTATGCTAAACTTAATTGTAACGTTCTTTGCGCTCACAATTATTAAATGTTTGATAGCTCAAGATTGCCTATAACTACACGAGTGTGTCTGACAGCTGATATTGTTTTATTATATTCAATGGCTACTATGATTTTTCCAATGTTATTAGGTTACCAGATTTACACAGAAATGTGCCATTTTAGTTTCCAAAGCCCACTAATCTATTATATATTAGCCGCATGTTTCTAAAAGCTTGGTTGCTTTGTATTTTGGCTGAAATCTCAAATATTTCTGAGCGGATTTTCAAAATTTTGGTATCATTAGATTCGTATGAAAATGAGGTATTTAAAAATGTTGGTGAACGATTAAATTCCCATTTAAAAAAACCGAGTTAGTGGGTAAAAATCACATTTAAAAATTTTAAACGCCTCTAGAGAATTAAGTAATGCAATCATATTGCTCTTTTTATTTTTATAGTAACGTAGCACACAAACTAAAATATATTTTGGGCACCACAGCACTCTGGATTCAGAAATAGATTTTTTAATAAAATTTTTAATGTTTATCAAAAAGACCAAAATGGATGTATTGTATTCAAAATTTCCTCTAGATTCCAAAAATGTAAAAATATATAGGGTGTTCCATTTAAAAATCGAAAGTTGTGGGCATTTCCGGTCAAATCGGATGTGCACCAAACTTGATTTTTTATTGAAAAGATAGCATTTTAGCCGTGTAATAAGGCCTCCAAATTTCAATTTTCTATTCCAAATATTTTAGGAAATATCGGGGCGAGCGCAATTCGTGACTCACCCGGTATGCTTGCACATGCGAACTAGTTACAACATTAAATAGATCTTATGTATATACGAGAAACAAAAGAGGACCAAAATGGACCCTTGAGGAACACCTGACGAGATAATTTTAAGATCAGATATATTTCCTGCGACTGATACGCATTGGCGACGTTCGCTCAAATAAAAATTGAAAAACCGCAGAGATATCGTGTCGAAACCATAGTAATTTAGCTTTGCATAAAGACGCGTGTGATCAATGGTGTCAAATGCCTTGGAGTAGTCTAGGGATACAAGAATAGCTGCCATACGTTTGTCTAGTGCGCTGATAATATTATTACTAAGGTTCAACAAAGCAGTAGTGGTGCTATGTGCTTTACGAAATCCCGATTGATGTAATGGGTATAAGTTATACAGTAGTAGATATTCGGCAATCTGGTCGTGAACTATTCTTTCTAGTATTTTGGAAAGAATTGGCAACAAGCTGATAGGCCTCAGATCTTCCACATCTGCTATGAGTTTCGTTCGTAACTTGACGCCAAGGAAAGCCTGTGTCTCTATACTTTAAGAGTACTCTGGGTAGGGTGCGCATGCCTTAGTGACGCGAGATTGTGACAGTTTAACTAAATATAAATGGTAAATGGTCACAATATAATCGGAGAAATTGACCACATGGCCACTGGCCTATTACAAGAGCGCGCTTCCTTACTCCTTCATCAGATTGTGTCGTCAGAGCGTGCGCGGTGGGTCCCAAGTTCCCCACAAAGATAGAAAACTATCTCCTTCTCTAGCCTCAATTCCGTACATAGTGGCTTATAGCGTGTTACCAGTATATAGTTAATAGGCATATGAAATTTCGTTTCTAATTCCACATACAGAATGTTCCTTAAGTATGAGACAATACTTCGGGGGCATAGTTTGGATCAAAATAACACTAAAAATACCTACCTATAATTATTTTTCCTGGGTCGCCCTCTTTCGAACCTATTGACCATTAAAGATTTTTTGCTAAAACTGCTTTATCGAGTATAATGTAATTTGGACGGTATAAATTATAAAGGGAGAGAGCTGGCTGGAAAAAACCTGGCCGATTGGCAACAAAATGAAATGTTTTTGAAATGTTAGTACTCACAGTGACCGTAAGAAAAATCATTTTGTGCCTGGGCAGAATTTGTTCACAAGTTTTGTGTGTGGTCTATTCTGAGCAATTTTCGTACAGCAATCATACCAATGGTTAATTACTGTATCTATCTAGTAGCAGCTTCAAACTACAACCAAATTAAGTTTAAACATTTGTATACCTACTAGAAAAAATATTTGAGCCACGTCTGTGCCTCGTCGAAATACCTGGCAGAACATTTTCTGATGCCTTGGCACAAAATTTTCTTTTTTTTTTTGTTCATTACTGTACCTATCAAGTATAAATTTCAAACTACAACCAATAGTTTAAAGTTTAAACATTTTTCTATTAGAAAAAGCATTTGTGCCACGTCTGTCCCTGTTAGATATACCTGGCACAAAATTTCTATTTTTCAAAGTCTTATGGTATTACTAATAACACCTATTACAGTAGTATTCAGGGATAAACAAATAATCATCCAATAAACAATCATAATGATTGCAAAAAAATAGTTTTCATTTATTTGGAAATTTTACAAAGTCGTAGCGGCCCCTCTCCTTCTGATGTTAGTAGAGGGAGCAGTCCCCTTTTCGGAGCACTCTGATTCCCCCTATCTCCTCGACAAGTCCCTGAGTTATACGGGCAGTCAAAGAACCCCTGCTCTCGGCTAGCTATTTGCTATGAGTATGCGTGGGTTTGTCTTACTTTTTGTCTGGCTTACCTAATCACCGGAGGAAAGTACACTGCATAATTAACCAATACCTGTCACACAATTTGTTCTGATGAAAGGAGGGTGTAGAAACAAAAGATTTAATTTTTGGAAGCCACCTGTAGCGTATGATACTATCCAACCCCCTTTTTATCAAAACAAAACTCCTACAGGTAAATCCAAATAGGTAAAAGTTAATTAGAGGAAAAATGTGAAGTTATGAATAATATTATGAATTACACCCCCTTGGAACTGGAGATGATACGCCTATGCCTACTAATTGTGACTGGGAGCTGTCAGAACGAAATTGACTTTTTCTGGAATGTTGTTGAAGAAGATTCTTGATTGTTTCTAGATGGATCTAGAGAGTCAAATTCGGAGTATATAAGGCGCGATTACCAGCGCAGAGGGAGAAGTTTTATTAAGAAGGCAGTTTATAAAAAGTGAACAAGTTGAAAAGTGAGGTTAAATATTAGTAAACAAGTATTGTACAGTCAGTAAATTGTTAAATAAAGTGTTAGTGGTGATTATCTCTTGTTGAAATTATTTAGAACCCACGGATTCACACAGGGTGTTTCCAAAAAGGTGAATAAATGTAACAATAATATAAAATTTATTCAAATTGAATTAGGTGTTTTCACTATGTGCAAATTTGCTTTTTTGGGATTATTAAAATGAAGTACTTGTTATGCTAAAGCACTTATTGATATTTAAACAGAATTCTATCGTCCATCAAATTAAAATTTCAACAAATAAATCACAAAGTTTTAGTAATTGAACGAGTACGCAAAACACGCAGTGACGTCATCGGTTATATTAGTTTCTGTAATCGCATTTAAAAATTGTTAAACACAACATTTTATTCACTTTATTTACGTTTTACATGTGATTAAATAAGTAACGCATACCTAATACGGGATTTGTAAAAGCTACTTTAGGAAATTTATCTGAAAAATAACGTGTTTGAAACACAAAATGACACTGACAATATAACTGATGACATCATGAGAGCGTAGTGAATTGATGTAGTGTTTTTTGCGAAAAAATTTCAATACAAAATTAAAATGGCTTATTTTAAGGTATTATTCGACGGTTTCTCAAAATTCAAGTGTTTTTAACTATAATAAAGCATTATCTTCACAGTGAAAGTGGATTTCAAATTTGTGAAAACGTCTAATTGAACGAGCAAATGAGTTATAAAAAATATTCAGTAATGTTATCAAAAAAATTTATGATTATCCAGAAGAAATATTTATAAATTTCAACAATCAGATGATTAAACGACAAATCAACATAAAAAATAGGCACAAATGCAAATCTCAAAAAGCAAAGGCTAACTAGTCAGAATACAGGAATAAAACACCAGATAATTTATCAATTAAATACTGATAAATGATTGTATACAGCACAGAACTCTCACCGTGTCTTTAACACTCTCTGGGGCTCGTACGCCACGTTTCTACTGCCCCATAGCGTACAGAAATCGAACAGAAAGAGTTGTTTCCACCTACATTCAATATCCGCAATATTTCGGCTTAGTTCTACATTAAATGACTGCACTTGAAACCGAGGTGTCTTGTCTTGAAAATACCACGGCTATGCTTCTGGGTAATTGAGTCTATTCCACCCACGTGTCTGGTGTGGAAAGTATGACAAAAAAAAATAGTAAATGCCCTGGAGAAACCTGACTATTTCTCGAGATTATTGAACATTTAATTTTTATAGAATTAAATTTCAAATCGATTTTTATTAATTGTTAAAGTCTAATCATTCACAAAGATGTATCTTTCACACTTTAATCAAATATTCAATGGCGAATGAATAAAGTACTAGATAAAAAAATGATTGTGTAAAAATAAATGATTACGTATAAAAAAATCTGCCAGAACTATTTCGTTATCAAAAAAAAAAGGGAACCAGAATTAGATTTCACAAATACTCACATGGTCATCGAGCAAAAATATCTAGCACAGAAGGTGCCTGTAGGATTAAAAGAATGATAAATAAGTTTATTTACCTCAAAAGATGATGATCCACAAGATATTGAACGATATAACAAAAGTAGACTATGTCTGGTAGATATTGCGCAATGAGTTAAGTAAGTTTCAGCCGGCAGTCAAAATGGAACAATGAAATCCTTTTAGTATGAAACTTAAAGGCAAACTTTTTTAACAACAAAAGCGGGTGAAGCTATCTCTGAATACCGACTTTGAGAAATAGAAAGTTTTGTGCCAGGTATTTCTAATAGGCACAGACGTGGCACAAATGTTTTTTCTAATACACAAATGTTTAAACTTTAATTTGGTTGTAGTTTGAAGCTATTACTAGATAAGTACAGGAATGAACCATTGGTATGATTGTTGTACGAAAATTGCTCCGAAGAGACCACATACAAAACTTGTGAACAAATTCTGCCCAAGCACAAAATGATTTTTCTTATGGCCACTGTGAGCACTAACATTTCAAAAACATTTCATTCTGTTGCCCGTACGGCCAGGTTTTATGCAGCCAGCTCTTAGACTATCATATGATCTTTGATTCAAAGATTTAGCGCCAGGGCTGGAACACCCCTAATGCTTTTACCCCTAAATTTGGACATAAATGAATTTTTGAAACTTGAGGTGACATTTTTAAATTCCTTAAACAATTTTCTAAAAGAAAGATAGTCTTGTGTCTGATATCAATAAAATGACCCCTTTTCGAAAAAAATTAGTCTCAGTGTTTTTCTATATACTTTTCACAATAGATGAATAAGAAAACATTTACATACCTTGATTGTGAGATACTGGTGGTCCAACAGGATGTCCTGAAGACGACTGATGACCAGATGGATCAACAAATCCAATAGGTCTGTTTCCACTGCCTGATCCACCTAATTAGAAAAATAATAAGTTACTTATTTTTCAAAAAAAAGACAGTAGAAAAAATCTTATTCAATATTCAACAATTATAGAAACACTGAAGGTACCTATAACGTTTATTATTCCTGAAATTTTTTGACGGAGTTTTCTCGAAAACGATCAGAATTATCTAGTTCTATCGAGTGTACCTTTTCTACGTGGAAATGACTCCTGTGTGAGATTTTCCGTAATAGTTAAGAGTGTCACGACGTTTCGTAATAGACAGAAAAAATATTCATCATCAGGTATAGCTCATGAGGCGCCCTCCACGCGCTAGCGTGATGTGATATATAAATTATTGCTTCTTAGCTTGAAGAATGTTTCCTTGCAACATTTGGAGAAGATCGGTCAAGAGGTGATATTGCAATAAAATTTTTTTTAAATACAATTTTGACATCCTGTGTTTCTTTCCACAGCAACAATTCATTAAACATGTTGGTTACATCCTCATATTTTGGTCCAAAGAGTACCCTTGAATTTTGGCCTATTTCACCCTATATAAAACGTTGTTTTTTTAAAGTGATCGTTTTAGTCCGGGAGCCAGGTGAAAATTTGGTCAATTATTTCTTCTCGAACGATAATTAGTGAGACGCATCAGGGAGTTGTATCATAATACCTCGTGAATGTCAGTTGCGGTTCCGTGGGTGGGATAAGCAGCGGTAGCCTCCCACGCACGAAGAAAAATTTTTTTTTTTAGTTATTTCCTCCTGACTAAAAATTTGCGAAACTATAGTTCATCCAATATCTTGAAGAAAAAAAAGTCAGCTGACTATAACATGGTGCATTATACGTCAGCTGGTCGCTTGAACATGAAAAAAAAATTATACTTACATTCAATGATCTCTACAAAATGATTTTAATTGAGAACTTGTTTTTTTGCATAAAAGCAATAAGGCGTTACGTTAAGACATTTTTTTTTGTGTTTAACGGTCACTATACTAATTCTTCTTGAACACTCTACGACTGACTACGTATTCTATTGTGATCGCCTACTCACGTGTTGGATTCTGTAATGCTATTGGTCAAATGGCCATAAACTGGTGATAACATATAACACTCATCGCGGTTTCGGTACAGGTGCGTACTCAGACTTAGTTGGAAGTACATCGTTGTTGTATCTGTTTACTTCATTTCATTGTTTAAATTGCATCTTTGTAAATATCGCCCCTTGTGATATGATTCTTGTTTTTTATTTATACGCTTTCAGAGTATATTAAATAAGTGTGTTTGCCTCTCGGGCATCGGTGTATCAAATATATCAAGGACACCTAAAAATGTCTAATAGCACGGATACAGCTGATGAGCCCACAGAAATTTGTTTGTCTCTTAAAAAAAGGTCGAAAAAGTCTCATTTCGACATAAAGACCAAGGAAATGATTTTATGCGTGTATAAGTATGAGGTTCAAGAAAATCCTATATTACTCAAAGATGAATTTGTAATAAAAGTGGTAAATATGTCAGGAGTGTGTGGCAGCAATGTTTACAAAATTGTCAGAGAGTATACTACTAACCATAAATTTTCGGTGCCAAAAACCAACCAAAACCGTAAAAAAATTGTTGGACTTCGATCGAAATGCAATCAGGAGATAAATTCATATTTCTTTAGAAACGAACTCCCTACTTAATTATGCTCCCACTTAACTTATGCGTTACAACTTTCAAGGTATCAGCTGATGATCTTTCCACCGATGTACAGCCAGCTGACATTTATATTCAGTCTCAGTAGCATATAAGCTATCATCAGGTAAATTTTTAGTTGAGAGGAAATCATTGAATGTATTTTTTTCCATGTTCAAGCGACCAGCTGACGTATAATACACCATGTTATAGTCAGCTGATTTTTTTTTCTTCAAGATATTGGATTGGCTATAGTTTCACAAATTTTTAGTTAGGAGGAAATGACTAAAAATATTTTTTTCTCCGTGCGTGGGATGCTACCGCTGTTCATTCTACCCACGGAACCGCAGCTGACGTTCATGAGGCTGCATAATACAACTATGTGATGCATTCCACTAATTACCGCTTGAGAGAGACTTGGTCATGAAAATCTGTCGCTGGCTCCCGGTCTATTTATTTAGCGGTAATAACTGTTTCTATCTATTTAGTTGTTTATTTTTTAATACGATCTTGACTTAATCTTGAAAATACGTTTCAACGGGGAATAATTTAATAATAATATAATTTATTGACAGAATAATATAAGCGTAACAATAGCTGTTACTTAACTCTACACACCTGTACCATGTGGAGGGGCGTTCTGAACTGGAGCATTATATTTCGGCGGTGCTACTGGAGCTTCAAAACCTAGTGGCCTTACGGTACCGCTTCCGGAGCCATGTGAAGGGGAATGGTACGGTGGTGGGCTGGGAGGATGGTACGCTGGAGCACTATGTGTATGTGACGGATATGATGGATTGCGTGAAGGAGGTCCTGAAAATAAAGATAGTTAAAATAAAATTGAGTTTAACTTCTGACCACCAAGCATCAAGTATTACAATTAGACACAGTCGGTGATGAGCAGGGTTCGGATGGCAGAGCTCCATTTCACAATTTATGAGGGGCATACTCAGACGCATTTGTAAGAAATAGTAAGAATGTATTCACTTTGATGACCACTATAACCAAAGGATTGCAATTGTAAATAATTACTCTGCTTTTGCAACGCACTGCTGACTAGAGATGAGTCCTTTTTCTATACCGTTATTTAGTCGAAGGTATTTTTGGTAAAGTACGAGTTATTCAATGCTAAAATAACTCGTTCCTTATAGCGATCGCTGAACGACAGATGGTTGGCAGCGCTTTCATGAAAATAAGAACACCTGTGTAGAGTTGCGTCTTGGGTTGATTTTGAGTGATTTTATTGATTTTGAAATTTTTATATTCTGCTCATAAGATAAAATGTACATAAGAAATACTGTCAAGTTAAAATTTTATACCAACAGGATCATGGTATACTCCCCTTTTCTCCGTTAGTTTTGAGATAATTGATTGAAATATATTAGGATATATTACGTACATAATGAGCGACACTTTTTGACATACAATTAATTTTTTTCACTACTTCCGATTTCGCCGGAAGTGACACTAACTTTCGATTTTTAAATGGAACATCCTATATATTATTATAGTTTTGAATTCTGCATAATTTTCTGAATCCAACAATACCTAATAAGTGACATTTCAAACATCAATTTTTTTAATAATATAATTTTTAGTTTTCCATTTAAGTGTGCCAAGATGGTTCCGACATTTATTCTAACTGATCCGTGTAATGCTACAAAAATCGAAATCTCGTTAAAAACACTAAATTACGCGATTTATGAGCAAATAAAATTCATCAAAATTGTTTTTGGGGCAAAAGTCAATTTTTTCAAATGGAACCATATCGGTACCGTGGTACAATTTATTATTACTATTAATAAAGAATTTATTCATATGTCGTATTAAAATGTGCTATAAATACAAACAAAATTATAGCTAAAAGAAAATAAGAAAATACAATTGTATTCTAATTACCTTATTACACATAAGGTGGTTTTGGAATGGAAAAAATTGTCACAAAACATTACAACAGTTGTTCAAAATGCTGTCCATTAACGTCAATGCACTTCTGAACTCGCATAGCTGTTTCTTGAAGAACGTTCGTCAATTGCTGGGCCGTTATGGTACTAATTGCTCTTCTTATTCGTAGCTTCAGGTCTTCACGGGTTGTAACGGCGATTGCATAGACAATATTTTTTAAATGACCAGAAACAAAGAAATTAAGAGGCGTTAAATCAGGTGACCTTGGAGGCCACCTCACAGGATCATTCGTCGAAATTACGTTTTCCTCGAATCTCCGTTGAAAGTCTTGAATTATGGGGAGGAGCGCCATCTTGTTGGAAATACATCCCCCTCGACATCCCCTTTCCTAAATCTAAAGGTAACTCATCTAAAATGTCCTCAATCTCATTTTCCAGGAATCTCAATTATCTGGCACCAGTCCGAGGTGCTTCAAATATTATTGGACCGATGATTCTACTACCGATTATTCCAATCCAAACATTGAAACCGAACCGCACTTGAAAGTTACCTTCCCGTAAAAAATATTGATTTTCTTGTGACCAATATTTTATATTTTGTCGGTTAAATAAATAATCCCAAATTTGTAAACCTTGACTCATCCGAAAATAAAATCAGTCCCAAAAACACATTGTTTGGCTGCACGTTATTACACAAAACCCAGTTGCAATATTCCATCCTACGTTCGTAATCACTTTCGTACAAATGCTGGTGCAATTGGTATTTAAAAGATTTATAGTGGTATTTGTGAAAAATTTGGCTTACTGTTTGGTGACTGATATTCAATTCAAACCCAACTTGCCTTAAAGAAACAGACTTATCAACTTCTAGTCGAGCCAAAACATTAATTTCCGTTCCTTCGTCAATAATGAAGTTTTCTTCGGGATCATTGTGGGGCTCTCTTCGGAATTGATTTTCAACACGTTTAAAATAATTTTTCGCTGGACATTGTCTATCAGAATATCGCCGGCTAAAGGTCCATAGTTGCAATTGCATTTTTTTTACTTTCCCCATAAATAATTAACATGTCCACTTATTCATCTCTTGTATAAATTTGCGGCATTTTGAACACAATTAACAAGAATTTTAAATAATTTTTAAACACACAATAAAAACACCGTTAAACCAACAAATGTTTGAAAAGCTGAATATTTCATTGTTCTCAAAGCCACCTTAGTTACTTCTTAACATTTAATTAGAACAAAATTGTATTTTCTTATTTTCTTTTAGATGTAATTTTGTTTGCATTTATCTCACAGTTTAATTCGACATATGAATAAATTCCTTATTAATAGTACTAATAAATGGTACTACGGTACCGATATGGTTCCATTTGAAAAAAAAATGAATTTTGCCCCAAAAACAATTTTGGTGAATTTTATTTGCCCATAAATCAAGTAATTTCGAGTTTTGTAGCATTACACGGGTCATTTAGAATAAATCGAAACCGCCATGGCACACTTAAATGGAAAACTAAAAATTATATTATAAAAAAAATTGATATTTGAACTAATTTTGTATTGTATTGTATTTTTATATATTGTGGCGGGTAGTGAATTATTCGGGTGTTTTGTGTTTATAAGTGGGTGTGGTAAAATAATAGGGAAAGTATGGGGATTATTAACAGCTCGCAAATTACAGAGAAAGTTTCTAGATAAAATTTATGTGAACATACTCAAAAAGTAGTTTTATATATTAATAAAAATATAAAAGAAAGTAAAGGAAAACCGGAAAAAACCGCCTACTTAACAGAAATTGCAGAACAATCTATTTATAAATTAATTAAGGAAGGACCATATAATCGAAAAGCCAAATCGGACAAAGAAGAATCACGAGCATCAGATTCGTCTGTGGTGAAGTTGTTAAGAGATTTAATTTATAGTAATTATAAGGAAAATGTGACACCAACAGTACAATCAGTACATATGGAACTGAGAACAACATAGTGTAGTGTCATCTAGTGAACAAACACTTAGACGATGGCGATTAAAGATAAGATTTAACTTTAAAGTGATTTATAAAAGAGCAGGTATTATGGAAAGCTACAGAATTGTAATGTGACGTAATGAATGAATATTTGCAACGTATTAAAAAATTTCGAAGTTGCTCGAAGTTCTCTAGAATCGAAATTATTTATTTGATACTTATTTATTTGTTTTCTAGAATTGAATTTTTTATTTAATAATTGTTTATTTGTTTTCTAGAATTGAATCTATTTATTTAATATTTGTTTATTTGTCTTCTAGAATTGAATTTATTTATTTAATCTGGGTCATTAGATCAAGTTAGGATTATTGATATAAATAGCGATAACCTTAACTCTGAACCCACATTTTTGACAAGGAATTGCTCGTATCTCCTCGTGGTCCTTGCTTGGCAACAATAAAAATTCAATAGATTAAATTATTATTATTGCCGAAACTGAGCAATAAGAGAATATTTGATAATTCTAATTTAGACTCAAAATTCATCATTGCGCAACGGATTTAAATTTCTATCAGTGTGCACAAAAATTTTAAGTACGGCTCTGTGAGACATCAATTATCTTAAAGAGCCAAATTTATGGCCCGTTTCTTTATTTACCTGGACTAAATGAATGAAGGCAACTATACCTACTTACTGCTTAAAAGATATGCTACATCAAGTTTACTACCTTAATAGTCTGAGAGCTACTAATCTTGACAACATACCCATTTTCACAAGGCTGGAAATATGCTAAAATGTTAGTTTAGATCCCCAAAAAAATCATATTACTGTGTTGGTGATCGAATTCTGAACAACTTTCAAAATGTCATTCTGTCTGTCCGACTGCCTGTCTGTCTGTCCGTCCGTTCGTCCGTATGTCTGTCCGTCTCTCACGTTTTTTGTAAACACGATAACTTAAGAACGAAAAGCCCGATTCTATTGAAATTTGGGCAGTAAGTTAGTGTTAGCTAGAGGAAGAACCCTATTGTTTTGAAACAAAATCGATCAATAAATAAAAAAGTTATTAATTTTTGAAATAAAAATATTTTTGTGTTTTGTAATTAAACAAAAAATTTTGAAACTAATATCATTTACAGAAAAAAACTGCGAAGAGTATCCTATAAAATGTGCAACAATTATATAACAAGTATCTCTACAAAGCTGAAATCTACAGACCTCGAATAGGGTATCGGCTAAGAAAATATTTCACATGCATGAGGTTCAGAGTTAAAATCCTACTTGCAATTTTTTTTTTACGTTCTCGCGAAAAAGTATCACCCAGTATAACAATAAAGCATTATTTTGGCCGTTTCCTATTAGTTCGGATTTCTATCGTCGATTCATAAAAGCCGGGTATCAAATATAATTTTCTTCTACTTCCTTTTATTAAATTCTATCAAAATTCGAGCAAGAAATATTGGCCGAATAATTACAAAATAAAGTAATAGATAGATACCTATATAGAATTTGAATTCTGGACCTCCTGCATATGAAGTATTTCTTTTGCCGCTACCCTACTCGACGTCTGTTAATAAGCTTTGCAGAAGTAAATAAATAAATATCAACTTAAACAGCCAACCACTTTAAAAAATTCAAGGGTGCTCACCCCACCGACGCGACGTTTCTTAACCATACCAATCATTTTTTCTTTGGAGAGATCTAAACTTACATTTTAGCATATTTCCAGCCTTGAGAAAATCGGTATATTGTCGAGGCCAGTAGTTCTTAGACTATTAGGTACAAACACGCTTTCTCTAATTCCAATTTGAACCCAGAAGCATTGCTTTATAGGTATTTTTGGAACTTTCTACGAATAACAAATACATTTTTTTTCCCCGTATATTCTGGTAGTTTATTAATGCAAATTTAATATAAATACCAGGTATATACTATTATTTATTGATTAAATGTTGACCTAGAACGTTCTTATTGTTAAATGTAGCCGTAGACAATGATAGTAAAGATTATTTATGGGGTTTAAATATTTCTATGTATTTAATGTCAATTAAACTTTAAATTAGAATACTTACGGCGTCCACCGCCCCCTGTGAACCTCCTACATTGTATGCTATGATCCTTTAGGAATACTAGTAATATCACAACTACACTGACCTTAAACATTTCTATTAATTACGACCTAATCAATATAAACAAGAATTTAATTATATTTTTATAATTCATTCGTATTTCATTATCGCCACTTATCACCTGACTACAGCTAATTCTAAAAACAAACTGACGACACTACCATTCAGAGGGAACGTACTGACCAGTTTTTTGTAATAAATAAATCAAGAGAATGGGAACTGTTCGGGTTCGTGCCGAGTAAAACACACCTGCAGCATGCAGCGTGAAACCTCAGTGGTTTTAATGATTTTGTTGTTTACGTGACTCAGAGACACGTCATAGTCATAACTTAGTTGCAAGGATACCCAAAAACTAATGCATTAATTATTAGTGCTCTGCTTGTCTGCTTCATTATCATTATAAAGGTAATGACATAATTACTTCTACATACACGCAGTGGACTGGACGAATAGTATAATCGTAAAAAAATTTCAGTTTTTTTTGTTGATACTTTGTTGATACAAAGTATTATACTTGCATACTTATACTACTCAATAGGCCTTTTCATCATAGAGAATGTTTGTGCGCATGCGTTGCGTTCCACCATGTTTTTCGGACAGATTTTGCATGTCAACATTGAATTTTATATACAATTACGTTTTTTAAACAAATAATGATGAATATGTTGCTAATTTTCTGAATATAAGTAGTGCGATATCTTATAGTTTATTTGAAAAATTTGAAAACAGGGAGCTATGGGCAAAGGACCTAATAAACGATTAAACGGTGTTGTTTTGGCGTGTGTAACAGCGACTTTCGCTCCAAATATTTCAGAAACTTTTTATTATTTTCTGCCATTCCTTAAGCCGTGTGCTGAGTACATAAAATGTATTAAATGCTCAAGAAAAAAACATGCAAGACATTGCCAACAGTGCGGGAAATACGAGTCGTGAGTGAAAGCTCGCCGACATGGTGATGGAAGATTTCCGTCAATAGACGATGTTAATAAAGATACATACATTTGTTCTCTTCATTTCAAAGGAAGAATGTCGTCAACTCTCCAACATTCACATGTTGTTAACTTAACACTTAATGCACTTGTATAAAAACTGATGTGTTGACAGTTGAATCCTAACCTTGCAACCAGTTCTTTTCTTGCTTCCACTCACTTTACTGTCGTGGCACTTGAGCCAGCTCCTTAATTGAGCGCAAGTGTGTTCTTCCACAACTTTCTGCACTAATTTTGCGCCGCTAATCACACTTTCGTTTAAATTAATGTTCAAAAATGATACCTGCCCAGCCATTTTGCTAAAAAGTGTCCGAAAGTTTCATATTTCCGGCAAAAAACATGGCACGAGAGCATGCGCGCGACAATGCTGAAATGGCCTTGAAAAGGCCTATACTTAGACTAGGAGAGATAGGTGGTGAGGACTCGTAACAGCGCATAATCGTCACGCAGACAAGTTGTGCCTAAAAGCAGTATAGACGCCATTGCGTTGGTGGCACACAAACGTAAAAGAGCAGAATGAAATTTTCCGAAATAGAAGTGATTTATAAGTGATCTAGTGCAATTTATATAATGTAGATGATGGTATGATATTTAGTAAACTACTGTAAGAATTGCAGCGAAAAAAATGGAAAGGAGTAACGCTTTGCAGGTAATAAAATATATGCAATTTTCACTGTACCTAGTTAAATTAGCTGTAAGCCTTTTATTTACTTAATTATGTCCGTGTACATGCAATGATAATGAGAAGCATAGTGTATCATTTTCTAGTATGCAATTTGTACGTTATTTGATTCAAATTTTTATTCATCTTTTCTTCATTGAATATAGGAACAGTGCATCCGAAATGACATTTTTCCATAGGCTTAGGTAAATTGTTTATGGTGTTGTGTAGAATAAATTCTAGTACCTATGTAAAATAAAAGTAAAAATATTTGTGGTAGTGAATATATAGTAGCCATTCTATGTTCATGTAATCCAAACATTTTTTAATTATTGAATGTAGGTAGTGAGATGGTTAGCTGTCAACCTCCAACTGGGCTGAAGGCAATAAGATTGGCAAAAAACCGTTTTTTTTTTAGAAAAATCCGACCCACTGGACAAAACTGGGAAAATCAGAAAAGTGAGATAAAACACAGCATTCAAAATTAACTGTAACTTGTTATGTAAATATAAACCCAACGTCTATCTGTATAGGTTAGGTTCATATTTACAGTGACTGGCTTGTCTCCTTCTTTGAATATATTTCTTTTATACCTGCTTGATATAAAGTATATTATAAACTACTTATATTATAATGAGGTAATTTTTTTTATCATGGTAGAAATAAAAAAGTTTCTAAAAAAATCCATTTAATTCTAACATGGTGAAATCAAATATTATCAACTTTCACTCGTTTCACAATAGTCTTAAATATTTAAGCAATAAAATTAAAAAGTAGTCAATCTCAGAGGCATCATTCAGGTAAAAGAGAATTCTGAAATATTCAAGCAAAATATTCGCAGGCCATATTTGCTGCATTTTAAAATATTTACAATAGCTGCGCGTTTTTTTGTTTTGTTTGTTTATTTATGTCAATACACTACGGTGCAATTACTTTTGAGTAATAAATTATTACTATTATATATACATTACTATACAGGGTTTTTGATAGGTCGATGCAAAGCCTTGCGGAGGTGACAAGGGAGATCATTTAGACTGCATTAAGCCAAACATACCTTAGTACAGTCTTAGAAGGTGTTTCAGAATCTCATGAGCCGCGAAATGCGCAAAAGGCAAAGTTTAATCTCAGTTATAAGTATGTTTTTGAAGACACTGGAGGCTGCCTTGCTGTATACATAAACAAGAGCTCGGGATAAATTGTAAACAATAAATATAATATTTTTAAGAAGTGTAACTGAGTCAACAGGACGGATTATGTCTCTGCGCATATGAAGGTCACGGCTCATGAGGTTTTAAAACACCTCTACATCTCACATCATAGATTTTCGACCGTAAGACTTCCTACTAGAGTATGTTTGGCATAATGCAGTCTAAATGATCTCCCCTATCACATCCGCAAGGGTTTGCATTGACCCTCCAAACAGCCCGTATGTATTAATTTTAAGGAAATTTTGGTAATAGATGCTATAAAACGTATTATTACATTTGAATTTATACTACTCTGTTTTCTTAGGTTTCCAAACAATCCTGAGAAACGACAATTATAGTTTGAAAATATAAAATTAGTAGACTGAGCTCCAACACCAAGTTATGATAGGATTTGTAATATTCATTTTGAAAAGAAATGATTCTACCAAACAGAGGGAAATAAAATGAAATTATTAAATGAAGCTGTCAACAATTTTCGTAGAACTACCCAGCTACTTGCAAGTAAAGAAGGTGAGCATCGTTTTTTTAATAAGTAATCTTTTTTTAACAATGTACAATGTGCAATTAGTCGTGATCTGATTTTTCTTTTTATTTGCAGATAATATTTTTTTCTTGTTACAGAGAACAAAAAGATGCCATCATGTGATATCAAAATATATAAATGTATATTTGAAAATGCTCCTAAGAAATAATGTAGGAAAATTATTTGTATTTGTGTTTTTGAAATAAATGTTTTGTTGTATTTGCATCTAGCTGGGTTTTATCTCTATAAATATACCTACCCAATTCATTATGTATTATTTTTATCACACCGGTAATTTAAAAACAAGTAAAAAGTTTACGTATATTTTATATGTAGCGCTAATAATAATCAAGGTACGTACTCTAAATAAATTAACTGAATTTCAGTAGGTATACATTCAGTCTCAAAAATATTCAAGTGATAACTTCATTAACAATGAAAGGAAAAGTACTTGACTGACACATTAACATTTGTGAAAATGTAATGTCTTGAATTGTTTATAATAAATGACACTAGTGGGGATAACAAAAAATATATATCCACAATGATGAGGGCTGCCAAATAAAAAAGATCGACTTGCCCAATGGTTTTCCCAAACACTTCATTTATTTCACACTTTTCAGACTCACTATATGCACAATTTGTCGAAACAATATCCATTGCACCCATTAATTATTGTATTAATAAAACTGTTTTGGAAAAATACCAGTTTTGTATCGTTTTATTCTTTTGACGTGATAATCTTGACACCTACATATTGTATATATGTTCCGCCACTGGCGCTTGCTCTCTGGTGGCAGTTTGGCACACCATTGGCAGTAGCGTTACGACTTCTTACAATATATATATCTGTCCTACTCTAAGACTTGATAGTATAAGTATGCAGAGACGTCTAGAGAAAATCGGGGCCCGAGGGGTATTAACATACGACTCAACGACTCCGACCAATCGTCAAGATAAATTTCGAAGAGCGGGGAGTGGCATTCACTCTATAAAATTTCGAAGAGCGGGAGGAGGAGTATTCCTTAGGATTAAATATTTATCGCAAAAGACATTTTGAAGAGCAGAGGGGTGATATCCCTTATAATTGAATATACTATTTAATAATTGCATCACACTAATCATTTAAAAGTATACCTCTTACGTTTTACCTAATGTAAATGCAAATCTGCAATTTCGGGTTGAACCAGGGCCCCCTCAAAAACCATCGGGCCCGAGGGAACCACCACCGACCCCCCCCCTCCCCCCTCAACAGGCCTGTGAGTATGTCTTGGCAGACTATACGAAACGATATACACGTTCGGCTTCTGTAATCTGCAGCATTTTTGCCACATTATCCATACATTATTAAACTATGGATTTGCTCACTTCTTGAAATCATAATAGTACAGGAGCCAGCATACAAACACCTGACACATTTGTAACAGCTAACAACTGTTCCTTAGAGCTTGACAGTCAACAAAGCGATATGAGAAATTTTTTTTAGTTATGGAAGTTTCACTAGTAGACCATTGAAATGTTACAAAATTTTTGTCAAATCTTGCATTTTGGGTAGGACAAGATTTTTTTCCTTTGATGTTTACGGGGGGCCAGTGTGAGTATCAAACTCAATTTTCAGGGTTGAGAGCCCCCCCCCCCATTTGGCCGCCATCTTGAAAAAGGGAGTGTAAAAGTTTTTCTGCGATATCCTGAGAACCGTAAGTTTCACAAAAAATGTTCGTACACTTTTTTTGTAGGGAATTGAATTCTGTACAATCTTGATTTAGATACTTCTTACCGTGAAATTGAAAATGAAAAAGTTATAATTCAAAATAGATTAAAACTTTCAAGAAAAATATCATTTAAGGGTTAAAGTTTTTTTTTATTGATTTTACTGAAAATACGCATCAAGTGTTTCTTGTATATCATTTTATTTCGAACAATTTTCTCTACTCAGTTTTTAAATTTCTCTTCTTTGGCGAGGTGTCAGGCAATCCGAATTTGCGATAATGTATAGGGGGTTCCCATTTAAAAAACCGAATTTGACCTTAAATGACCTTAACCCGTACACCCAAAGTCAAAGTGACATATACCGCCCTACTGTCCCCATCCAATTCTACAACTTTTTTGCAGAGTGCTTATTACTCGAGATATTTGAAAGTTCAATCACTCGGATGATTTCTTTAACCTGAAATGTTTTAAACAAAAGTTGCAGAATTGCTTGGGTGCAATGCGACGGCATGTCACTTTGGCTTTGGGTGGGAGGATTAAGGTCATTCAAGGTCAAATCGGTTTTATAATTGAGAAACCCTATATTTTATTGCAAATCGGATTGTGACTATGGATAGACTACTTTTGTTCGAAACGTTTTTTCTGAAATTGTAATTTTTCTACGTTATCTTTTCTTTTTTGTTTGAGGAGAAAGGTTCCTTACACTGTTAGTGGGGCGTGCTGCGGTACGTGGGATTTTTACCCACTAAAACCCCCATTTTCCTCCGGAACCGAACTTAAACATTTCTTCGGAGATCACGAGTCCTATGGTATTAATCTCCCGTCTTCTTCCTCCTTTACCTTCATGATGGTGGAACACATGGTGTTGATTGCTACCCATTTCTCGGCGGTGGCGAAGATGTTTGCTATAAAGTTTTGTGGCGTGATTGTCTGTCCAACGTTCCTATTTGTCGTGCATTTTAAGTTATCAGGCAAGGAAAAATCAAAATTTTAGAACTTTGTGATTTCTTTACTCGAAAAAGAAGAGGTTTGGACAAAGATTGCAGGAGACAAAAAGAGTTTGAAATCATCCCAGGAATGTTCTCAATGTTTTTTATAATTAGCCAATGCCCTATTTAATGCACTAGATCCATTTGCAGCGTCTTAACACCTCTCCAAAGAAGAGAAATTTAAAAAATGAGTAGAAAAAATTGTTTGCATTAAAATTATGCACAAGAAATATCTGATGTGTATTTTCGATAAAATCAATAGAAAGAAAGTTATACCTAACCCTTAAATGATTTTTTTTTGAAAATTTTGGTCTATTTTGAGTTATAACTTTTTCATTTTCAATTGTACGGTAAGAAGTGACTAGACCAAGATTGTAGAGAATTCAATTCTCTGAGGTTAATAGATGCCGTTATATAGTTATCTTCACAAGAAAATTCTTTCCGAGGACGTGACGAAAAACGAGAATCGTGCAATAAAGGAAATTTCAAAGAGCTGGTAGATTTTTTAAAAACTTATGACCCAAAATTAGAGAACTTTTTGAATAACGCCACTATTTTTTGAGACAATTCCGACAAGCTTCTGTAGAATGATCATTTTCAGCACTTAAACGCATAAAAACATTTTTACTAGAAACAAAATGAGTCAAGACCGCCTTTCAAATGTATCGCTTATTTCAATAGAAAAACGTTTTTTGTCAGAATTGAGGAAACGCGATTCATTTTATGATGAAATAATCAACCATTTTGCTAGTTCCAAAAATCGCAGGTTACCACTCATTTATAAAAATATTCAGGCTTTAAAGCAGAGATCAATATAGGTAGTTGTTATTTTAGAAAAAATATTTATTTGTGTTATTTATTTTTTAGGAAATATTTTTTATAATTCTCCATAATATAGAGTTCCGCGGTTATATTTTTTTTTATATAACTTCTTTCTCAAAACTATTTTAATTTCTATTAAAACTTATAATTTTACACGCCTGGCAGTGTTAATGAATACAATTTTTTGTTTGTAGAAAAACACTTTAATTTTTTTACCAACAGTGTTTTTATTTTTATTAAAAGTTATAAAATTTAATTACAAGTGGGATAGTAGGACTCCTTTGGATACCGATACTCGAGTCGTAGGAACGAGAATTTCATGAGAATGATTTTTTCATCTCATCATATTTTCTATTTCCTTTTCATTCTATTCTTTTATTAGTTCTATTATCTCAAGTCGTGAATCGGTATCCTGGCGAACAACCCACTTCAAAAAAAGGTAACGCGCCGTTTTAATACCTCAGGGATGGTGGTGAAATGTACAAATTGTAGTCATATTGCACATCAGTTGTCTTTCAGAATATCAAGCCTCCTCTGCAGACAATATCACGAGCCGCCACTGAATTACCTTCTATACATCCTCTCAACTACGTGGATGTGGAAGTAGTAGCCTACAAAATACAGTAATGCGTAATTTTTTAAAATATAATTGTCTTCATTCTTAACTCATTTAGAAGAGTGGTATATAAACTAATTCTTTTTGTTCGTATTTATTTCGGTTTTTCGAATTTTTAATGACAGCGTGAAATATGATATAAAATGCTAATGCCACTGGTATCAGTATATTTTTATTTGTTGCATAATATAACCAATACTTCATATTCTTCAGGAAACAACTTTCATAATTTATAAAGTCGTCATCCTGACGCCTATCCACTTCCGTGGATAAATTGGATACTGAAAAGTAAACCGAGATAAACATATCGACCGAGTCTAAAATTTCCTTCAATTTTAGAACATTATGTTTGAGGCAGACAGGCCCGTAATAGGCTTGATGTATTCAGCTGGGAACTGTTTTCAATTTCACTCAGCAAAGAAAGTCAAAGGAACTTTACGTATAGCAACGTATTATACCCGAATAAATGCCCAATAATAAAACGGGCACTGGCATAATTTTCAGTTGAAGAGCTCCACGCAAGTGTGTAAAGAGCGGGGCATTTTTAAGTTTACGACTAAAAATGCCCCTAATGTTCATATACCAAAATAACAAATTTGTCACAAATGCGATAAGATTATAGACCAGGCTTAGCGGTTTAGTTCATATCGCAATAGACAAGGCCAAGGTAACTCGCTAACATAAACGATTATCATTATTTTTTTATGATAAGCTACGAAGAGTATCCTATGGAATGTGCAAGAATTATATAAAAAGTGTAGTAAATCGACGAAGAGTGTAATGGTCAGTTTAATAATAATAATAATAAAGTCTATTGGAAAAGCATGTACATACAATACATCCAATCGCTAAGGCGAAGTCTAGCCAAAGCTATTCAACTTAACCTTATCTAACCTAAAATTCCTAAAACTAAAAGTAGTAATAATAATAATACCTAAAGTACATATCAATAAACATTAAAATATGGTATAATATTCTTGTGAGTAATATTTAAAAAAACAAGAAAAAAAAACATGTGGAAAAAGAAATCACCAATAAAAGAATGAGCAGCATTATTAGCATTAATATTTATCAGTTTAGTAGTGTCAGACAACGAATGAGCCACATACGTAAGTTGCAGATAAAATTACTGCATAGAAAAGAATTTCATTTTCACTTTTTTGCGAAAACTGTCTATATTTAGAAATTTGAGGGTATCATTTATGTTGTTATAAATTGTGACAGAGTTGTAAGAAAAAGATCTACGAAACAGGGTAAGACGATAAGTTGGCAATAATATGTGCATATGTCTCAGATTTAAATTGTGGATGTTATTCCTAGGTATCAATTTTTTACGAAGATATGATGGCGAGGAGGTGCATAGGATACGGTTAGTAAATACGGACATATAATATTTATAAACACTTTCCACTCGTAGCCAACCAAGTTCATTTATTTTTGAGGAAGTGCGCTGGTATTTCCGAATGCGGTAAACAAATCGACAACAACTGTTCTGTATTTTTTGCAGACGGTTTTTTGATAGTTGGTCCAAGCAGCTATAATATACGACATTGCAATAATGTAATATAGGTAACACCAACGATTCACATAGCTTTTTTCTTAATTTAAAATTAATAATATTTATATTATTATAAAGTAGCTTTAATGCTAGATACGCTTTTTTGACTAATATGTTTACGTGTTCTTTAAATCTTAGATTTTCGTCATAAGTTAAACCTAAACTTTTTACTTTGTTTACAACAGTTAGGGCTCTATCTGATATCTTGAGTTTTATATTTTGCTTGACAAAACTTATATTTTTTTTATTTGCAAAACATATTACCGCACATTTCCCAATATTTAATTTTAAATTATGCGAATTCGAATAACGCTCGATAGAAGTTAGATCTTGATTTATGTTAGCAGATGTGTTTCTTATATTATTTGGGTCAAAAGAGCATGTTAATTGTGTGTCATCTGCATAATATTGAATTTGTGTGTAGTTTACACATTGAAAATATCAGCTGTATATATTAAAAATAGGATAGGCCCGAGAGCAGAGCCCTGAAAAACACCTGAGGTGATTTTGGTGGTGTTTGAAAAGGCATCATTCATTTTGACAGTTTGGTATCTATCGCTCAAGTAGGATCTGAAAAACTGAACACAATTTTCATTAAATCCGAAGTAGGTAAGCTTGGCACATAACAAAGTATGATCTAGAGTGTCAAATGCTTTTGAAAAATCCAAAAGTACTAACAATGATGCAAGACCGCTATCAAGAGATTTTAAAATATCATCGGTAATATTTGCTAATACACTTACAGTACTATGACCCTTTCGGAATCCAGACTGTAGATGGGAAATTATATTATTACTTGTGACATATTCATAAATTTGGGGCTGGATGAATTTTTCTAAAATTTTTGATAGTGTCGTTATGATACAAATTGGCCTTAAATCTGAGTATTCCTTAGGGGTACTAACTTTTGGCAAGGGGGAAATTATAGTTATTTTCCACGAATTGGGAAAATAGCTATATTCCAAACAGGAGTTAATTATGTCGGTAAGATGTTTGATTATAACTGGTGAACATAATTGTAGCATGTAAGCATTTACATGCATTGTCACTACCGTACGCATTTGACTTTAGATTATGAATGATTTCATTTATGTCATGTACCGTGGCTAGTTGAAAGTTAAATGAAATTTCGTCGTTAAATTTATTGGACAAATATTGATTTACTGAAGTTGGACAGTTGTTAGGGGGACTATAAACAGATGTGAAATAAGTGTTGATATCGTCAACGTTTTTTAAATTATGTGGAATGTCAGTGGTGTGGTTTTGTTTTATGTTTAATTTTTGTAAGGCTTTCCATAGATGTTTACTATCGAGTCTATTTTGATAATATGTCCAATATGCACTTTTTTCACGTCTGATAGACTGCACGGTAAAATTACGTAGCTGTTTATAATAATTCCAGTTTTCTACGGTTTTGTTTTTTTTATATTGACTTAGTGCCTTGTCGGGTTGTTTCATCATCTCTCTGATAATATCTGTCAACCAAGGAGAGTAGGGTTTAGTAATGCGTGACGTAACGAAGGGAGCATATTTATTAAACAAAGATAAAATATTTTCTGTTAAAAATACAAGTTTATGATCTATATTATGTATGTAGAATATGTTATCCCATTGGATATTGTTCAAATATTTTAAAAAGTCACTATGATTGAAGTGTCTAAAGTTCCGATATGTTATAATTTTTGGTCTTGGTTTTTGTACTGACAAATTTAATTCGCAAAATGTCATACGGTGGTCGGATATTAAGTCCGCGTTAAGTGTACCTGATGTAACCAATAAATTGGGGTTATTAAAATAGATGACATATATCTTTTGTGATGTTTGAGTGACTCGGGTTGGTTCTGTTATAACTTGTGTAAAATCGTAAGATAACATGCATTCGCCGACGGGGTTTTCGTAACTGTGGTCAACATTTAAATCTCCTAATAACATTATATTTTCGTACTGTGGAGTTACATAAGATAAGAGGTAGTCAAAAAATTCAATAAACGCACCGCAGTTATTACCTGGAATTCTATATACTATACATAAGAGAAAATTCGAGTTACTTACCTACCTTTGTTTACTCTTTTAATTTAAACATCTATTTAACTCTACTCCATACTTCTAATGTGTTAATAGAAGGTTCCTTATTACCTTTACATCCACATAGTGGAGTGGAGACATTTTTTTACGATTACCAGAGAGTAATCGTAAATTCAATTAGATTTAGAATTTCACAAAAGATCGAGATTTTAAGAGACTTGAAATTTGGTCACGTATGTATGTATTGAAATTTGGAACTAGATTATATTGTTATGCATTACACCCCCCCATGATACGCCTATGCCTAATAGTGACTGAAAACTTGTAGAACGAGATGGAGTTTTCTAGATTGTGGTGGAAGAAGAGTCTCGATTATGTTCTGGATGACTCTGGGGAGAAGAGTATATAAGGCGCGATTACCGGCGGAAGAGGGGGAAGTTTTATAAGTGAAGAAGTTGAAAAGTGAAAAGGAGGTTAAATATCAAGTATACAAAGTGTAAAGGTTATTTTGGTTAATTAAGAAATATTGCGTAATCAGTAAATTATTAAATAAAGTGTTAGTGTTTATCCTTTGTTAGAATTATTTAGAACCTACGGATTCTTATAGGGTGTTTCCTAGAGGGTGGAAACACGTAACAATATTTTGAACTTATTCCGTCGAAATGGGGGTAAATAGGGGAAAATAAGTAAGTCTAGAAACTTGGGATTTGGTGTACTTATGTACTAGAAGATAAGGCCTTATTTTTTATGACATCTGCCACCTCCACTTGGTTATTAAATGGGTTAACAAAGTAAAAATTGAGATATCCACTTATGCACTGTTTTGCATATACCAGGTGTCCAGTTAGTGTTGCCTCGGAATATTGTGCAACAAAAACTTTCAATGTGTCGTCTCTATTACAATGAAAAATTATTTTCAATTATACAAGGTGTCACAAAAACGAGTTACAGAAGAAAGCATGATTTTTTTAAATGGAACACCCTGTCCTTTTGGCGCCAGTTAAGCCTCTAGTAAGTATTACACTCTAAAATATTTTGCCAAACGGATGCAGCGTTGGCAAGTAATGATTTTTTTTTCCTGTCTCTTTTGACCATTTATACACATTTTTTTGACTGCCATGTCTCCGCGATGTATTAATTGTTTGAAACATATTCTTTATAGGATTTTGAAAACAGCGGAAAAAAACTATCTATGAGAACTAAAAGAAAAACTACATGTAAAAATATTAATGAAATCTTTGCATTCTTTCGATAACCTGACTTTTGGTTATGCTAGCAAATTAAAATCCGAAAATAAATTTCTCCAATTTCTTATTTGACATTCTCATTATAACACTAGCATCCAACATAGTCCCCAACGGCTATGCAGATTAAACTAGTATCTACATGACCCCCTACGGTATGAAAATTCAGTTAAAAATGAGAACAAAGGCCTAAAATGAATTTATTTACCTACCTTGTTTTAAACAAATTTTTATTCTAATGGATTACATTTTCATAAAATCTCTCATTCAGTTTCTTGGAAATACTTAGCCTTCCCAAGTAGCACCTTAGGTCTGAATTACATAATGAAGACCTAGTTTTGGTGTCTTTTTCCCTTTTAACCTAACCTAATTGACTTAAAATATACGTAAAATATAAGTAAATGGGGAATGAGGCGACGTCGGTAATACGTCTTAAATAAGTCCACTCAGTTACAATGACCTATAAGTTATAGAACGTATTTCCTTGAACAGGTAATTTAAACGTAAACATTATGTTTAATTGTGGCCGTTATTACGTAATATCTACCAAACCACTTATCCTTTTTCAACTGCAGTGTTTCTTTCTCAAACTAATAAGGTTTTATCTACAGCAGTGATAATTTTCTTATAAGGCATCAGCAGCATAATAGAAACCAGACATCTATTATTATGATGGAGTAGGAGTATATCATATAATGTCAAACATAGTTGTGAAATAATGTGTTCACCTTTCTCCTCTTTTATAGTCGGGTAAAATTTAAAAAGACCGTTGTATGAATTAATATTACACATACGTTTTCACTATCTCTTGCACACAAACTTAAAGCCATAGCCTAAAGACATTGTCAATGTATGTCTACCAAGATTATTTCCCACTTCTTTTGAGACGGAAATATGAAATGCACACTGAGGAGTGAGAAACATAGTCATAAGCTCAGCGATTCTTAAACTGTGTGATTTGACGACGAATATTATTTATTTCCGTGAACTAACACCACTCTAAATATGAAAAACGTCTTTATATGAAATATTTTAAGTTATTTTTACTGGTAAATAGTGGATATTCATCCGTTAAACGAACAATATCAAATAATTAAGTCTTACAATTTTCTATTACGTACATATTACACATCTTAAAGCAGAACAAAGTAGCTAGTCTAGCCCAATCGGTAAGATGCTCTCCTACCAAAACTTCCAACTTTCATACACTTTTCACCACCATATCTTTTATTCTGTATCTATCTCTTTCCCTCTTCTTGTTTGTCATATGTTTGTATTTTTGTAATTTTTGTTCTGTACTTTTTTGTTAAAAATTCAATTTAGACCGATAAACCTTTGTAAAAATTCTAACTATTTTAAACTCAATCTTCCTTTCCTACAACCAAAAATTCCCAGCGGCGAGCAGACTGTTGGGGTAACTTGTTTAAATGGAGCTTTTCCAATTGAGTTCGTCTCCATCTAAGCAACAAAATTTTAAAAAGTGATTTTTCCATAAAATAGATTTAGGTTTTTATATTCATTGTTTGTAGTTAAGTTTTTTAGCATGCTCAAGCTAATTGATAATTTTAAGCCGCCACAGGCGGCAGGAGTGTTATCTATCTTACTAATTTTATTGAGCTAAACCGGTCAAGACCCGTCCAACCGCACTAACACCACGACGCTGCGCGACGTGGTTGTACGGTTGGCTCCGGGTCATGATCCGGGGAAGCATAAATTGTATCCAAAAAATTAATAAATGTGTTGATGATGATGATGGTAAGATGCTCGATGCAATAAATATAAATGGGGTTGGCGCGGGATCGATCCCCAACGCTATCTACTTTTTTTTTTATTTAAGCTCTATTAAAAGTTAATAATTTTCGTTCTATAATTTTTATTTTAGTAAACTGCGCCTCGAGTTTTGTTGAAACTATATTTTCCCCAAAAACGTGTCTTTTTTTATTTTGTCAACTAGAATTTTTATTTATTACCGCTAAAAGAAAAATAATTTATTTTCGTTATTCTCATAGAGATTTCAGATTTTGTTTTGTTATATGAAATATTTTATTTTTACTGACATCGTTTCCCCTACTAATACTACGATCCTATCCTTTCCTGGCAAGAAATGCCCAAACCTTCCCGTGTCTCTTGCTGGACTGTAGCAATATTAGTCTTTGATTTCTTTTTCTGATTACTCATTGTTATTGACTGAATTGGGCAATTCATTTTTTGTTATCAGTTTCATTTGTGCCCGAACCTATATACCTACAGTGTCCGTCGTAAAGTTGGCTACATATCAGAAAAATGTGTATTATTGAGATTTCTAAAAAATACTATATTGGGGGTTCGTTTCTTTTTTTACATGCAAATACCTTTATTCAACTAAAATACATACAGTTTTTGTCGAAACTAGTCAAATATTTGTGAAATAGACACAAGAGTTTATGATTTTTCATATAGTAATTAATGATAGGAGTAAAATTTGCACTTTTTTATTTTCCTCATATCTGCTTCAAAATAGATTTTATTTTTTAGCGGAAATATTTGGTTTAAATTTTGGACCAATAATTGGACAATATTAATGGCCAATTTAATTTAATTAATTGAAAAATTTGGTTATCATACACAATATGCCATAGAATTAGACGAAAATGGTTACTCTGGGGTTTTTGAAGTCGCTGATCACCAATCTGAAATCCGATTTGGGGAATTCAAAATGGCGGACCGGAAATCGGGCCATTTTCCATAAGAAATGACAATGGATATCTTGGCCTTGAAAATCTATGCTAGGAGGTTTTCGAGGTTGCTGATCGATTACGAATCTGAGGTCTGACTTGGTAAATTCAAAATGGCGGACCGGAAGTAGAGTTCATTTATCAAGAAAAACTCGTATCTTTTTCGCTTTTGGACTGAAAATGAGTACTCGGGGGTTTCTGAGGTCTCTGATAACGAATCAAAGGCCTAATTCACGAAATACAAAATGTCGGACCGGAATAACACTCTATTTCTCCTGAAAACTCGTATTATTTTCTTTTTTGGGCTGAACGTGGGGGGGGGGGGACTCGGAGATTCTCGTTATCGCTGATAACGAATCTGATGTCCAGTTAGGGAGAATTCAAAATGGCGGACCGGAAGTAGTATATTTTTCAGGAAATACTTTTTTATTTTTCATACTTTCAGCCCGAAAAAATAAATAATACGAGGTTTTCCGAAGAGATTGACTGTTCCTCCCGTGTCCGCCATTTTGAATTTCGTAAATTGGACCTGTGATCCGTAATCAGCGACCTTAAAAACCTCTGAGTAGTCATTTTCAGCCCAAGAACGAAAAAATATGAATTTTTCCTGATAAATTGACTCTACTTCCGGTCCGCCATTTTGAATTTACCAAATCAGGCTTCGCATTCGTAATCAGAGACCCCGAAAACTCCCGAGTACAGATTTTCAAGGCCAAGATATCCATTCTCATTCTTCTTCTGGAAGATGGCCCGATTTCCGGTCCGCCATTTTGAATTTCCCAAATTGGACATCAGATTGGTGATTAGCGACCCCAGAAACCCCCGAGTAACCATTTTCATTTAATTATATGGCATATTGTGTATGATAAAAAAATTTTCAATTAATTTAATTAAATTGGCCAATTATCGGAAAAGAAATGAAACCTAAACATTTCCGCCAAAAAATAAAAGGTATTGTTTTTTTAAATGCCTTTCTGAACTCTTTGCAACAAGAATTAAGTCAATTGACCCTGTACCTTTTTTTTGAGGTTTTCAGATTTTTCATGCTAAAATGACGCGACTATACGGAGTCCTTGTATTCTATATGCACTTTTCCTTCATCAAATTTTTCGATATCTTAACAATTTGACCCATTTTTCGGTACCACTGTCAACTATTTTTTACAGTCCTGCCAAACCGGTGATCGCATGACATGTGTCATGTGTCATGCATAAACAAACCCCCAATAGAGTTTTTTAGAAATGTAAAAAATACAATTTTTTCCCATATGTAGCCAACTTTATGGACACTGTATAATCAGAATTCCACTAAAATTATGAAGTTACTAAATTAATAATCTTAACATTTTATGATAGTATCTTTTATATATTTTTAAAATTATTTAACGATATCATTGCTGAGAACTGTTTGAGAACTACTGGTATTTCTTATGCTTTAAATAAAATCTTAGTTCAGACGTTTTAGCGGCCATGACTCACGTCAGTTTGAATTGTACCCGACTTTATACGGACCCATAGACGTACCTGTATAATAATAATAATAATAATAATATCTTTATTTTCATAGGACCCTATTAAGGGTATAGAAATATAGTCATAAAATTGTAAAACATTGTAAAATATACAGTAAAACACATAACTCAAGACGAAACCATAGTGTAGTAAACAGAATACAAAACAATAAATAAGGACGAGGATTGCTAATTTTACTAAGTACGCTCCTGAAAACTAGTACAACTTAAATATTCTTTTATGGAATAAAAGCTGTGACTGATTAAAGTGGCTCGAACTGTGCTTTTAAAAAGATGAATGCTATTTATACTTTTTATGGTCTTAGGGAGTTTATTGTATAGCTTGATGGACATGACATTGGGACCATTTGCACTGTCAGTTGCCAATTATAAGTTGAAAAAAAAAAAGAAAAAAAAAGAAAAAAAAAAAAAGAAAAAAATTATTAAATGAAATAAAAAAATTACACGAAAAAAAAATTTTTGAAAAAAAATACGTATATTAAAAAAAAAGGAATACATATTAAAAAAAAACTGAAAAAAATATCACAAAAAAAAAAGATATATGTTTGTATGTTTGTACTTATTCGTTTACATAAATACTTATATGCTTGTTATATACAATAGAAAAACATGTAGTTAAAAAAAGTGTACACATTGGTAACCAAGGAATAATGTGATAAGAAATAAAATTTAAAAAAATAATTATTATACTAGGAAACTTGGCGAATGGTCTTTGTAACCGTAGTCAACAAACCTGAAACACACACACACACCTTTTTCCTCTGTGGTTTTTTGCTGCCAATCAATTTTCATCGTAAATATATCAATTCTACTTCGGAATATTAAAAGCGCGCCAAGTATTTTACGTTTTTAAAGAAAAAATTTTTTTTCCAGCTTCAATGTGTTTTAATAATATTTGTAAAAGCCTATACAACTGTTCTGCAGGACTTTCCTGGAGCATAAAATATGCTAATATTGTACTTGATATCTGTTAAATAACCCTATATTAATTATTTTTTTCAATAAATTACTCATCAAAATTTCATTATAAAATGGTCTCTTACAGCTGGTTGAAAAATATGGCGAATATAGTACCGCACGACTTCAAAGTATTCTTTCCCAATATTTTAGACCTCACTAGCATTTTTCCTACAGTCGAAGTCGTTAAAACTTACATTATTGACTATAAAGTAACATGGGACCAATATAGGTTAAAATAATTCTGTAGTAATTCTGTACTTCTCAGTCCAGGTTTGTCATCAGGTTCAAGGAAAATAGAACAACAATCATTGTTTATTCGTCAAAAGCAAAAGAGTATTAAAATATGGCCATGATTAAAACCGCAGATAAATATGTCTTTTATTTATCTGAGATCAAAACAAATACATGCGTTGGTCACGTAGGTTTAGTTCATAGTGTCATTCATGCGTAAAATTATAAAAATATGCTTAAACCAATTAGTGGAAAAAGCTGGTTTTACTCGGATTTTCTCCCTTCCAAGTTATCCAACAAAAAATAATGGCACGTTTTTATTTCCAGAAAAAATTAATAACTAGGTTCGAGATTTTAATATGAGGAAAAGTCAGGAAGTAAAATTTCCCTAATCTGACTGTAGGTGGCGTGTCGATCTCTTGCCTTCCGACGCATGATATTTCGAAACAAGTTTTAAATATTAAAGTAAAGTAAAAGTAAAGAAGTAACTTTTGACAGTTGACACTACTGGGAGGTGGGGCATCAACAGAATACAGTAATTTAGTCCTTTGAAGTAATTTAGACAATGAAAACTTAATTTTGCCTTCCAGGGGAGAGACCTAATTCTATTTTTAAGTAAAAATAACTTCTAGGACATTATATGAAGTAATATTTACCTTTAGGTTAAACACATATGCTAAGTGGGGAAGTAAAATTAACGTAAATTTTGTCTAAAATTGGAACTATGTGTGACCATGAGGTTAAAGTTTTAACTAAAATCTGACTACAAGGACAAGACAAAACATAGGTTACATTTATGTTAAAAATTGGTAAAATTTCCCTGTTTCTATCCAGACAAAAGTCAGCGACTCCAAAGTTAATAACTTGGTCTAAAATTACGTAATATTTTCTTATACATTGACCTCAATATGCACTTTAACTTTATAGTTAAATTAGTTAAATTTTAAGGAATAATTACGTTAATATTTCTTGAAAATTACACTAAAGTCACTGTGACTTTATCAGGCATTTCTTAAGAAAATATTACCTAAATATTGCTTAATTAATTACTATTAAGTCCATATGCCTTTAAAGTTGAAAGTAATGGTTGCAGTTACGTTGTATCAACTATCTTATGTCATTGTGGCTTTAAACTGGTAAAATAAACTAATTATGCTGCTTGGGTTTGAAACGTTTTTCGCGCTTATTCTGAGCTTTGTGCCTTTCTGATGAGTAAGGGCGAAAAACGTTTCAAAGCCTAAGCATTTTCAAGAAACTGAATGAGAGATTTTATGAAAATATAAAACATTAGAATGAAATTAAAAGGAGGTAGGTGAATAAATTCATTTTAGGCCTTTATTCTCAATTTTAATTGAATCTTCATACCGTAGGGGGTCATGTAGATACTAGTTTAATCTGCATAGCCGTAGGGGACTATGTTTGATGCTAGTGTTATAATGAGAATGTCAAATAAGAAATTGGACAAATTTATTTTAGGACTTTGATTTGCTAGCATAACCAGTAGTCAGGTAATCGAAAGAATGCAAATATTTTATTAATATTTTTACATATGGTTTTTTTCTTTTAGTTTTCATAGATAGTTTTGCTTGCAAAATCCTATAAATAATATGTTTCATTACCATAAGCAAACAAATAATAAATTTTAATTATTAATTGTTAATTTTTAATTATTAATTGTTTTTTCTAAAAATGTAGGGTATTATTTTGTAATGATGTATTTACTGAAAAATATTTTTGAAATAAATTATTATTGTACCGGATGTCTATAATATTTGTTTATATGTCTTGATATGTAATTATTATATTTCTCAATTTTTAAAAAATGAAATGCCTATACTTTTTTTACACGGATAAATTCCTCACATTTTAATATCATACATTTTTTTTCAAATGGTCTTTGAGATTATTTCAAAAGGTTTTTGGCGTAGATTGAGGTGCACTTTATTTTAGCATTAAAATCTAGCATGGCTTTGGTCTCTTGTTTTGCGTTTGGTTTTCACTTTATAACATTTCTGTAAGGTGTTTAAGATTATTGTGATTAAGTGGAATTAATATTGTTAAGTACTATTTAAAAATATGAATTGTAATTATTATATCAACAAGATTTGATATCTATGGTGTACGTTATTGGTGAATCTGATGGAAATTGCTTATTGGCATCAAGAGTGTGTGGTATAAAATATTCCGGTAGAAGGTGTCCTGATGTGAAGTCTCTAGAAAATTTGAAAGAACGTTTTGAACGTACAAGTAAACCATTGTAGGATGGCCACCACTGCCAACAGCCGCGCAGAGAGAGACGAAATATCGTCGCTGTTGAATAGAGACAAGTTTCTTAACTATGAACGTAGTATAGTCGGGGGAAGAAGTTTAAGTAAAAAGTGCTTTCTTATTCACCAACAATCCGGGTATGTCACAGTCTAGTTGATGTCTTCGATTGAACAACAGTTCTTTGTACACGTAACATTAATGTTTATAAGTAAATACTTCTAATAGGTACCTATGTATTAAATATGTTATACACTACAAGCACTTTTCTCAAGACTGTACCGATGTTTACACGAGGAAGGAACATAAACAAGTGAGCTCCGTAAAGGTTTCAACTACTGCGCATCCTAATCTCGTTGGCCATTCTAGGCTGGTCGACCTGTACTGGAAGCGTTGCATATGAAAAGAGGGCGAGGCGACGAAATGTATTAGGTGGAGAAAATGAGTTGGCTGGAACTTTAGCGGTAATCGAAAATTCCACGGCAAGTGTTGGGGAGTTAAGTAGGCATTTAGAGGTCAGTACTCTAGTGTTTCCCTATGTCTTCGTAAAAATAAGTTTCACCCCTATCGAGTACAGCTGCCTCAAGATTTTTTGGATGTGGATTTAAATCGTAGATTAAATTTTTGCCACTGTGCTCAAAACCAAATTGCAGAAAATAAGGAATTTTTTAAATTTGTGTTGTTCACGGATTAATTAAGGTACAATAGGTACAATTTCCATTATTATGACACAGAAAATCCTCATGTTGTACAGAAAAATCATTACCAGCACAACTGGAGTTTAAATGTTTGGGGAGGAATTGTACATGATTATGTTGAAAAATTTTTTTTTCGTAGAAGCACCCGTGCTTCATAAATTTGAATTACCCGAGGTAAATTTCGACGCGAAGTCAATAAGTGCGCATATGCAGTAGAAACATCACTGTGGCCATTTTAAGTATCCATGCTATTTCACTTTCGCTTTCGACGCTGGTGAGTTAAGATCGTTTACTTATTCTCTAACGGATTTACACGTTTATTTCTTTAATTCTTTGGTATTTTCAATATATTTAATTATTAAATGATGTCATATTATTGAGTTAACGTTGCTGTATAGTTATTTTTGGGAATTATTAAAGGATATTCCATGTAATAATTAATTTTTATTGACGCACGTGTTTGTGCGATTTCCGTGTCTATTGGACACATGTATCTTAGTTAACTCATTAATTATCGTGGCAATTTTGTATTTTGTGGTCGCTTGAGACACAATACCGTGGCGTTTTGTCGTTATTTAGATTATTGCGGACGAGGATTAACCTCGGAAATTATTTAAGGGATAAATTAGAATCTTCGTTTCTTAATCGTGTGTAGACAATCTCATCTCATTAAAAGTCGAAACCTAAAGTAGTTTTGTCATTTGAAAATTTTTTATTAGTTTACTTTTTGGAAGATTAAGCCCATAATTTTTTTGCTATATTTGTTAGTATTAGTTTTTTTCAGATAGTAATTCAGATATTTTCTCTCTAATTCAGTTGTGCTAAAATTTTGTTACCATTCAAATTTTTGGTCATAACCAGTGTCAGCCATTTTGTGAACGGCTAAAATTTCATGTTTATAGAGTTTTCTCATTTATTCATTTCATTTATTATATTAATAAGTAGCCTATTCATATATTTTCAGAAGGAATTTTTTTTGTTGTTAAATTGCTAATAGTCTGGTTTTGCAGTGATCTTCGTCACCATAGTTTCTTACACTTTTCTTGTATTTCGTTTTTCCCACAATTTCAAAAAAAAAAATATTTTCGAGTGGTTCTTTACATTGCCCTTTTTCATGTAAAATCCTGGACCAAACCACCATTGAAGCAAGTCACAAGGCATAGATTGAATATTTGGAGTTATCGTCAAAATATTGGATATCATTCCGACGCAGCGTATCCTGGAAGTCAGCGTTGTCAGGACCTGAATATTACGTCCTCCTTCCCGGGTACCCGCGGCCATCTTCAGGACCAGACCTCGTCGGGATTCCACGTCTCCGCTAAGCTAAGTAGCCCAAATTTATGTGCAAAATTCAACTTTTGGTCAGAAGAAAAATTGTAAACCAGTTGATCGTTTCTTAAATTGTTATTTTTTTTGTTAATCTTCAAATTTAATTTTTTTAACTAAATTTTTGTCTGTTAACTAATTAAATCAAATTTCACCATAAGTATTTTTAATCATTTGTAAAGTGTAAAATTTTTGCTTATACTTATGTTAATATATTATTTGTTTTATATTTGATTTTGATTATTTTCTCCCATTGATAAAGTTTGCAAGAGTGTTATGTACTGAATACGCAGGCGTCCAAATTCTTTGTAGTGTATTAAAGTTTTGTTTGGTTAATTTGACAACAAAATAATTGTTCAAAAAATATATATAACTCTTCTCGCCACAGAGTGACCCTCGACCAGCCCTGAGCTAACCGGTTGCTACTCTTTCATAGCTTCCTCAGCACCCAGCGGAGAAGTTGTGGTTGCAGTTGTTGGTCCTCACTTTTTAGAGGGAAATGTGAAGGGAGCAGTCTTCTTGGATTTTATACAAAATACGTTTGCGCTTGCACAAATGATCAAGCTTATTCCTAATTATATTACAAATAATATGTGGCTACAGCTTGACGGTGCACCACCACATTTTAGTAGAAATGTTCGTCAGGCCTTTAGTAAACGGTTTCCTGAAAGGTGGAGAGAAAGAGGGGAGGTCTGATATTTTAATAAACTGTTAAATTATATCTAATTTATTAGTTTATTAAATTATGTTAGGTCCCATTGCATGCCACCTAGGTTACCCGACCTGACATCAATGGATTTTTCCCTTTGGGGATTTGTGAAGTCAGACATTTATAAAGTAGAACCAACGACTCGAGAAGATATGATAGAGTGAATTCGTCAGTGCTTCAATCGTATAAATGTTGATATGTTATACAATGTAAGACGTTCATTTACCAAGAGACTTCAGTGTTTCGTGGATCAAAATGGTGGACATTTTGAGCAATTGAGGTTAGTTTCAATATCGTGAAAAAAATATTTCTCAAACATTGAAAGAAACTGTATATCCAAATGTGACAAATTGTTTTAAAAAAATTTGAAGAAAATATAAAACAAAAGACCAAAGCTGTACTAGATTTTAATGCTAAAATAAAGAGAACATGAATTTACGCAAAAATTATTTAAAATAATCATATCTCAAAAACCATTTGAAATAAAAATAAAGTGTATGATATTAAAATGTGAGAAATTGTACGCTTTATTTATCCATGTAAAAACATTATAGGCATTCCATTTTAAAACACTGAGAAAAATAATAATTAAATATCAAGAAATATAAACAAATATTTTGGACATCCGGTACAATAATAATTTATTTCAAAAATATTTTTCAGTAAATATACCCTAAATTTTTAGAAAAAGCAATTAATAAATCGCGGAGATATGTTTGTAAATGGCCAAAAAAGACTAGAAAAGAATCATAATTTGGCTTCGCTGCATCCGATTGGGAAAACATTTTAAAGTGTAATACAGGACCATTGGAGGCTTAACTGGCGCCAAAGAAATACAGGGTGTTCCAAATAAAAAAAAAACATAATTTCTTCTATAATTGAAACACCTTGTATAATTGAAAATAATTTTACGTTGTAGTCGAGATTAAACATCGAACGAAACAACGAAAGCTTTGTTAGGAAAGTTTTTTTGTAAAGTTATCCATTTTTGCACATTCTTCCGAGGAAACACTAACTGGATACTCGATATAATCCCACAAAATAGTCCCATACAGGTAATGTTGGAAGTTCTCCAGGGGGTGCTCAATTGATCCCAGGGGGTGCCGGCCACCCCCTGGCTACAGGCCTGCTTTTCAATAACGACAACGCTACAATTTTCAAAAGAAAGCAGTGCTGTCGCAATTTTTATAATAATTGTAATCCTGTCAAGTAACTGAGGGCGTGTAGAGAAGCAAAATCCAATATTGAGAGGGTTACTTTTCAAGAATTAAAATTAAAATTTGGGAATTAAGTATCCTTCATAAAAAATTTAAAGCAAATTAAACAACAGAAAATAAAGACAGCTTTCTTGAATATGAATTATATATTTTATCCTTTTTGCATTCTCCTTCTATCACTTGTCAAGTATAAGCGGATTGTTTCTTGGATTTCGTTTTGAATGATTTCAATGCTGACAGTCTCATTTACGGAATATCAAAGAGAAACAACTTGGCTCTTAAGTATTTGATGTGTCCATCAAATTTGAATTCGTAAAAATGAGAAAAGGTTGAAAGAGTTACCGTTCTAATGTTTTATACCACACGCACACCTACATTACTGGACAAAAATAGTGGAAGGCGAAGATTCAGAATTTCATTATCTAACAAAGAATGAAACATGAAACAATATAACCCTCTAGAGTCTAGAGGACAAACTGAATTCATTATTCTAATTTTAAACATCATATTAACCCACGACACATATTAGACTACCCAGCTAACAATTTAGGTGTTATTCGACGTCGATTGCACGTCGAACAGGTGACGCTAGTAATTTCGATAGGTGATATAGGACATAAATTCGATGTCGTACAACCTAAATGGTATTTTTTGACACATCATATTGTCGTGCAAAATAAGTTAAACAGGTATATTTGACCTATCAGGTTAGGTCGCCAGACACTTATTCAATGTCCAGTATATGGAAAATCAACGTCGTCGATTGCTTATTTCTCACCATTTGCACCTTTTATTTGCCTTCAAAATTCTGTTTGGTCAAAAATATAACTTAATAGTCCAATAATTATAAAGGTTTCCATAACAAAAAATGCTATCTGAGATTTTCCTTCAGTAACTGTTAGTAGA
Organism: Stenurella melanura; assembly: GCA_963583905.1. Lineage (NCBI taxonomy): Eukaryota > Metazoa > Arthropoda > Insecta > Coleoptera > Cerambycidae > Stenurella > Stenurella melanura. The sequence continues at coordinate 172,891,643 of OY757310.1, read as the reverse complement.
GGGATTATACATCACAAAACAAAACTCAGTTCTGGAGGTACCACGCAACCCCCCCACAAAACCACGCCTTCGGTGAAAAAAGCCTAATTTTACTGATAACTCGTTAACCGTTGAAGATATAAAAAGATGCTCATTATGAAAAAGAAAGCTTGATTATTTGCCTAAAAAAAGTCATGTTGTAATTTTCTTGTATTTGCCATGGTTTTCGAGATAATCGATATTGAAAAAAATCGCAAAATTTGTATTTTTAATGTGCACGAATTTTCGTTTATTTGAAATTTTTTGCTCGCGATCTATAGAAAAAATGAATTGCTCGAAAACCAAATATGCTAGGAAGAAAAATCAAAATGGGTCTTAAAGGGGGATATAAAATACTCTGTTGTGTTTCCATTGTGTTATTTTTATATACTAATAAATATCAATAGCCCTCAAAAATGGCAACACAAGAGAGTATTTTATATCCCGTTTAAAATCCATTTTGATTTTTCTTTCTAACTTGTTTGGTTTTCGAGCAATTCAATTTTTTCTATAGGCCGCGCGCAAGAAATTTCAAATAAATGAAATTCGTGCGCAATAAAAATACAATTTTTGTCAATATCGATTTTCACGAAAACCATGGCATATACATGAAAATTACAAGAGGACTTTTTAGGCAATTAGTCAAGCTTTTTTTTTATGGTAAGCAATTTTTTAATATTTTCAACGGTTAACGAGTTATCAGTAAAATAAGGTTTTCTTCACCGAAAGAGTGTTTTTCTGGGGGGTTGCGCGGCGCCCCCCAGAACTGATTTTTGTGATTTTGTGATGTTTAATCCTCGCACTAACAGTTACGGAAGGAAAATCTCAGATAACATTTTTTGCGAGCTTCTGGTGTATTTCTTACTTTATCGACTAGACCATAATATGATAAAATGTTCATAATATATTATAAGATACATAATTTTATATGACAAGTTGTTTTGGTTGCGGTGCGTTTTTTTACGCATGACTCTCGTGAATTTACGTGGGAAAGATTATTTTCTGCTAATATTATATACTGTACCTTGAAATATTACAAAACCCCTCCTTAAAAACAGTAATTATTATACATATAATGTATTAATATAAATTGTGACAATTTAATGTTTCAATTTTCATTTTTGTGTATTTTTAACATTGGAAATGTTTAAGGAATCTGGAATATAATGGTAGATATAGGGGGACATATACATCGAAAGTGAAACAAATGTTCAGGCGCTACCGCTAGACGCAGGGGTGGTCAGATCTGGGTAATTTGAGTGGCGTTGTATAGGTTGGACCTTTGTGTATCGAACAGAAGTTGTCCGGGCATTCTAAGTTTACGGGGGCGGCAAGGGGGAGGTCAATAGTGAAGTTCTACGTTTTAACTGCTTAAAATGAGATTATAAAAAAATAAAAACTTTTGGGCATTAAATTGGACGTAGAATGGGGCCATAAGACCGGTGCTCATTTTTGAGAGTTTTCGGGAGGGAAGAAGGGCTGTGGGTGGGGGACGAGGCGGAGCCGAGTCCCCCGTTGGAAATGTAGTAAGATACCTTTGTTACCAGAATTTCTTTAATTCAAGTTGTATTTGTATAAATACATAAATACATGTATTTACTCGTATATGCCAGTGATGAGGCGTTTCATTTTATTTATGATAACTGTGTTCATTTCCAATGTGTAAGAAGATTGCTTGATGGCGATTTCTGTAAATTTTCATAATCCATTTTGTTTTAATTTAAAATTATTAATATGTTTAACGATTATTTGTGAATTAAAATATTTTCACACACAAAGTTTACATTTTCATGGCGAGTTTTCGTCATTCCATTTTTAAATAAATATTGTTGCTCTCTTCCTATATTACTTAATAAGTGACATGAATCATTTCGACTTTTTGGTGGAAATTTAAGGACTGCCAGGATCATTATTAGATACCCAAGATGTCTTGTTCAAGAAATATGATTACCTATGTAGTCATTTCAATACATTTCACCTATATCTTCTATTAGGGTCTAATGATAACTTAACCAAAATTACCTAATAAGCCATTTAACAATGATATTACTTATTAGGTGACAAATGTCCCCTTATTAAGTTTACCAAATTTTTCCGAATAGGTGATTTTCAACCTACTTACCATATTAGAGTATTAAGGCCGTGTATTCACTACCACTTAATTAGTGTGTTTTAATGTACACTAAATATTAGATAAAAAGAGTAACAAAAATATTTTTCATAACCTATTAGAGCATTAATTTTAGCAATAATTGACCTGTACCTGATAGGTACCATAATGACTTCCATCAAGTGAACTTAAACCTTACGTAATTTCGACCTGTTTTGGTCGAATTTCGTTTATAGTTAGCAGGGTAGATAAATCTTCTGGTAAAATTTACGCTGAAATATCATTTCCCTTTTATACATTATTAATTTCATATTTTAAGAGATAATCTGTATGCTTTGAACGTAATTTACACCTTCCCTATTCAACATGTTTAAAAAATTTAACACTTTTTATTGTAAAATTTTATGTTTTACCGTTTATTATCTTTTTTTGGATAAAATCCTTCGTTTCCACGATATAGCTGAAAAACTGTCTTTAAGGTAATTTTACCTATTTTTTCTACCCTCGTTTCTACCCTTCTCAGGGTGCTAGGAACATTGTCCTTTTTGGAGATGTTTACTGACACTGAAATATACCTTGTGGTGGAGCCTTGTACTAATTACGCCAATTTTAGGACTTACTGATTTGACTATTTACGTCAACATTTGAAAACCAGCACATTAAATAATCAATAAATAATTTGTTTTTACTAATACTAAAAGCATTTCGAATAAAGAGAAAAATTATTAAAATAAAAGAAACATTTTCTCTGAATTCTGATATGGCGAATAGGTAGATACTTGCTGCGATTTAAATGAGAGTACTTATAAGCAAAAACGGCCATAGAGCAAGCTGTATTATATTTTAATTATTTAAAAAAAAAATTAAAACAATAAAATTAACAAAATATGAATTTAAATTGTAAGCTGTTGTAAGTATACACATTATAAACTAGAATTCCCATCGCCTCCGTGGCGCAATTGGCTAGCGCGTTCGGCTGTTAACCGAAAGGTTGGTGGTTCGAGCCCACCCGGGGGCGCAATTTTTTTTTTCACATTTAAATTCCAATTAAAACCTGACAGTAGCAAATTGCTAGTGACGCCTCATTTCGCGTAAATTTTTAATGTATGTGCAGAAATAAATAAATCAATTACATAAACTCTGGGCAAGCGCATCGCATGCCATTATCGCGTGTTCAATCTGAGTGATGCTCATTCCCATCGTGTGTTCCAGAGTCGGTTGGGACATAGTAAGAGGGAGCGTCGTTACAAATCTCCAGGACGCCAGGACTCCACTGATTACGCCGCTGATCTCAGTAGTGACCACAGTACGCCCAGCAGTACGCAAAGCCCTAGGCATCGACTGTACGCGCGAACTGGTAAGTGCATTTTTTTATCATCACTGAATATAGAGTGCACCATATACAGTGTCTGCCAAAAACTCTGCACCATATGGATAACTTTTTTATTCAATTGTTTTCTTCAAACGGGTTTCAGCATTAGTTTCAGCATGATTAATAACCACAACATTGTCAAAAATATTTGTCATTTCACAACTATGACACCACCAAAATGTCACTAGAAATTTTAAAATGGCCTGAAATGCAATTATTTATTAAAGAGGTTGAGGCGTTACAGTCCCAACCAAAAGTCGAATTCTAAATTGGAACTTTTCCATAATAAATTATTATAAAAGGTTATACAAGTCGATGATACCAATAATTATTGTTATAAAGGCATAAATGAATCATTTTTTATTATTAATTAATTATTTAAGTAAATTTAATTATTTTACTTAATGAACTAACTTTTGGATGTGGACAAAACATCCAACTTATTAAAAAAAAAATCGGTAAAGGTATTTACACAGAACTTCCCTCTTTATTTGTGCGTGGCGGTAACGCTAAAAAATTAGTAATTACGAAATGACATTGAAAATAATAATCGGAATATAGTTATCACTGTTATTACAAAGGAAACCTGATAAGTTTTGGTCAAAAAAATATACACAGTGCTCATCCAACAGCAAAAGTTCAATACTAAATAACAGGTGCCACATATTGAAGGCTTGCGCAAATACCTTTACAAATGTCCACCATGACTGAATGATTTCTTGGGATGACCACCCTGTACATTTTTCAATAAAAGTGTAATAGGTGCATATACCAAAAATTATTGCCATCTGTCACATTTTCCATTCCACATTCATATAGTGAAGTGGAAGTATAGTGGTGGATAAAAAATTTCATATTTTTTTGAAATTTTTCAAAAATGTAGGTAAAAAAATTTTTTCTTCTGAAATAGGTTTAGAATGTCATGAAACGTGGAAATTTTAAATTTGAGCAAAAAGGAAAGTTTCCTCCTATTCTATAGTAGTGGTATTTTTTTTTTGATAGGTTTAGAATGCCATGAAACGTGAACATTTTAAATTTGAGCAAAGAAAAAAAAATTTCCATCTGTTTTAGCGGTAAAAATTTTTTCAAAGGTGGTGAATAAAATTTTCAATTTTTTTTTTCTGAAATAGGTTCAGAATGTCATGAAAGGTGAAAATTTTAAATCTGAGCAAAAAAAATGTTTCTATCTATTCTAGTGGTAAATTTGTTTCCAAAATGGTAAAATGTTGCAATTTTTTTTCCGAAATAGGTTTGGAATGTTATGAAACGTGGAAATTTTAAATCTGAGCAAAAAAAATTTTTCATCTAGTCTATAGCAAGTTGTGATAAATAGATTAAAAATGTTTTCAAAAAATTGTTTAAATATTTAAAAACATTTTTTAAATTCGTTTGAATAGGTTTAGAATGCCATGGAAACGTGGACATTTTAAATTTGAACAAAGGAAAAAAAAATCCATCTATTTTAGTGGTAAAATTTTTTCAAAAGTGGGAAAAAAAAATTCTAATTTTTTTTTTTTATTAGGTTTAGAACGCAATGAAGCGTGGAAATTTGAATAAAGAAAGGAAAAAACATTTTCCGTCTAATTTAGTGGTAAAAATTTTTTCAAAAATGTTGGTAAAAAAAATTGAAAAAAAAAATATTTTTTTTAAATAGATTTAGAATGCCATGAAACGTGGAAATTTGAAATTTGAACAAAGAAAAATTGTTTTCATTATTTATTCCTTTTAGACGGTGCACCCTATATATTTTCCAGTGAAAGTTTAACCATTTCTTCCCTGACAGCAGCGTCAACTACCTAGCAAATTTGACTGCTCTCCGCCAAGTAGTTTTTTAGTTAATGCACCGACAGACAGACAGACGGAATTGAAAAACCTATATTTTCGTAATCTACGTGATCTGAAACGTCAAAATCCGAAAAAATCAGGAGGGTGATTTTTTCTCGAAAACAGTACTTCCCTTCGGTATGCCAGGGAAGTAAAAAATAAATTTATGTAAATATCTGTGTATTTTACAAATTTGTTTCAGTAAATAATTTACAGAAAATGAGAAGCAGTAAAAATTGAAATTAAATCATTAAATAATAGAAAAATCAGTTTAAAATCATCAACGAAAAGAGAAATTTGACAGTTTACAAACGTTTCGTAATTTTTTATATTTTTTAAAAGTCTCCTAATTAAATTGGAAACAATATTAAAATATGCGCAAGACATCAATGCTTTACATGGTTACTTTTCGGAACTGCTGACATTATTTGGTTATTTGCTATAAATTAAAATGTACCGTTTGCATACTGGGTTGACATCTTTTCCATAAGACCACATTTAAAAGTTTTTAAAAATTGTTAGCTTTATGAGTTTCCTAATGACTTTGGATTTTTTACAGAAAATTGTGTCCTATAAAAAGCTATTAAAAATACTTTATTTCAGATTTTCTTCTTTATTCTCGTCTAACGCCTCAACCTCTTTAAACGATGGAAAAGTATTATAAGGAAAAGTTGTTTGAAATTATATTAAACATCTAAATGTGAAGTATGGTTTGAAAATTTTTTTTTTTCATTTTTTTTCCAAAAATATGTTTAATTTTTTATTATTAGTTGAGATAATTTGATATGTTTCAATACAAAAATAACATAAATATTGCAATTCATTTTCAAATGTAATTAATAATGGCAAAGAAACAATGAGAGCTCCAATTTATCAAAAGTTTTGAAGAAATATGAGATTTACATGTATTTCCTTGCCACTAAAAGTTCAAGCCCCACATTTGTACTGTCATATTTCCGAAACTATTCTACAAATATTCTAAAAAACAAATTAATGCATCGTTCCTTAAGCTTGATTTTTCTATATTGTCAAATTTTCCTTTTATGCAATGGTTTTGTAGTTATGAAACATATTCTTTATAGGATTTTGCAAACAGTAGAAAGAAAAGCTATCTATGAGAACTAAAGGAAAAAACTATATATAAAAATATTAATGAAATCTTTGCATTCTTTCGATAACCTGACTTCTGGTGATGCTAACAAGTAAAACTTTTTTTTTATTTGCCATTCTCATTTTAACACTAGCATCCAACCTAGTCCCCTACGGCTAAGCAGGCTAAACTAGTATCTACATGATCCCCTACGATATGTAAATTCAGTTAAAAATGAGAGCTCTCATTTTTAACTGAATTTACATATCGTAGGGGATCATGTAGATACTAGTTTAGCCTGCTTAGCCGTAGGAGACTAGGTTGGATGCTAGTGAGAACAAATGAATTTATTAACATACCTCGTCTTTTAGAAGATTTTTCATTCATATGGATTATGTTTTCATGAAATCTATCATTCTGTTTCTTGGAAATACTTGGCCTTTGAAATTTTTTCGCCCGTATTCTGGAGCTCATCAGAAAGGCACATAGCCACTCATGACACATGATGCAAATACCAAGACAATTACCAAGTTTTTAACATTAATGTTTGACATTGACTGAATGAAAAAACTGTATTTTCATTCAATCAATGTCAAACATTAATGTCAAAAACTTGTCTAATTTTTAGACTTATTCAACGTACAAGCGTACGTACGTAAGCAAAAAATAAAATTCTTGTAATTTCATAATCTTTTTTTGTACCATACCACTTTTTCATAAATTTGAGACTTTTGGGCTATTTACCAAAAACAGCCTCAAGGTACAAATTTCTAAAGCTAAAATCGTAATCAATAAATCGGTATTGAGAGTAAGTACTTAGAAAATATAAATTTTCTTGAAAAATTGTAAACCACTTCTTTCTCTCATAATATGATTCTATATCACATTCGGTGGTTACTATATTGTTTTCAATGTTAAAAAAAGTTTAATTGTTAATGGGAATGATATAACCGTGTGTGTAGCGGCGGGCTAGGTATGGGGAATAAGAATTGCAACATCGGGTAGAAAAATAGCCGTAATTGGAAAACGGAAACTAAAATTAAAACTGATTACTTCAGAAACAAACCAATATACAGGGTGTACAAAATATTCTTTTGGGCCTCTTTCTCATCATTCTAACATTCTAACTACAGTAATTTAAAGTCTTATTTGGTATCGATCATCCACCCTTTACAAAAATTAAATATATTTGTTATTTTTAGTAAATGGCCTGGGGACTTTTAACTGAAATACCCTATATATAGTGGTGTGAACTTCCTCCCATAAATGTGGTCTCAATTTTAGTTGAATTTCATTTAATTAATGAACAGACAGTAGGATATATGCTTATTAAAACAAAGACACGGAGGTGTGAATTAAACCTAAAACTTTTACTTTATCCCTTCCAAGTATATTGACATTATTAATATTAATTTTAACATCTTGTAAGTGCCCTAATCTGTCAACTTGTCCACCAAAAACATTGTCTATTGATTTTTTATGACGTTGACAGAAAGCCATCATGACATGAGATTTCTTGGTTAGTCAGCGATATGACATGAAAAAGAAACATTAGTTCACTTGATGTATATGGAGTGCTATATGCATACTCTCATAATAAGAAAGTAATGTGCTGAGCCCACCAGATATTTTTTTAGATATATGAAATTGCCACATACTTTACATCAAGTGGATATCATATTGTTTCGTTTCCATGGACACGATGTTCTTGAGCCTCGTTCAATACATCCAAACTAAACTTCAAACACGTCAAACTATAAGTAGGTACGGTATTTTGTTTAAATCATCACCACTAGAAGTTAACGTGGATATTGACATCGCGTGTAATTAAACTCAATATTAATTATCAGCTTATATTTCAATAAATATTGTAAAAAACGGTACCAGAGGAATCACTACTTCCACATCCAGAATTCTCAACCTCCAAATCTCTTTAAACGAAAACATTTTAAAACTCTTACTCTTTACTGGGTATTTTGTTACTGAAACATATTTAAAAATGTTTTATGAAAAAACATTTGCGCCAATTGGATCAGACAGAGGTTGGTTCTTGAATAATTGATTGTTCCAGAATGTCTCACGCCTAAAAATGTACAGTGTGATGAGAGAGAAACTAACTACATTAAATTCAACTGTAGATTGAGGTGCCCCAGAGATGAAAATTTTCCTAATAAAATTTTTTTCCTACCGCGCCTCTTAACCAAGTTACAGCCCCTTAAAGTGGGTGCCTGACAACCAGTATTCTCCTAATAACATTCAAGCAGATCGACGTACGATAATCCAATTGAAGATACAGCTCTTTATTTTGAAGGCCTGCATGCTCATTAGAACAAGTTCGTACTGATATGCAAAATGTATCCTATACAGAGTGGTCCGGTGAAGTTGAAGGTCAAATATATTTGTCTTGTGTCAAATTAAGAATTTTGATTAGTTATTGAATATCTTATGAAATTTAGAAACTTTATTGCTCTTGTGATTTTTCATCCAATTAGGCCGGTATTGAGCAGACTGCAAAAAAACAGAGGCATGGTGAAGCGATTTCACACGTCACCTTTTTAGCCAATCAGAAGTTTTCTGCGTTGTTACCATGGCAACCAAAAAAAAATCCGGAAATTTTCAACCTACAGGGTACCTTGAACGAAATTAATAAGTGGGAATTTTTCTGTCAAATGATTGACATTTGCTATTACATAAAAATGGAATTTTATTTTTCAAATTGTGAAACAACATTTTATTTCATGTTTAATACCTCATAGTACAAGCAAATTAACAATTTATGGAAACAAAAATTAATAAAAGGATCATCTCTGGGACTTAAGCAGGTAATAACTTGGAGAATGAGATGAGGCATTCCGTGTACTTCCAAGTCCCGGGAAAATTCAAACAAATTTGGAGAAACTTTTTAATTTTTTTTTTGCTCTAGCGGCCACAATAATGAAAATAGAGAAAGAAGTTCCCAACAAAAGTTGTAGCTCGTCTTTTTCTCTACAAAAAAAGGTCTTTACAAATTTGTGTCTTACTTACGCCGTTTAGAAGATAAATCGAGTTTTCCACTTATAGTTTTAAGCCGCTTCGAAATACGCTAAAAATGAGAATTCTCCAGGAGTTTCGTATAACTGAGCTCATCGATCGATAATTCTTACTATTCATAGCCCATAAACAAATGAAAGTAACATAAAATGTAGAGAAAGGTCTCAGCTTTAATGTGAAACTAATCACAAAATTCATAAAAAAGTTTATCAAAGAGAGAAAGTGTCAGAAGACGGCTTAGTGCACTTTGTACAGTCCACAGATTAATTCATATCTTTTCCGGGAGTCGTTAGAATATTTTATTTTGCTTGTATATTCTTATATAATGATATATTAATCCCATTAACATTTTATTGCAATTACTTTTGTTGGAAAAATATGCCTTGCGATCAATCACCTCCAAATTTCGGAGTTCAATTCGCTATATCTTAAGTAATAATAATAGCAGAGTCTTAATTTCTGGATTATAAGCACAATAAAACATATCCTTTCGAATGACTTCTACAGGTTATTAACTACTTAAATCCCAGAGATGATTCTTTTATTAATTTTTGCGAGGTTTTTACAACATTTTGCCTTCATTACCTGTACTATAATTATGATAGTGAATATCTCCTCATTTTGGTTTTCGTCCATATTACACTTCTCATCGAGTATGATAAGTATTTCTATTTTGGATTGCTTTTTTAACTTCACAAAGTTCTTCGCAATATGCGCATATTGTATATTATGTTCTCTTTTCATACTCTATAATCTTATCCTTTTAAAACCACGAAAATAACTTCAACAATAAGACATATTGAACTTAAACTGGTTAAACTACCAATGAAATTATAATAAATACGTTTTGTTTCAAAGCCATCTCTGTCAAGTTATACTGCCCTGAAACTATGCTATTTTAGTGAATAAAACTTATTCCATAACACACAAATAGAGTTGTCCTAAACAATTTTCAGTAATTTTTTGATACTAAAATGGGTGGAAGAGATATTATTTATCTATTTTACGTATTCTGTTTTCAGATAACTCTTATAATTTTAACTTTTGACACAACACTACTTACTTATGCCGATCCGTTTCTGTCACTTTGTCAACAAGACCCATTCATGGCCCACTAATCTTATATCTTGTTATGTCTTAGAATAATCTTAACGTCAGTTGAAATTAAAGTTTATTTAAGTTATTTTCGTGTGAAACTTTCTTACCGAATCCCCCGCGTACTTGAATTAATTGCAGGAAATTTTTCTCATACGTGAATTTTTTAAGAAAATTCAAGTACTCGAAAAATTTCCGTCAATAATTCAAGCACTTGGGAGATTACAAGTGCCAATTTTATTCAAAATCAAAGACAGCGTTCGTCAGATTCTGAATTGTCAGATGTTGAGTTATCTAATCAAAGCAGTGCAATTTTTTAATAGTTATTGATTTGAAGGTGGTGCGCTATATATACTGCCGAAGATTATACCAATATGCTTTTATCTTGATATCGTGCCAAGGGAATGCAGCAGATGGAGTATTGTAGACGACATCCGCCCAACCGTCGCGCGTCGCGTCGCGTCGTGTCCCAAATTTAAAAACTTTTCTTAGAGTTGAAAGAAGTTTATGTGAACCGGGCAAGTATTAATAACGACACGTGGACTAGGAAGGCCAAGGAATATCCGAACCCCACAGGTTGAAGAGGCGCTATTCGATGTGGTTAGGAAGACCCCGAAATGAGCACTAGAAGACTGGGCCTACAACTGGGACTTCGCCAATCTGATACATCCTTACTGCACCTGCAGCACTCCCTTGGCATGATGTCAAGATAAAAAGCAAATTGGTATAATTTTGGCAGTATAGCGCTCTATTTTCAGATCAATAACTCTCAAAAAATTGCACTACTTTGATTAGACAACTCAAAATCTGACAAATGCTACCTTTGTTTTTGAACAAAATTTTCAGTAAAATTGCTTCGTCGTGCCGTGTCTCTGGTTTTCTGCAATCTGCTCGAAACCGGAATAATTTGATGAAAAGTCACAAGACAAAAAAGTTTTTAAATTTAACTTATTAAATTTAAAAACTTTTTTGTCTTATTGAATATCTTAATATTCAATAATAAAAAAAAATCTTACTTTGAGACAGGACAAACAATATCTGACCTTGAACTTTGTCGAACTTCCCTCTACGGGACACATTTTGCTGGATCCACAATTCGATCATCGTTCATCAATCCGCTTGAAGGTTATTAGGAGAAAACTGGTTGTCAGGCACTCACTTTAAGGGGCTCTAACTCGGTTAAGGGTTCGGTAGGAAAACATTTTATTAGGAAAATCTTAATCTCTAGAGCATCCCAATCTACAGTTAAATATAATGTACTTTCTTTTATATAAACCTGTATAAACTAGAACAATGTTATGAACTAAAAAATGAAAACTAAAGACAGTTAACGTTTCGGAAGATTATCTATCTACTTCCGTTCTCAGAAATTTTGGCCGTCAACCATGACAGTTCGTTGTTTATGTACTTCCATAATCACGTGATCATATTAGTGTGAAATTAAAAAATATCGGATGGTTGAATATGGAAAAGAGGCGTATAGTTCACGCTGCTACTCTCTTTCATAAAATTATAACTTCTCACAAACCAGCCTATCTTTACAATAAAATTCGATATCGCACGGACGTGCATAATGTAAACATTCGTTTTAAGACACAGTTGACTGCACCGCAACACAGAACATCCTTGTATAAGGGCTCATTTTCATATTACATTACTTGGCTGTACAACAGGATACCCGAATCTCATAAAAAGTTACCAGCATCTTCTTTCAAAGTAAAACTAAAAAAAGATTTGTTTTTAGGCACTGTTATATTGAATAATTAATACTTTCTTATATTTTAGTGTTAGTGAATAGTGTATGATTTATCATGCTACGTTATGTAGTGTCAATACACAGGACTTTTGTAAGTTACTATTATGTTACTGCTTGTGCGTGCTGATAGTTCTTGGTTGAATGGAAGAGCAAAATTCTGTTTTCAAACAGAAATTTTGAACTCTGCCTTTTGATGAATATTCGTATTATACCGTTGTTAACTAGCTAGTTGTCGCTGTATTCGTTCATCAATAAAAGCATTATTATTATTATTATTATTATTATTATCACGTGAGACATTAAATTAACTAGTACAAAAATGTATTGAATAATTTGAAACACATCTATCCTCGTTTATTAAAATAATCGCGGATTCCTTAAGTTTTATTTTAGTTCCACTGTTCTCTTTTTGAAGATCTTCACCGAGTCCCATTATCATCCCACGCGTGTTCACAAATTTTGGATTTTTTCAAATTCTCAGTTTCTAGCGTAATTTATATGTTCACCCTGTAACGGTCACGTTTTGTAAGAACTCTCAGTACCTTAAATTAGATAAAGCTCGCGACTATTCTATTCATTATTTTAAATAAATTATAATATACTGGTCTGAGCATTATACGCGTTTAAATCTTATCGGCTAATCATGATAAATGCTTGACCAACAGCGTAGTAGCTTGTAGTAAGCGGGCATATTCCTACGCCAAGTCTGCAACAAGAGAGGAGACGCTGGAAAGATGGCGTAGAGGCGGGTGGCCGTGTAGGGCCGTAAGACTTAGAAGCCGCCATATATTTGTAAATATCTGTATATAGGATTAATAACTGCGAATAGAATCAGTAAAGTAGTTATTATAGTTTATATGTTCTATGTTATTGTGTTCCATTGCCCATAGCTACAGCAAGGCAATGTTTTCGACGAACTAGCTGTAAGTACAGTTTTTTATATTATGTATGCCTCTCGTGATGCAAATAATGCTGTTTGAAGCCACTTGCAACAATGCAGAATTATTGATGGCTTCAATACCTCATTCCACGTTTGGCCAATAATAGTTACCGTCCGGTAAAGACTTCTCTTATCCCATGAGAAGCCTATAATAGTGCGTGAATAATTTCATGTGAACGTTATGTTTGCGTAACTATATAGTCCTGTTTTTAGACATCTCCCATGTGTTTTGGGCATAAAAACCTAGTGTATGACTACCGAACCAGTGTACATCGAAAATATTCATTGTCGGGCCATTTTTTGTTATTAACTTTACGTACAGTTAGTAATATTTTCCTTTTGTGTGTCTTAATTATGTTATCGTATAAATTCTTTGTTTTACCGCTCTGGCCAGATCGTGTTTAGTTTAGCTTAATTATTTACCGTATACGGATTCTTATTGTGTACAGTTTGCTTTGTATTTTGTTATATGTCAGATGGACTAATGATTTGTTTATATGATTATTCTGACGAAAGTTTTTGTAAAGTTTACTCACAACTCTGATGTCAATGGCTCTGCTATGTGTATTTTTTGTAAATCATTGAAGTAAGTTTAATTAAGAAATTATCACGTTTTAACCTAGTCTTACGTTGAAAGATGACTCACTTACGTAATGTTTTCCGCACTCACACGGAACACTATAAATACAATTTTTAGAATTTTGAACAACGCTTAAATGGATGTGGAAATAATGATTATTATATTGTCTCATTTTTCAGTTTCAATATACTTTGAGTTATTTGCAAAAAAAGCTGTAAGAATGAAACATTTATTTTTAAATTTAAACATTACTCTTCACTTCGAGTGCCATCTCTAAGTTGCCATATTTTTATAACTATTCATCGTACAAAAGTTTTTGATTAAATAACTTCAATAACAATGTCGAGATACCAATTTTTCGATGCTAATATCGCAATCTTTAAATTGTTCTAACTTAGGAATTATCAGTTTTCATGATACACTGTATACCGCCTTCTCCAATGGTTACATTTCTCTATCGACCCTTCCAGGAGGGGTAGGAACCAACCACAAATAAGAAGCCAATTAGTTTTTGAACATTAATATTCATAGTTTTAAAAATGCATTATAGAAGGAATTATTGTTACGCGCCCTGGGGTCTAGAGACTGCTAGCTCATAAGTAGTGGCATTGGGTAGTAATAGGGGTAGGCAACTATAACTGCAGTATCATCAAAGCCTGTAGTGTGCGCCATCTCTGAGACACTGGTAGTCATTCGCTTTCTAGAAACTTATAGAAGAGGATCGAAATTTCTACATTCTGAATTGTCGTGGGAGAAGATTCTAGATGTTTCTAGAGGCGTTTGCGAAGTATAAAAGGCAAGATTAGCGGCGGGAAAGGAAAAGTTTTTAATAAAATGGTTAGAAAATGCGGAGTGATACAAAGTGAACAGTAGAGTGTAAATAGTAAGTAATAAATATTGTTAAATGTTATTTTAGTCCGTAAAAGTGTATTTTAGTTAATAAAAGTATTGTGAAGTTTTCAATATGTTATTCAATAAAGTGTTAGTATTTATCTCTTATTGTAATTTTTGAACCCATGGATTTTAAAGACTGGTGGTCCTAGGAGTGGTAATGTAGAAGAACTCAGTGTTTCGCGTCTGATGGACACGACAAGAAAATTATATTAGACAGGCTACTGTCGTGCCGTTGCAATGATATCTAACAAAATCTACTCATAAGGGGGGCTCTAGTAACTCTTAAGACTCCCCAAGGACAAAAATAAATAAAATTATACTTGCGACGATTTCTACAGTCTGCTCTCTCCGTCGTAATCTGATGTCTGGCTGTGCACGTCTGATCAGATCTTATAAACTACAACTTTTTAAAAACACTTTTTAAAATATTAAGACCGTCGATGGACTTTGTGAGTAATCGGGCTACTGTACAGATGAAACGAGATCAAAGTTGACCCGTCGAAGCAGTTATCCGATTCACGCCACAGAATCGCACGTCAATCGTTAATCTTAACTTTAGTGGATCAATAAGAAATCGAGTTCAAAATATATTCTAATTTATTGAAATAAATTTCATCAAATATAAAAATTATAAATACTCAATATTTAACTAGTTGTATATATGAGATCGCCACCTTCGACAAGGGGTTACATCCCGAAGGATCGCACCTCATACAGCGGTGAGAGTTTAGGTAACAATCAACTGTACAAAAAGATTCAGACTCCCAGTCAATTATGATAGTAAAATGTATGCCGAACTTATTAAAACTTATTCGCTTTTAAATTTGCACTGAAATTTTCAAGCTTGGAACCCTATCAGGATGCTTCGAGAGTATATACAGGGTTGGGCAAATGTATGGAAACACCTGATTTCTGGCTAAACTATAAGTGCGATTAAAAAATACCCTTAACAAAAGTTTTTGTAGTATTTTTATTCTATTCAGTGATGTACTTTGATTTTCAACAGCTATCCTATTTTTCGAGATGTGACGCCATCGACAGTTTTTTTTAAATGGATAACCCTGTATATGTTTACATTTTCAGATAGACAATTTTTCATCAATTATAGTGATATAGGGTTTGGTGGGTGTGCGGCTTGTGGTTTTTTAAATATTAAATAAAATAGTAAAGCAAAGACATGGCTGTTTACATTTTAATTATTGTCAACAGGACTATCTGATAAAAAAAAATTCGTTTTTTTCTTGCCATGCTTTTTGCAAACTTTCTTTAACCGAACTCAAACCATTCGTATTACTGTCAATTGCAGTCAATACTGTTAGAGAGTTTCGGTGTGAAATATTAACATTGTTTTTTAATTATGGCTGAACTAACTAAACGTGAAAGAATTACGTTGTTAATGATGGTTGGTTTTGGAGACAAGCAGAGATCTCTACAAGATGCATGCGATATTTTTAATGTAACATTCCCTGATAGAAATTCTCATATTTCAAAATCAACAGTTTCAAAGGTTGTGCAAAAGTTTCACGAAACGGGAAGTGTTAAAAATCGGCCAAAATCCGGTCAAAGTAAATCGGCTACAAATGAAGATATTTCACTTGATGTTCTTCTTAGCCTACAAGAAGAACCAAAAACTTCAGTACCAAAACTAGCCTTACATCACAATATTAGCGAGAGATCAGTAAGAAGGATATTGTCCGAAAATAAATTTCATCCGTATAAAGTACATTTAGTACAAGAATTAAATGAAGATGATCCTGATAGAAGGATGCAGTTTTGTCAGGAAATGATGGATACAATTGAAATTAATGGTAACTTTTTCAATAATATAGTCTTTTCCGATGAAGCGACATTTTGCCTGAGTGGTTTTGTAAATCGACATAACTGTCGCTACTGGGCTGATCAGAATCCTCATTGGATGGAAGAAAGTCACGCCCAATACCCTCAAAAATTAAATGTATGGGCGGGTATAATCAGAGGACACATCATCGGACCATTCTTTCTTAGAGAAAATTTAAACTCCAATCTTTATTTACAACTCTTACGCGAGCAAATTATTCCAGTATTAAATCGTTTATTTCCAAACCAGGCAAATCCTGAACGACTCTCAGATGAAATTTGGTATCAGCAAGATGGAGCTCCGCCTCATTATGGAGTTGACGTGGGTCAATACCTTAATAAAATATTTCCACAGAGATGGGTAGATCGAAGAGGACATATTGAATGGCCACCGCGATCGCCAGATTTAAGTCCTTTAGACTATTTTCTTTGGGGTCATTTAAAATCGGTTGTCTATAGGACCAAGCCTCAGTCGTTAGAAGAGTTGGAAGATCGAATTAGGATAGCTGTTCAAGAAATATCACAGCATGCTATTCAAAACTCTTTAAGAGCTTTCGTTGATCGAATAGGATATTGTCAGGCTGCTGAAGGTTTCCAATTTGAACATTTATTATGAATATTTTCTTCGTTTCTCAGTATTAAAGTGCTCAATATTTTGTAATAAGAAATTTAATTATCATTAACTAATAAATATTTATTACACTTTTATTTTATTATTTTATTTAATATTTAAAAAACCACAAGGGCACACCCACCAAACCCTATATCACTATAATTGATGAAAAATTGTCTATCTGAAAATGTAAAAATATACAGGGTTATCCATTTAAAAAAACTGTCGATGACGTCACATCTCGTTAAATAGGATAGCTGTTGAAAATCAAAGTACATCACTGAATAGAATAAAAATACTACAAAAACTTTTGTTAAGGGTATTTTTCAATCGCACTTATAGTTTAGCCAGAAATCAAGTGTTTCCACACATTTGCCCAACCCTGTATATGTGTGTTCAATGGTTTTCCATCTGAAAAAACGTACTAACGGCATTGAACCTAAAGATATCTTTTTTTCCGTCGGCTCGTATTCGAGCGACCCTTATGGCGATTGCTCGACTTTGAATTTTTGGACTATATTTGATCGGCGTTCTTGTGGCTCGGACATGAAGTATTCTCCAACACTTTCAGATTAATAAATGTTAATTTGATTTTAATTGGAAAAACAGTTTCGTTGATTTTTTCTTAAATTTTGCTTTTTCATATAGCTACTCGCTACTACCTGATTTATAGATTTTCGCCCTGTGTAAATCTCTTCGTGGTACTTAAAAAAAATAGTTGATTTTCTAATGACGGTACCCAAAGGCCGTCGTCCTCGAGGTGAAAATTTTTTTAGACATTCATAGTGATATCGTTTTTTGTTGAGATATCAATGAAAGACGATGCCAAAAGTTTTATCGGTCTTTCGCGATGTGACAATGTTTCAAAGTCGATTTTTTCAAGGGAATCTTGGTCTAAATTTAACTTTTCTTGAATGTTTTATATTTTAAAATGCATCATTTTACAGGGTTCATTAACAGTAACACGTGACATTATCAAACTTCATTCACTGTTCTAGAACTCCGAGGCAAAAAGCTTCTTGACTCTACATTTCCGAAATTGTTTACAACCTTGAAATATAAATATAACTTCAATTATCCAGCAATGTGCAGTATATCGAATATTCGGCAAAAATTCGTTTAAATAATATGTTATGTTATAAAAGCCCACTAGAGAGAATAAAACAATTTTAGCTGGTGATTTAAAATGAAACATAAACCGCATGCCGGCCGTTAAAAATATGAAGTTCAATTGAATGTCCTATAATCGATGTCAATTATTTTCACCGACCCTGTGCCAAAACTAAGTAACCTATTTATAGCTAGAGGCGGACAGATCGTGAACTTTAGCAGATATAAATTTTTAAACATTTATGTCAAATCAATAGAGGCAAAATATCTCACAAGATGTAATAGAAGAGTATGTGCATAAGAAAAAGGGATTAAGAAATGTAAGAAAAATCCATAAAATCGATAGAAGTAGGTATGAGAATAACACAGAACTGCACCCCGGTCTTTCTTTCAATAGACCAATTTCACGAAATTAAGTTTAGTAAAAAATATCATGTCGAAAAGTAGGTTGGTATGGTTAAGTACATATATTCAAGGCACATAAAAAAAGCCATAAAAATCGACCGTAAATAGCTTTCTCGTTGAGATAACGGATATCCCACAGAGCCGCACTTAAAATTTTTGTGCACAATGACCGTAGAAATTTAGAGGTGTTGTCTTTGGTAAACAAATACTTATTTGGTGCAGGGATGAATTACAAAATTATACTCTGTTTTGCTTGTGTCAAGGTAGGAATTGTATCTTATATGTTTGTGGAGTATTGACAAATTCAATATTTCATGATACACTGACAATATTAAGTTCGACTCTGTCGAGGGCAGGGTTTACATACCTGCTGTAAACCGTTACATCCTAAAATAATTTCGGTAGAATAGAGTCGGGTACCTATCAAAATAATTCGCAATTATACTTAATTGAAACGTGTGTTTTCGTTAATTTCTTATTATACTCTTCGCAAATACAAAACGAAGAGACGGCATTCGATCGGCACATTTCTAAAACTGGTATTATTGCTCGTAGAGAAAACATCTTTATATCACTCTGTTGGTGATTGTCTTGTTTTTGTAATTAAACAAAAAATGTTTGAAACTAATATCATTTACCAGAAAAAACTGCGAAGAGTATCCTATAGAATGTGCAACAATTATATAACAAGTGTAGTAAATCGGCGAAGCAGGCCTGTCTAGAGGATGGGGGGGTCGAGGGTATATCCCACCGAGCCCGGTGTTTTTCGAGGGGGCCGGCGGTTTCGAGGGGGCCCGGGTTGTACCCGAAGTTGGGGATTTGCATTTGCATTAGGTGCAACGAAAGAGGTGTACTTTTAACTGATTAGTGCGATGTAAATAATAATGACTTTTGAATGACTTGTATTGTTTATAATGAGAAATATGAAATTGTTAATCAAAGGAATATCCTTCCCCGCTTTTTGAAAATTTCTGCAGTTAAATATTCAATTAGAAGGAAATTATTCCCCCATTTTTCAAAATGTCCTCTGTGATAAATATTTAATGTTAAGGAATACCTCCCCCCGATCTTCGAAATTTTGAAAGAGATAAATAGTTTATTATTATGAATGTCACCACCCGCTCTTCGAAATTTATATTGAAGATTGGTGGGAGTCGTATGTTACAATCCCCCCGGGCCCCGATTTTTCTCGACTGCCCTGCAGCGAAGAGTATAATGGTTAGCTTCTTTTAATCATGCCAGAACATACTTTACATGAGAAATATTGTTCTCGTATATTAAGTAATACACTATACTTATGATTAAGAGCAAAAACACACGGGCGTTAATTCAACACACATTCGACGCGCGCTGAAAGTAACGCGCGTTGCTCGTCCATCCACACGAGAGGTGAATAGGCATTAAACGCGCTATCATTGTTAATTCAAGCCGCGGATGATAGCTCTTTGTTTGTTTATTTAAGTGCAAAAATAGTAAGAAAAGGAAGCCGAAAATAGTGGATACACCCAATTAATGAAATACAATATAGCGAGGGCGCAATCTACTGTCTTTTTCGTAGACTTCTAGAAGATCCCATAATTTTTTAAATTATTTCCGGATGTCAGCTGCCACATTTGATGAACTTTTCACCAAAATTAAAGACGGAATTACCCGCCAAAACACCACAATGAGAATGGCGATGCTGTGTCTTTTTGTTTCTATCTTTATAAGTCTCATCACAATAGTGTCCCAAATTACGGGTCGTGTTTTAACTTCACTGATAAACACGTCCATATCCATTTCGTACTCTAAATAAGTTTAACACTACCAACGAGTCTTCATACGAACTGAAACGCCTGTTAAATTAGTATCGTGTGTATGCTCACATATAATACTACGTATCTCCAAAACGCGCGTTGCCACGTCGAACGCACCTTGTGCAGATACCAGCATCGTCACTTTTTAACGTGCGTTAAATATGACGCGCGTTGTTCGTGTGGATGGCACAATATATTTCAATGTATTTCTACAACGCGAAATTTCAACGCACGACCGACGCGCGTTGAATTAACGCTCGTGTGGTTTGGCTCTTACCATTTTCTACGAAAATATAGCATGCCCCACTTTCCCATCTATACGTAAGCAGCAAAACTTAGAGGTTTCTTATGTGCCTTAAATATATGTAGAGAACTATTCAGCAAACGCCAGCTACGTTGAAGTTGCGCAGTGGACAATATTGGCCTCGCTCCCCGCCCAGGCACGATAACAACTGATTATTCAGTAGTGTAACATGTTAAACTATTTTATTTGTGTTGTAATTCAGTATTGAAGGATACCGGTGTCTCTGTATAATAAGAAACCTGTCCTTAAAAATCAAGCATATTAAATAGTGTTCAATGCACATATTTATTTTAGAAACTATATAAGTGAAACGCTATTATATTATTATACAGGTGGTAATTAGTTTCATGTCATTAAAAAAACTGGTGGTAGGGAACTACAAGAGAAACAAAAAAAACCTTATATAAGATGGGGTCCAAAGTTCATAGTTTTGGAGAAAAAAAATAAACAAAAATTTCGCAAATTTTCAATAAAAATTTTTGAGAACTGCTGGAATATTGAGGTAGGTTTAGATCGTCGCCCGTGTCCGCCTTATACGTGCTTATACTCTAACTGTCCCTTGTACAGTATTTTAGTTACTGTGGGTATTTCGTTATGTACACACGTCCAACCCGCCGTTCGTTGTTTTTGTTATTTTTGAATTTCGCGTCATTGTGTATTTATAGTTAAGATTTATTTTATTGACTTACCGTTCAAGTTATCAAATTCTTGATTACGTACAGACAGAACTTACTTGTTCGTTCTTTTTGTATTCGTTTTTGACTTTTGTACCAAGTTTTTATTTTATTTTTCTTTATTGACAACGTTAGTTGATAGTTTAGTGTTTAGTGTTGAACGAAGTGCGTATGTCCTTAATTCGACGTACCGAACTGTGTATTGATGCAGATGCAGAGATTTTGAATCATTTAGGTAGATAGTAAGCTTTTAACCCAGGACACTCATTTATGTTACAAATGTTAATAAACCACATTTAAATTTTGTAAATTATAAACAATCCAATATTTTGTTCCAAATTAAAAAACACACATGTAAAGAAATGCTCTGTTTAAGCCTCTATGGCCATTATTTGCTTGCAATTGTGCACGAAGAGAGAACGAATTATTTACCTTCTTTATACTTGTCTCAGTTCGGTTGAGGCGGTCCATCAAAGGCGGTCGATAATCCTTTGTCCTACATCGCGTGTGCTGGCGAGCACTTTTTTATGACAATTTAAAAGTTGTATAATTGGGAAGTATAAGTCCATCGACCGAGAAAAGCAGTGGTTCTCAATAGTTGTCTACCATAATATTAAATATGTTAACCTAGATCAGTTTTTTTTCAAAGTGGCCCTAGAGGGAAAAGTCATAAAGGTTTTTTGTTTGTCTAGTCGGTCACCATTACCAGTTTTTTTTAATGACATGAAACTGATTACACCCTGTATAACTCTTAAATACAATAGTTTTCAAACATCGATACATACATGTCAGTGTTTTCTGATCTTTGTTTATTTCACCAATCACATTTGTAGGGCGTGTGATCCAGCTGCTTCTGGAAACCTCACCATAATTGATGATTACGGTATCACCGAGTCGCTGCACAATACACATGTTGTCACCTCCAGAACATTGTAAAGAAAACATGATATAATTATAATAGCTTAAGAGCCAGTGTGCAAAATCGACTATTTTGAATACCTGCTAACAATTGTGGTATACTAATCACCGTAGGTCGGGGGTCACAAGTCCCCAAAGTAGTTAGATTTTGGGTTCTGGGTCATGGAATAATAAATATTTTTGAACCGAATGAATAACTGCTAGCAACTGCGGTATACGATAGTCTGTACAATTCTGAGTTGACAAAAAAAGTTGCAATTTTTTTCTGGTACAGGAAAGAGCGCAAATTTTAAAACTGGTCAAGATCCAACCGAATGAATACCACTTCTGCTTTGCGGCAAAACATTTGTTATAAGTATTTGAGACCATGTACAAAAAGTTACAATTTTCCCATGGTCCAAAAAAAAGTTACAAGGCCGAGTCAGAATTAAGCAAAAATTGAAAATTTCACAAAGCACTTACAAAATGGAAAGTTCTCGACGGAAAACGCTAAAAATTGGCATAGGCCTTCGGGATATCATAATACATAAAAGTTACACCTTTCTGCCCCCCCCCCCACATGCCTCCAGGGGGCCCATAAAAAATACGGGTCAAAAAATAGTAATTTTTGGACCCGTATTTATGGGTTGCGGATTCGCGATTTTCTAGAACTGCAATTTTGTGGAACAGATCTTTATTGGAGTAGTTGCAAAATACAATATCTTGGACATCTAAAACAAATGTTAATAGACATATTTCCTTACAAAAGCGTATGAGTGCTAGTAGCTCAACTGATAGTGACAGTCAACGATATTTTAATTTAGATTTAGTGAAAGTGATCGTGGGATGTAACATGCCGTGGTCGAAATTAGATAATGTCTAGATAGTTTCCAAAAAAGTACAAGGTAAGATATATTGTGTCATATTTACATAGAAATCTTTTCGCTCTGGCAGAGCCAACCCTGATTTAGACGTCACCGAGGTAAAATTCTCGAGCACTTATCTATATATGCAATGGACTTCCGCTCTTCCACACGAAACATCAATAGACCCTAGAAATTCTAGGTATGGTTGATATACTAAATACATTTCCACCAATTTACGGACTTACAATATTTTTTCTGGATCAAAATCTAAAGTTACTGGGCTAATATCCCTTTATTAACTAACTTATTGTTGACTGATTTTGTGTTGATTCGCGAATACGCTGGTAATCTTACAAAAACTACATTAATACATTAATCACGCCTAAAGTCCTCCATATCTTGTTTCTAGTGCACAACAATGACTCATCAACTCAAATTTGCTTTAGTAACTTTTTCATAATGTTCTCTTTTGTAGTCGACATAGTATCCTATTAAGAACTTAATTAAATGCGTTTATCTTATATTCTATGAACATCGTCAAACGTTAAATGCCACAAGACGACCACAACGCGACGTATAAAAATAGATTATGTTATTAAAGTAAAAGTTTAGTGTTAAATATTACTTTTTATCCTCGCGGCAAACATAACAATAGAACCTTCCACGCAATATTAATTAATCAGTTCTAATTAATTGCCTTTAATGGTATTTGCATGTAAGTGATAAGCGGCAAAATTTACTCCAGTGATAAAATTTATTATTCGTTGGTTTGTGTGTGAAAATGGCCGATAGTTGTGAAGTGGCTTACGAAATTCGGGAGTTTAATCAAACTAATCGCACAATCCTTAATTTGTGGAAATTCTTTAGTGCAATTAGTGTTGTTTCATTTTAATCCTGAACTCGGAAAAATATGGCTACAGCGGACACAAGTAAGCATTTTGTAAATTATAAAATACAACATAGGTTGTGTACAACGTATAGGGACAAACTTCGAAGACTGGTTTTACTTGCAAGAATATAAAAAAAGTCTCCATAAACACGTGTCTGTAAAAAATCCCTTTTCAATATCAACTTGACGAAAAAAAGTCATCGAACATTTGTTGTTGAATATCGATCAATAATACAAAAATATTTTGTTTGATAGAAAAAATGTAATCATTTTTCAGCGCCGTGGTGTTACATGCACATTGGACGGGTCACGACCGGTTTGGCTCGATAAAATTATTACAAACAGTTAAAACTCCTGCCACTCAGAGTGGCTTAAAATTAACGTTAAAATTGTTAATACTTATACGATAGGTTTAAAATTCTTGAAATTAATACTGTAGAACTAAATTTTGGCACTTTTTTAAATTAGGATTGCTGACACAGGAAAAAGCTCAATGAAAGGAATCGTTCGAGGCAATGTCTGCCGTAACGTTGTCCTGCCGCTAAGAATAGAGGAAGGTAATTTCTCGGCCGGGATGGAGTTTAGAACAAGAAGGGACAAACGGACAAAAAAGACACGAAAACAAAAACAAGACGATATAAACTAAGGAAGAAAGGTTAGAATTGAAAGGTGCGAGAAGGTGTAGCGTAAGGTAGAAGAAAGTTGTGGTTCAGGAAGGTTTGGCTAAAGAGAATAGAATTTTTGTGAAATTTCCTAGACGTATATCGTTGCAGCCATCATATAAATCTCTAAGGGATGTGTACCTGCCCGAATCGGAGATGACTCATAAATTTGTGTTTCAGAACCTAGAAATTTTTTCCTGGCCGGAATACTGCACCACATCAGCGCCGCGTATGTGATGGCCGGCCTGATCACCATCGTATTTCGTGTGCATCAGTCGCAAACCAAATTTACCAAATACCTTAGCACTGCGCTACTGAGCTTTGTATTGCACCAATCGTAGTCTTTGCTTGAATGTCGAACGTTGCGTTTAGGCCCCGGAATAATAGACGGAGAACTGATTACGTAAATTAAAAATGATAATGTGCAGTGAAAACTTTTATGTGAAAACCCTCCTTACTAGCGGAAAAGTACATAACTCTGCAGCCAAAAGTCGCACCCGGGGTGGAGAGAGCGGGCGGGCGGTCAAATTCGTTAATTGCTTCCACATCCAGGTAGTGGATTGGAAGTATAGTAATCGTAAAAAAAAAATCAAAAATTTTATTTCTTGAAGTAGGTTTAAAATGTCATGAAACGTCGAGATTTAAAATTTGAGCGAAACAAATTTTTCTGTATGTGTGTCGGTCTGTCTATCTGTCCGTCCATCTAACTTTTTTTTTGTCCGCACGCTTTCTCCGAAACGGTTTAAGATATTGACTTGAAATTTTGTACACGTATATATTATAACGAGATCTGGAACTGGATTGTTTTTTGAAGATATCAGGTGAAGGGTTGTGAGGTAAATAGGGGTAAATATGGGGAAATATGTAAAGCAAGCTGGTAAGAGTATAGAAACTTTAAATTTGATATATGTACTACAAGCCAAGGCCTCAGATTTTTTTATAATATTTTTCAACGCCCCATCACCCCTAAAATAAGATTGAGACACTCATTTGAAATTTGGTACACGTATGTATTATAACAGCATCTGGAACTGGATTATATTTTGATATGATTCCGTTGAAGGGTTGGGGGTTAAATAGGGGTAAATAGAGGAATAAAAGTAAAGCAAGTTGGTAGGAGTACAGAAACTTGAAATTCGGTGTATGTACTAGAAGCTAAACACTCAATTCTTTTTATAATATTTTTCAACTCCCCACCACCCCTACTCCATTATTAAAGGGGTTGATAAAATAAAATTGAGGTATTCATTTGAAATTTGGTACACGTATGTATTATAGCGACGTCTGGAACTAGATTATATTTTGAGATGATTCCATTGAAGGGTTGGGAGTTAAATAGGGGTAAATATGGGAAAATAAGTATAGTTACCTCCATATAGTTAAGGCACATAAAAGGCGTCGGGGCGTTTGACTTTGCGGTAAAGAAAAGATCAAAAGTCCCGACATTTTTTATTTGCCTTGAATATATGAAGAGAACAATAAAGCAAGCTGGTAAGAGTATAGAAATTTGGGATTTGGTGTATATACTAGAAGCGATGGCCTCAGGTTTTTTTTATAATATTTTCCATCCCCCCACCACCCCCACTTCCTTATTAAGAGGGTTGATAAAATTAAATTTAGACTTTCACTTGAAATTTGTTACATGTATAACTAAATTATATTTTGACATGATTGCGTTGAAGGAGTGGGGGTAATTGGTGGTAAATAGTGAAAAATCAGTAAAGCAAGCTAGTTAGAATACAAAAACTTGAAATTCGGTGTATGTCCTAGAAGCCAACGCCTCATTTTTTTTAGTAATATTTTTCAACCTCCCGCCACCCTTAATCCAATATTAAAGAGGTTGATAAAATGAAATTGAGATATTCACTTGAAATTTGGGACGCGTATATATTATAATGATATCTGGAACTAGATTATATTTTGAGATGATTCCGTTGAAGGGTTGAGGGTTAAGGGTTAAATAGGAGTAAATAGGGGAAAAGGAAGTAAATCAAGCTGGTAAGAGTACAGAAATGTGGCATTTGGTGTATATACTAGAAACCAAGGACTCAGATTTATTTCTAATATTTTTCAAACACCACCATCTCCACTGGGTTTGATAACATAAAATTGAGATATTTACTTGAAAGTTAGTACACGTATGTATTATAATGACATCTCATTGAGATGATTTCATTGAAGGGGTGGGACATGATAGGTTGTGAATAGAGGAAAATAAGTAGGGTAAACTAAAAACTTCATTTTTAACGTATATGGTAGAAACCAACGCCTCAAAATCTTCTGTGACATCTGCTCCAAATATTATTAAAATTCTATGCGGTTTTTTTTTAATCAAAATAAGATCTTTGAATGCAGCTCTAATTTTGTGTAGTTATAGTTTTTAACTTTAGAAACTGCGTGAAACGTAAAATGTAATTTTAGAATAAGAAATATCAGCCAAATTGCCCAAAACAATTTAAAGGAATACACCCGTATAGGATTCGAACTTAAAAATACGCTGTGAAAGTCGTCGCTTAATACGATGTGCTAGGGTTGGGGTGGACTTAAAATTTCAATTAGTCTCGTCGGATAAAGCAAAACATGAAATTTTAAAATGTTCATAACTAAATACATACATCAGCAGGAAGGTTTAATAATGTCGATACCGAAAAATCAAAATTGGAATTTTCACGGCTTCGTGAATTGCATGGGCGAAATCGAAAATTGGAGCCCACAGAAGCCAACAAAAAATAGCACTTCTTGACATTTCGCGAATTCAGTTTGTCACGTCATGTCACTGGTACGTTAATACTGGAAAACCCGGAAGAATAGGGAGATTTTAAATAAAAACAAAATCGCCAGAACGTCACGTTGACATTAAAATTTAAACATTTTTTTTTACAACTTTACCGATTTCTGGCAACGCAACGTTTAATCCCCATACTAGACTTCTGGCAATAATTTTACACACTTTCTGTAGTTTAAAATTATAACTAGTCAAAATTTCAGAGCTGCACTCAAAGATTTTATTTTGATTAAAAATTAACGCGTTTGACCGCTCGCCCACGCTTCCCACCCCGGTAGCGTCATCTGGTTGCAGAGCTATGTACTTTACAGCTAGTAAGGAGGGTTTTTACGTAAAAATCTTCACTGCGCCTTATCATTTTTAATTTTCGTAGCCAGCTCTTACACCATAACGTCATACGAGAAAAAACCGCTGCCTAAGGAATCACTACTTCCACATCCATGTTATTCATTCCAGTCACTTTAAAGAAACCATTTTGACTATATGAGAAATTTTAGAAAAAAAATTGAGGCCTTGACTTTTAGTACATACACCAAATTTCAAGTTTCTGCACTCTTACCCGCTTGCTTTACTTATTTACCCCTATTTACCCCTATGTACCCCCCAACCTTCCACCGGATATGTTCAAAAAACAATCCAGTTCCAGATTTCGTCGTAATATATACGTCTATAAAATTTCAAGTCATATCTTAAATCGTTCTGGAGAAAACGTGCGGACAAAAAAAGTTACAGACAGACCGACAGACAGACAGAAATTTTCTTTCCGCTCAAATTTAAAATCTCGACGTTTCATGACATTCTAAACCTATTTAAAAAAAAAACTACGTGGATGTGGAAGTAAAACTAAACTGTGTACATAGGAAATACTATTAAGTGAAAAGTCTGTCTCTCGGTGCCTAGGATCCCATCCTTCACTGAATGCAGTGTGCTCTCACTTACTATCTGCCTGCTTTCTACACAAAGTTGCTAAATAATTAAATCTAATATACGGAAGGCTCAATTGTTGTCGATTAGTAAAGGTATTATTTGATTTCCTAGTTTAATTAATGGTCGGGTAGAATTTAGAGTTCCTGACGACAAAAGTTCCGAAGTTCCACTGTTATTAGAAATTCGATCTCAGTGTCTTCCAGATCAGGAGACATCTCCTTTTACCTATTATCCTACCAGCTTTTCTCCTAGTGTTCAGGCAAATTAAATTATGAGATTTCCTGGTATGAATTTCACATTATTCCTGAGTGAATGAAAATTAATTCATTGAATGTTGAGTTGAAAACTATTTTAAATTATTGAAGGTTTTATGAAAATGTTTGCGGAATTTAGATAATAGACTAGTCAGAGGGTAATTGAAACAGGAGAAAATTGGGTGCTAATATTTTATATCATAACGATGGATTGTTTAATAACAATAATTATTTAACAATAATATAGGGGCATTTCAAAATTAACAACAAACAAATATCCATTTTAGTCGTTTTTAAATAAAGAAAAATAAAACATATTCAAGTTCTTTAATGTTAAGTATTCACAAAATGTGACTACAGTGTTGAATTAAATATTGTTGTATTTCCGGATGTTTCCCAGCGTAGTTGGTAGGCTCCTGCAGGAGCCACGGTTGTCTAAACGACGCTTCGGCAGAATGTCATTTGCCGTCATCAGGTTCTTGCTGAAAGCTGCCTCCTGCTGTTCCTCGTTGCTCGAACTGAACTGTTCAGTTCAGACAGACAGTTAATAACATCCTGACTATAGTCGAGTCGCTGTATCCAAATTTTAAAAAAACCTGAAAAATGTTTAATACTTTACCGATTTTTTTGAAACTTTGGAAATATCTTCTTGGGTCCATAAATCGAAAAGTTAAAAGTTTTTTTTTTGTTTTTCGAACCTCCGACATTGTTAAATAAACAAATTAATTTAACAATTGAATGACTTCCTGAATAATTATTCAAAATGGCTGAATTTTTTCTTAGGGGGGTTTTGGGGATCGCTGATTACGAATTTGATATTAAAGAGTTCAAATTCAAAACGACGGAATCAAAATGGCGCATACGTTATTAATTATTTTTAACTAACAATTGAATAATTGCCAGAAAAATAACTGAAAATGGCTCAAGCTAGAATTTTTGAATGAAATAAGATGCAAAGTTAAGCCAATAAACATACCTTTCGACTGTTTTTTGTTTGAAATCGATATCTATAATTGTTTTCAAATGTCACCCCTCACAAGCACCTATCCCACCGGCGTGGGGTCGGAAAATTGCTCTGTTTTTTTCAATATCTAGAAAACTGTTTCGAATTTTTTAATGAAATAAAATGCAAAATGAAGCCAATAAACGTACTTTTCGACTGTTTTTTGTTTGGAGCCAATACGTGTAATTGTTTACAAATGTGACCCCTCATAAGCACCCATCCCTCCAGCAGCGTACAGCTGGAAAACCGCTGTTTTTTTTTTAATTTCTGGAAAACGGATTCGATTCTTTGAGTGAAACAAAAAACAAAATGTTTCTAATGAACGCACCCTCGAGTATTCTTAGTTTCTAGCAGATTTTCATCATTTGTTATTGTTATAGTCCAAAATCACGTTGAGTTCTTTAATTATTTAAGTTCACTTTTCCAACGAAAATTTTTTTTATATATTTTCCAGAATATGTGGTATATGTGGAATTTTATTTTTGGTCTATACCTACATACGATGTATCTATAAGATTCACATAAATATATGCCTATGATAATATATTATACTTCGTAAAAATCATCGCTTATTTGGAAATGCGCACAGATTTTTGTATATTAATACATTTTTTGTTAATAAGCAAATACTTTTTATGAATTTTCAAATTTATGTATGTAATCAGGGACCCCCAAAACCCCTCTAAAAAAGTTTTAGCCATTTTGTATAATTATTCAGGAATTTATTCAATTGTTAACGTAATTTGTTTATTTAAGAATGTGGGAGGTTCGACTGACAAAAAAGAACTCTTAACTTTTCGATTTATGGGCCCAAGAAGATATTTCCAAAGTTTCAATCGGTAAAGTATTGAACATTTTTTGAGTTTTTTTATTTTCGATACAGCGACTCGACTACTAGTGCAAGGCAGAAAAAAAATAACTCATTAAAATGACCGTTTGTTTAAAAGTGATCAGTTCCTAAGATCATTGGGGAAGGGGGTTAAAACGCCAAAAGAAAAGATGTTTCCCTAATAAACAAATTTTAGCCAAAAATATTCTTCAACAATCCTGTAGCATTTATTTATGTAGAACTTACATTTATTTTCAGTTAAATAACGTCACCCAATTTGCAAAAAACAGCTTATTGTTAGTCATGATTTTAATACAATTGTACTAAGCTGTTTTTTGCAAATTGGGTATTGTTATATAACGGAAAATAAGTGTAAATTGTACATAAGTAAATACTGCCGGATTGTTGAAGAATATTTTTGACTGAAATTAGGGAGATATTTCTTCATTTAGCGTTTTTTCCCCTTTCCCCACTGATCTTAGGAATTACTCACTTTTAAGAGACGAGCACACTTGACTTTCATTCGGAATTCCCGCGTTCCATTCCCGGCCGTAGCACTGGGATTTTTTCAGAACAAGAAATTAATTCCAGTATACTCGAATATTGGGTAGGAATATGTCTCTTGTCTATAAATGTGTAGCGAGAGCCTTCGGGGATAAGAGGGTATTATACATACAGAAAAAATTCAATTTATGGATCCTTTAGTAATCAAATCTAAACATTCGAATGAGTCATTCTCACTAAGTACAACGCATTTTTATTCTTTGTATAACAAGCAATTCAGTCGCGTTGTATTATGGTGTGACCAGTAAAGGACTTTGAGACGAAGATACCAAGAGTTTGTAAATATCACGGTGTTTTCCTAGTAACTATCAATTCTGAACATAAATTGATAATAATTAACATTAGGTATTTTTATTTCCACATCCACGTTTTTATTTTTTTTTTTTTTATTTAAAATACCAGATCAACAAATTAATGTTATACATGGTAGTGTGTAGTAAAACAGTACATAACAATTAAAAGAAAAGAAACAAATATTTGGTATAACTTAACAATACTAGAACATTGACATTAATGTCATTCGGAATCACTACTGGAAAGTAAGATATCTTGTGGTAGTCGTTTTTTCAATCTGTTATTACGAGTCTTTTCACTTAGGTTTAAATTTCTGGCACTAGTACAGTTGTTTAAAGTTTTAAAAAGGTCTTTGCACATGATTTTATAAAGTCTTCAATGTATGGCACATTAAGTTCCCGGTGGATTTGATTATTTCTTATAAACCAATGGGCATTTATGGCAATTCTTAAAACTTTATTTTGAAATGTTTGCACCTTTTTAATATTAGTTTTGCTAGCAGTTCCCCGTATCACACAGCCGTAAGTTACTAAAGGTCTTAGGATCGATTTATATATTAATGTCGCGCACTTAACTCTGAGTTTCGATTTTTTATTTATAATGGGAAATAACATTGATAACCGGGCGTACCCATCATTAAGTTTTTTATTTATGTGGTAACTCCATGTTAATCGTTTATCTAAATAAACTCCAAGATATTTAATTGCACTGTCTGCAGGATTCCATATTATTTCCTCGTCGTTGATGATAATATTATTGGGTATTTGTGGTCTTCTCAGAGTAAATATTTTTGCTTCACATTTTGTCGGATTTAACTTTAGTTGCCATTTCGTAAACCAGTCCTGTAAAACAGTAAGTGCATTTTGCAGTTTGTTTGCAGCGATATGAATGTCTGGATCTTGGGTTATTATTGCCGTGTCATCTGCATACATGGCTATTGTGGATGTCGGTGGTACAGGTATGTCATGTACGAATACATTAAAGAGTATGGGACCTAAAATTGATCCCTGAGGTATTCCTGCATTGATTTGCTTTTTATCCGATAAGCAGTTGTTTATTTTGACACAAAAAGTTCTGTTTGTTACAAATGAAGCAAGTATATTGGTGAGATATGCTGGTGAATTTATACTAATTAGCTTGAATAAGAGCCCTTTTAACCATACTTTATCAAATGCTTGGGCTACGTCCAAGAATGCTACCGTTGTGTGATATTTATTTTCGAATCCAGAGGTAATAATTTTGTAGATGTGTAAAATTTGCTGTGTTGTTGAATGGTTCGTGCGGAATCCAAATTGGCAGTCAGGTAAAATGTTGTTCTCTTGTAAAAAGTCGCTTCGTCTAGATTGTATTATTCTTTCGAAGAGTTTAGATAAAGTTGTCAACAGGCTAATTGGTCTATAATTATCAGGTTTAGTTTTGTCTTTGCCAGGTTTATTAAAAAGAATTATTTCTGCATGTTTCCATTCGTTAGGGAAGTATCCTATTGCCAGGCAGCGATTAAATAAAGCAGTAAGAAATGCCACGGATTTCATTGTAAGATTTTTTAGAACAACATTTGGAATGAGATCATGTCCAGGAGATTTCTTTAAAGGAACCGAGTTTATATAGTTTTGTATTTCTCTGGGGTTCGTAAATTTTATGTCATTTTGGTTGAGGTTTATGGGTAGGGAGTTATCTACAAATTCTATTGTTGTTCTTGTAAATTCATTATCATTGTCGTTCAAGTGAAATGTATTTTCTAGGTATGAGGCGAACACCTGACATTTCTCTGCATCGCTACATATTTTCCCGCCGTCGACTTGTAATGGCGGTATAGTTGTTGGCTGTCTTAGAAGTCTTTTTGTAGCTTTCCACATCGAAGGATCTCCTGGCTCTATATCCGCGAGATATTTTTGATAAGAATTAAACCTATGATTTTCAAGCTCCCACTTAACTTGATGTGTGAGGGCGTTAAGTTCAGTTTTATGTCTGTGAAGTCTTGTTCGCTGCCAAATTCTTCTGAGTTGATTCTTTTGTTTTATTAGTTGTAATATTCTTTCTGGAGGATGTAGGTAATTATTATGTCTGACATGGTTACTCCGATTTGTTGTTGAGGTGTTAATTGCTATGACGATATTCTTTGAAAAATCTGCTACAGCTGCATCTATATCTTCTCGGCTGGTTAAGCTAGGGACTTTCAGTAATCGGTCTAATTCAGTTTTAAATTTTTCCCATTCAATATAGCCATTGATTAGTCTGGGTGTGGGTATGTTGAATACCGGGAACTCTGTAAATGTTGATATGGTAGGGAGATGATCAGAATCTAATTCACTGTAGACATTGGTATATATTGGTCTTGGAAAATTTTTTTGAAGCAGAATATCCAAAATATCTGGTTGATGGTCTTGGCGATATGGATAATACGTCGGTGAATTGGGAGCAGTTACCTGAATACCATGATTTGCGGTTACATTGTGAAGTCTTATGCCATTCGGATTGTTAACGCGACAATTCCAGGCGGTATTTTTACAGTTAAGATCACCTAATACTAATGTAGCCTGATTTGAGTCGAACAGGGTAATGATGTCTCTATCGTTTAGCCGTCTATTAGGCTGTAGATAAGCAGAAATTATGGTAATTAAGTTGTTAGTGGAGAGTTTTATTTCGATAGATGCTGCTTCAATGTGTTGTAGAGCAGGTAAATATTTTTCGTGATGGGCTATACCTCGTTTAATTATAATTTCCACCCCTCCAGAAGCTACAGGAGCAATTCTATCGTGCCGATAGATTCGGTATCCAGGTATTGTGAATTTCTCGTTGTTAATTAGGTGTGTTTCGGTAACACAGGCTATATCTATATTATGAGAGGCCAGAAAAGCTATAAATGTAGCTCTCTTGTTTTTTATACCATTCGCATTCCAGTTTGCGATTGTTAAATTTTGTAATATGTGGCTTCTATTTGCCATTGCTAAACAATGATGAAAATAATGAGATAAAAAATGTTTTAATTTGTTCAATGAATGGAGAAAGTATATTTATTATAAGTTGACTTAATGTAGGTGTTAAGTCGCTTAGGATCTGCGGTATGTTGGTTGCCGTGGATGTTTGTTGGTTGCCATGATTAATATTATTGATATTTCGAGTGGCATTAGCATAGGATGTCCCTCGTATATAATTATTTGCATTTATTCTGTTAGCAGAGTTATTTATACTATTTTTATTAATATTTTGCGCTTGTGTTTGCATTCGCAATTTCTTAATTTTGACATAATAGGAGCAGCCTCTGTAATTAGCTGTGTGATTTTCCCCGCAGTTGACGCACATAGGTTGTTCATTGCGTGACTTTGGGCACTCAGAATAATGATGAGGTTCTAGGCACTTTATGCATCGTGGTTCTAGCTTACAATAATTTTTTGTATGACCATAACGCTGACAACGGGTGCATTGCGAAATATTAGAAGATTTTCTTCTAGGTTGTACTTATACTACAGAGTACATTAAACGTTCTAATTTGAAGATATCTAACTCCTTGCCGTCTTTTATGATTTCTACTGCACATATTGGTATAGGTTTTTTATCCTTGTTTAATAATCTTGTGACTTTTTTTATGTTATAATTTACTTTTAGTTCGTTCTCGATTTCTTTTTCAGTTACAGAAATAGGAATATTGCGAATAACTACAGGCATATTTGTATTTCCCGGGTTTTGGTAAGTATAGTATTGGACTTTTTGTTTATCATAGTAAGCTGTTAAGTTTCTGAAATCATCTTCAGAGTTGAGATTAATTTTAAGTGAATCTGGACGATTTTGAGTTGTGAACTCCCCGGTAATATTTGATTTAATATCTTTTAGAATTTCTTGATAATTATTCACGTGGTGTAAGTAAATAGGTGGAATTTTTTGCTTTTTATTGTGTCCTTCCTCACTCGTTTTTTCGTTATCTGTTAAAGTTTTTTCGATTTCTGCTGGGAGATAATATTTATTTCTTGATAACATAGCTTCAGTGTGGCTTAAAATATATTTTTTATGAGTATCGCTCAGTTCTGGAGAACGTGGTCGTTTCTTGGAGCTATGCCCATCTTGATGGGACATTATTCATGATCTCTCAAAGAGATCTTGCTTTTAAGTTAATTTTATTGTATGAATTACGATTTTTATACTAGCAAAAACTTATCGCACTTACTGCTATAAGAAATGACGGTCACAGTTAGTAAGGCTTCGACAACACTACTTCAGTCGTCGAACGCTCACTTGAGACTCCCACATCCACGTAGTGGAGTGGAAGTATAGTAATCGTTAAAAAAAATCAAATTTTTCTTTTGTTGAAATACCTAGGCCTAGAATTAGATAAATATAAACAGATAAAGCATTAAGGGCGTCTGCGTATTCAGTACCTAATACTC
Source organism: Stenurella melanura (assembly GCA_963583905.1). Lineage (NCBI taxonomy): Eukaryota > Metazoa > Arthropoda > Insecta > Coleoptera > Cerambycidae > Stenurella > Stenurella melanura. The sequence continues at coordinate 172,855,844 of OY757310.1, read as the reverse complement.
TTGCAATTTTTATCAGGGGGAAGAACAATCAAAATCAAATATAACATAAATAGTATATAAACATAAGTATAAGAGCAAAAAATTTTACAACACTTTACAAACAAATTATTTAAAAAAATGATGGTAAGAGAATTGATTTAATTAGTTAATTAACTTACAAAAAACAGGAATATTATTTAAACAAAGGAAAGGACCGCGCACTAATCTTATAAAAATTGGGTTTCGGCCAAATTTGCTCATATTGCAGGACTTTGTAGATCCTGGAATTCTAATCAAAAGTTCTCGTGGGCACCAGGTCTGTAACTGGACAGTTTTCCAGATATCGGGGGTGCAAATGGGGTGCTCATTTCTTGTGGGAAGTGGCCCCCGCCCCGGTGAAATTCGCTGGAATCGATATATGTTATTCCTCTAGACCTCCTAATGAAAAGTTCTCAGGGACACAAGGTCGAAAAATGGACAGTTTTTCGGATACGGGGGGGTGCACATGGGGTGCTCATTTCTTATGGGAAGTGACTCCTGGTGAAATTCGTTGGAATCGAGATATGTTGTTCCCTTCGACCTCCTGATCAAAAGTTGTCATAGACACAGGGTCTGAAAATGCACAGTTTTTCAGATATCCGAGATGAAATGTCGACTTTGCAACTCTCGATATTTGGAAAACTGCGCATTTTCCGACCTTGTGCCTATGAGAACTTTTCATCAGGAAGTCGGGAGGAAGAACATATGTCGATTCTAGCGAATTTCACCGGGGGGTAACTTCCCATTAGAAATTAGCACCCCCCTTGCACCCCCCGTATCTGGAAAACTGTCCATTTTTCGACCTTGCGCCCCTGAGAACTTTTGATCAGGGAGTCGAGAGGAGTAACATATATCGATTGCAGCGAATTTCACCGGGGCGGGGGCCACTTCCCACAAGAAATGAGCAGATTAATCAAGAATATATTTTAAAAGGCAAAAAAAAAAAAATCAAAAACTACCAATAGACCAAGCAAATGGGTAGGTTAAGTCGCAAAATGTGTCCGGAGGGAGATCTCTACGGGAAAAGTTGTATTGAGCTGAGATGTAAAAAAAAAGCCTAATGCACTACTAGCCCCACCCTTTCCTTAAGGGCAGAAAAAGGATGAAATAGTTTATTTTTGCGTATAAATAAGTAAGAAAACGAAAACGATGGTAGATATGGAAAAAGGTTTCAGATAAAAATTGTAGAGCTTAAAATTCTGCTTAAAAAAGGCCATATGCATTTATACCGTATTTCTGATGGTTTGGCTGTAAAACCTGTATGACGCTTAGGGGCTGAATGGAATGTTAAAAAAAATCGTAAAAAATCGAAAAGTTGATATTTTTAATTATTTTCTTTTTGAATCTCCTTAGAAAAATCTCCAACTTTCTTTCCAGAGATAAAGTATCCTTGTCTACTTGTTTATATAAAAGTTATGAATATCTGAATTTTTAAATTCACGATTAATCAGGGTTGAACGTAGCGAAAAATGTTTTTTTAAGCAACACTGTCTTCTTCGTGAAATTTCCTTACAAAAAGTCCTTTACAGTTTTTTTATCTCACATACCAACGTTGATATCTAAATAAAATTACTATAATTCCTACAATTTTTATTTCACTCGACGCCACTGGAATATAGTCTAAGAGCTACTGGCCTCGGCAACCCATTGTCCCAATGCTGGAAATATGTTAAAATGTTAGGTTAGGTCTCCCCCGATATTTATTTATTTACTTCTACAAACTTTTGAGTTACAGACCTCAAATAGAGTAGCGGCAACAGAAATACTTAGCACGCTAGAGGTCAAGAGTTCAAATCCTATGTAGCGCCAAAAATATTTTTTGCTTTTTTTTTATTTTTCGACCCAAATCTCTTGCTCGAATATTATGTTACCTATAGTTCACTTCTATAAATGTTTCTTTGTCATAATATTTTGTATTAGTGACAGAAAGTGTTTTCGATTAATGAAGTATTTTTGAAATCTACAATTATACATTGAAAAAGGTAAGAAAAGTTCATACATTATTTTCATTTTACGTTTTCTCACACTGAAAAAAAATTAAATGTGTAATAAAATAAATTCAATATCTCACACAATCAAAAATGAAACCAGGATTTTTCAAAAACTCAACATATTGACATATCATACCTAGTGGAGTCAATGAGGCTGAAAATATGCATTACTTAATAATTCCGGGAAGCGGTAACTTTTGAAAATACATCTCTGACATGTTGGGAACAACATACCAAAAGTTACCAATAATAGTCCTTGAGCGTCATTTGTTATTGAACAAAATAGTTGCCAAATACCAGTTATTGTCAAATATCTCTTGAAATATGTTTTACTTCCCTCGCATACCGAAGGGAAGTATTGTATTCGAGAAAAAATCACCCTCCGAGATTTTTTCGGATTCTGACGTTTCAGAACACGTAGATTCCGAAAATATAGGTTTTTCAATTCCGTCAGTCTGTCTGTCTGTCTGTCTGTCTGTCTGTCTGTCTGTCTGTCTGTCTGTCTGTCTGTCTGTTGGTGCATTAACTAAAAAACTACTTGACGGAGAGCAGTCAAATTTGGTAGGTAGTTAACCCAACTGTCAGCGAAGAACTGGTAGAATTTTCACTGAAAAATATACAGGGTGGACCGTCTAAACGGAATAAATAGTGAAAAAAATTTTTTTTGCTCAAATTTAAAATTTCCACGTTTCATGACGCGCTAAACCTATTTCAAGAAAAAAAAAATTTTTGAAAATTTTTTTCAATCATTTTTGAAAAAATTTTTACCACTAAAAAAAAATTTTTTCTTTGTTCAAATTTAAAATTTCCACGTTTCATGGCATTCTAAACCTATTTAAAAAAAAAAAAATTGAAAATTTTTTACCAACATTTTTGAAAAAATTTTTACCACCAAAACATGAATTTTTTTTTTCTCTCAAAATTTAAAATTTCCACGTTTCATAGCGTTCTAAATCTATTTAAAGAAAAATTAAAAAAAAATTAAAAATTTTTGAAAAAATTTTACCACAAATAGATGGAATTTTACTTCCCTCGCATACCGAAGGGAAGTATTGTATTCGAGAAAAAATCACCCTCCGAGATTTTTTCGGATTCTGACGTTTCAGAACACGTAGATTCCGAAAATATAGGTTTTTCAATTCCGTCAGTCTGTCTGTCTGTCTGTCGGTCTGTCTGTCTGTCTGTCTGTCTGTCTGTCTGTCTGTCTGTCTGTCTGTCTGTCTGTTGGTGTATTTACTAAAAAACTACTTGACGGAGAGCAGTCAAATTTGGTAGGTAGTTAACCCTACTGTCAGCGAAGAACTGGTAGAATTTTCACTGAAAAATATACAGGGTGGACCGTCTAAACGGAATAAATAGTGAAAAAAATTTTTTTTTGCTCAAATTTAAAATTTCCACGTTTCATGACGCGCTAAACCTGTTTCAGGAAAAAAAATTTTTTGAAAATTTTTTTCAAACAATTTTGAAAATTTTTTTCACATTTTTGAAAAAATTTTTACCAAGATGAAAAAAATTTTTTTTTGCTCAAATTTAAAATTTACACGTTTCATGACGCGCTAAACCTATTTCAGGAAAAAAAAATTTTTGAAAATTTTTTTCAAACATTTTTGAAAAAATTTTTACCAAGTTGAAAAAAATTTTTTTTTGCTCAAATTTAAAATTTCCACGTTTCATGACGCGCTAAACCTGTTTCAGGAAAAAAAAATTTTTGAAAATTTTTTTCACATTTGTGAAAAAATTTTTACCAAGATGAAAAAATCGGTAAAGGTCTTTACACAGAACTTCCCTCGTTATTTGTGCATGGCAGTCACTCAAAAAAACAAGATAAATTAATTATTACGAAATGACATTGAGAATAATAATCGGAATATAGTTATTGCTATTATTACAAAGAAAACTTGATAAGTTTTGATCAAAAAAATATAGTTTCCATCTATTCTAGTGTTAATTTTTTTTTCCAAACTGGTAACAAAATGTTGCAAAAATTTTTTTTTCGAAATTGGTTTTGAATGTCATGAAACGTGGAAATTTTAAATTTGATCAACCCAAATTTTTCGTCTATTCTATAGTAGTGAACGTGAAAATTTTAAATTTGAGCAAAAAAAAATTTTTTGCTCTATTCCAGTTTTAAATTTTTTTCCAAAATGGTGAAACGATGTGGCAAATTTTTTTTTCCGAAATAGGTTTAAATGTCATGAAACATGGAAATTTTAAATTTGAAAAAAAAAATATTTTGGCTATTCTATAATAGTGATACATAGATTACCTAAACATGTTTTCAAATTTCTTTAAAAATTTTTCAAACACATTTTTAAATTTGTTTGAATAATTTTAGAATGCCATGGAAACGTGGAAATTTTAAATCTGAACAAAGAAAAAAAATTCCATCTATTTTGGTGGTAATTTTTTTTTCGAAATTTTTTCAATTTTTTTTTTAAATAGATTTAGAGCGCTATGAAACGTGGAAATTTAAAATTTTAAGAAAAAAATTCCATCTATTTTAGTGGTAAAAATTTTTTAAAAAATGTTGGTAAAAAATTTTCAAACATTTTTTTCTCTTAAATAGGTTTAGAATGCCATGAAACGTGGAAATTTTAAATTTGAACAAAAAAAAATTTTTTAGTGCTAAAAATTTTTTCAAAAATGGTGGTGAAAAAAAATTTCAAAATTTTTTTTTTTCCAGAAATAGGTTTAGCGTGTCATGAAACGTGGAAATTTTAAATTTGAGCAAAAAAAATTTTTTTTCATCTTGGTAAAAATTTTTTCAAAAATGTTGGTGGAAAAAAATTTTCAAAATTTTTTTTTCCCGAAATAGAATTAGCGCGTCATGAAACGTGGAAATTTTAAATTTGAGCGAAAAAAAATTTTTTTCACTATTTATTCCGTTTAGACGGTCCACCCTGTATATTTTCCAGTGAAATTTCTACCATTTCTGCGCTGACAGTAGCGTCAACATCCTACCAAATTTGACTGCTCTTCGTCAAGTAGTTTTTTAGTAAATACACCAACAGACAGACAGACAGACAGACAGACAGACCGACAGACAGACAGACAGACAGACAGACTGACGGAATTGAAAAACTTATATTTTCGTAATCTCCGTATTCTGAAACGTCAGAATCCGTAAAAATCTCGGAGGGTGATTTTTTCTCGAATACAATACTTCCCTTCGGTATGCGAGGGAAGTAAAAACTTTGTTTTTGCTCAAATTTAAAATTTCTACGTTTCATGACGCGCTAAACCTATTTCAGGAAAAAAAAAATTTTTGAAAATTTTTTTAATTTTTGAAAAAATTTTTACCACTAAAAAAAAAATTTTTCTTTGTTCAAATTTAAAATTTCCACGTTTCATGGTATTCTAAACCTATTTAAAAGAAAAAAAAATTTGAAAATTTTTTACCAACATTTTTGAAAAAATTTTTACCACCAAATCTCAAAATTTAAAATTTCCACGTTTTATAGCGTGCTAAATCTATTTAAAGAAAAAAAAACATTTTTAAATTTTTTACCAACATTTTTGAAAAAATTTTTACCACCAAAATAGATGAATTTTTTTTTCTCAAAATTTAAAATTTCCACGTTTCATAGCGTTCTAAATTTATTTAAAGAAAAATAAAAAAAAATTTAAAAATTTTTGAAAAAATTTTACCACAAATAGATGGAATTTTTTTTTCCGATTTAAAATTTCCACGTTTCCATGGCATTCCAAATTTATTAAAACAAATTTAAAAACGTTTTAGAAAAATTTTAAAAAAATTAAAACATGTTTATGTAATCTATTTATCACCATTATAGAATAGACGAAATATTTTTTTTGCTCAAATTTAAAATTTCCACGTTTCATAACATTCTAAACCTATTTCGGAAAAAAAAATTTGCAACATATTTTCACCAATTTGGAAAAAAATTTAACACTAGACTAGACAGAAAACATTTTTGAAAATTTGTTCTATATTTTAATTACCACTATACTTCCACTCCATTACGTGAATGTGGGATTGAGAATGTGAGAGATGGCAATAATATTTGGCATATCCTATTATATACTTTTATTGAATAATGGCATCCCAAGAAATAATTGAGCCATGGTGGACATTTATAAAGGTATTTGCGCAAGCCTTCCATATTTGGCACCTGTTATTTAGTATATTGAACTTTTGCTGTTGGATGAACACTCTGTATATTTTTTTGACCAAAAGTTATCAGGTTTTCTTTGTAATAATACCGATAATTATATTCCGATTATTATTCCCAATGTCATTTCGTAATTAATAATTTTTTGAGTGACTGTCATGCACAAATAACGAGGGAAGTTCTGTGTAAATAACTTTACAGATTTTTTGAAAAAATTTTTAGCACTATAAAAAATTTTTTTCTTTGTTCAAATTTAAAATTTCCACGTTTCATGGCATTCTAAACCTATTTAAAAGAAAAAAATGTTTGAAAATTTTTTACCAACATTTTTAAAAAAAAATTTACCACTAAAATAGATGGAATTTTTTTTCTTAAAATTTTAAATTTCCACGTTTCATAGTGCTCTAAATCTATTTAAAAAAAAAATTGAAAATTTTTAAAAAATTTCGAAAAAAAAATGGCATTCTAATTATTCAAACAATTTTAAAAATGTTTTTGAAAAATTTTTAAAGAAATTTGAAAACATGTTTAGGTAATCTATTTATCATTATTATAGAATAGAGGAAATATATTTTTTTTCAAATTTAAAATTTCCACGTTTCATGACATTTAAACCCATTTCGGAAAAAAAATTTGGCACATCTTTTCAACATTTTAGAAAAATAAAATCGGTAAAGTTATTTACACAGAACTTCCCTCGTTATTTGTACATGACAGTCACTCAAAAAATTATTAATTACGAAATGACATTGGGAATAATAATCGGAATATAATTATTGGTATTATTACAAAGAAAACCTGATAACTTTTGGTCAAAAAAATATACAGAGTGTTCATCCAACAGCAAAAGTTCAATATACTAAATAACAGGCGCCAAATATGGAAGGCTTGCGCAAATACCTTTATAAATATCCACCATGACTCAATTATTTTTTGGGATGCCATTATTCAATAAAAGTATATAATAGGATATGCCAAAATAAATATTATTGCCATCTCTCACATTCTCAATCCCACATTCACGTAATGGAGTGGAAGTATAGTGGTGATTAAAATATAGAACAAATTTTCAAAAATGTTTTCTGTCTATTCTAGTGTTAAATTTTTTTCCAAATTGGTGAAAATATGTTGCAAATTTTTTTTCCGAAATAGGTTTAGAATGTTATGAAACGTGGAAATTTTAAATTTGAGCAAAAAAAATATTTCGTCTATTCTATAATGGTGATAAATAGATTACATAAACATGTTTTCATTTTTTTTAAATTTTTCTAAAACATTTTTAAATTCGTTTTAATAAATTTGGAATGCCATGGAAACGTGGAAATTTTAAATCTGAAAAAAAAAATTCCATCCATTTGTGGTAAAATTTTTTCAAAAATTTTAAAATTTTTTTAATTTTTCTTTAAATAGATTTAGAACGCCATGAAACGTGGAAATTTTAAATTTTGAGAAAAAAAAATCATCTATTTTGGTGGTAAAAATTTTTTCAAAAATGTTGGTAAAATATTTTCAAAAATTTTTTTGCTTTTAAATAGGTTTAGAATGCCATGAAACGTGGAAATTTTAAATTTGAACAAAGAAACATTTTTTTTTTGTGGTAAAAATTTTTTCAAAAATGATTGAAAAAAATCTTCAAAACATTTTTTTTTCCTGAAATAGGTTTAGCGCGTTATGAAACGTGGAAATTTTAAATTTGAGCAAAACAATTTTTTTTCACTATTTATTCCGTTTAAACGGTCCACCCTGTATATTTTTCAGTGAAAATTCTACCAGTTCTTCGCTGACAGTAGGGTTAACTACCTACCAAATTTGACTGCTCTCCGTCAAGTAGTTTTTTTAGTTAATGCACCAACAGACAGACAGACAGACAGACAGACAGACAGACTGACGGAATTGAAAAACCTATATTTTCGGAATCTACGTGTTCTGAAACGTCAGAATCCGAAAAAATCTCGGAGGGTGATTTTTTCTCGAATACAATACTTCCCTTCGGTATGCGAGGGAAGTAAAAATTTAACATTGGAATAGAGCGAAAAATTTTTTTTTGCTCAAATTTAAAATTTTCGCGTTTCGTGACATTCTAAACCTATTCAAAAAAAAAAGTTTGGCAAATTTTTTATATTTTTTAGCCACCACTATACTTCCACTCCATTACGTGAATGTGGAATTGAAAATGTGACAAATGGCAATAATATTTGGCATATGCACCTATTATATACTTTTATTGAATAATGGCATCCCAAGAAATAATTCAGTCATGGTGGACATTTGTAAAGGTATTTGCGCATGCCTTCCATATCTGGCACCTGTTATTTAGTATTGAACTTTTGCTGTTGGATGAGCAATCTGTATATTTTTTTGACCAAAAGTTATCAGGTTTTCTTTGTAACAATAGCAATAACTATATTCCGATTATTATTCCCAATGTCATTTCGTAATTAAAAATTTTTTAGAGCGACCTCATGCGCAAATAACGAGGGAAGTTCTGTGTAAATACCTTTACCGATTTTTTCTTATAAAAACTAATAGCGCCGTTCGAAAGTACGGGAAATTTTACATAAAAATGTATATGAAGTTATTTTTTACAATGAAAAATGTAGGCTTCAGATCGCACGAAAATGGAACGTGGCGATGCGTAAGGCGCGCGAAGCGAGCGGTGTCTTGGGCGCGCTACACCAAATTTGTTGTAACTTTTGAACTAATTGAGCTCAACAAGATCTAATTGAAAGAAGAAACATATTATACTTATAATTAAAAAAATGAATGTATGTAGGAATAGTACATATATGAAATCGGAACATAAAGAGATTTCCGATGAACTCTGTACTTAGAAGGTCAACCATTTTTACATTGTTTAAGATAAGAACCTAGAACTGTCTCATATTACTCTTGAAGTAATATATAAAAAGATCCGGAGAGTGAAAAAAATTCAAAAAATTTATTTTTGAAGATGTACACTTCCAAAATTTCAAAATTTTGAGAAAATGATAAAATTTGATATGTATAACTAACTTCAACCATCGATTACTCTGGTTTCAATTACGTTATTCGATTTCTGTAGGCGATTTTTAAAGCTTGAAATATGTCCTTTACGAAGCTTCAAAGTAATTTACCTTACAAATTATATTAACCCTCTTAATTTTAACAGAATAAAAAAAGTATTTCTTGTTCTAAAATTCGTGAAATTAGGGATAAGATAAACGTTAATAACTTAAAAAAAAAAATTATTTAGCATACCTACTTACAGCGATTTCTTATACCTACATTACTTCAAGAGTAATATGTGAAAGTTCCAGGTTCTTATCTTAAAAATTGTAGAAATCGTAGAGCTTATACCGATTTCATCGGAAATCTCTTTATGCTCCGACCTCAATATACATGTACCATTCCTACATACATTCATTTTTTATTTGACAATATAATAATCCAATAGTCACATAGTGGAGCGAAAAAGGACATTGATGTGTATAGTTTTGTAACACCAAAATTATATCATACCTTCTGGGGTATCACCAGGAGTATATATCTGAGTTTTGGACTTCCAAAGCCTATTGCGTTTTTTTATAAACAATTTTGTTTTTCGAACAGCGTTTATTTAGGTAAAGAGGTGAATATCTCCGGTTCTAGAGGTCCGATCGGGACAAACAAAAAATCAAAATCTTGGCAATTAAAATTTTGGGTCATTTAAGTATGTATATATCATGCAAAATTAAATAAACTGGCTAAAAAGCCATTTTTCATTTTAACGCCCAGGGACGTCAAGAATTGCGATCGGCTTCAAACTTTCAGAAAATATACCTTTTGTTGAAAACAACAAATTTTTTAGGACACTTTGAAATTTTTTTTATCAGAAAAGAAAGAGAATTGCGAGAACTTTGATTTAAAATAAAGTTAATTTTCATCTATATGAACTCGAGATAGTTAACTTTTAGCATCTTGTAAAAAGATAAATAGCAATAAATATACACACACATACACATAGAAATATCCTGGGAGGCAGCGACCGTTTTTGTGAAATCATTTCTATAAAGCTAATTTTTTTCCAAAGAGAGTTTACATAGTATCTATAATGAAGGTTCAATACTACCAAACTCTTAGTGGTGTATAAATGAGTAAAAAATTAAACATGTAAAAAAATAGATGGACGTAAATTTCAATTTTCGAATTGTCACGAATTGTCAAAAAATGACGATTCGCCTTCGCTCCTGCCGGCCTCAATTTTCGATTTTCACCTCGCAACTCACGTTGTACGGTCATTGTCGAGCTTCTCCTCGCCATAGAGACATAGAACGGGTCCTCCGATCGCCGTATTTATTGAGTTCTGACGTTTGAAAAATTGACTTGCGTTCTTGCTAATCGGCGACTATTTTTAAGTGGTTTCCCGAGTTCGAATCCCGTCCGGGGATACTGTTTTTTTTTTCGTTTTCAATTTTTTGGCGGATATTTTTGATTCTATAATTGCTATTCGCTCCGTTCTATTGCATTTCTCGGAAAAGATTTGCATTTTCCGCCGCGGAATATTAATTTGCACTATTTCAATAATTAAAGATCAGAAATTTCCTTACCGAAACATGTAATGAAAGCTTATTAACAGATCTATAAAAACTGCCTGTTCATTAATACTAATGAGGAATATAATTGGCATGATTTGACTACGTATTGCCGTTTTTGCAACGTCTACCAAAGATTTATCCACCCAATAGCGGGGGTAGAATGTGATTCTTAATCGAAATAATGCAGATTAATATTTCGCGGCGAAAAATGCAAAACTTCTCCGAGAAATGCAATAGAACGGAGCGAATGGCAATTATAGAATAAAAAATATCCGCCAAAAAATTGAAAACGAAAAAAAAAAGTATCCCCGGGCGGGATTCGAACTCGGGAAACCACTTAAAAATAGTCACCGATTAGCACGACCGCAAGTCAATTTTTCAAACGTAAGAACTGAACAAATACGGTGATATTGGATACCTGTTCTATGTCTCGATGACGAGGAGAAGGTCGGCAATGACCGTACAACATGAATCGCGAGGTGAAAATCGAAAATTGGGGCCGGCAGAAGCGAAGGCGAATTGTCATTTTTGACAATTCGAAAAACGATATTTTCGTCCATTAATTTTTTTGCAACATGTTGTTTAATTCGTTACTCTTTTATGCACCATTAAGAGTTTGGTAGAATTGCACTTTCATTATAGATACTATATAAACTCTTTTTGGAAAAAAAATCTAGCTTTATTGATATTAACGCGAAAAATCTGTCGCTGCCTCCCGAGCTAAAACAGAGTTGTCTCTGAACAGAACAAATATTTGACATTAGCCAAGAAAAATAAGGTTATAATTTTATAAAGATAAGTTAGCAGAATATTAAATTCCCCTAAATACATTCGTTAACTACTAACTACTAACTTAAGTAAGCCGGAAACAATTGAGCGCAGTGCAACAAAATATATAATATATAAATATGTTTCAAAATGATACAGTTCGAATATTAGCCATTTGTTAATTAACAATAATTGGCCAAAATACTAAAAGTAAAATAACTCAAGTTCAAAATGGCCCAAAAAATCAATTTGTTGTTATTTGGTTTATATATAAATTTCAAGAAAGTGGCCAATATGACTTTAAAAATAAATGTTTAATGTCATCGGAAAGCTATCATCAAGATCTACATTTGTAACAAAATGATCCATTTTCGAATTAATGGCACAAAATATATTAAATATAATCTCGGCGGAACAGGTACAAACTCACAAACATCATATTTTCAAACCTTAATATCTAAAAAGATACGTCGAGTGGAGTTCGTATAATGCCTCTATGGAAAAAATATGATTGGTGATTGACGTTTTGTGGGCATCATAAATTGCGTCAGCGAAATCAGAAATTCAGTTCGGCACGAGTGAATCAAAAACGGCTCTTTTTGACATTTGCGATAAGCATGAATTATTGACTAGACCGCCGCGACGGCTAGCAGTAAGCTCCGCCTTTCTGTCGATAGTTTATACAAAACTATCTAGAGTTGTCCCTAAAAAGTCAACTTGCGTTACGTTTCTTCGTATAAAGAATATCAAATACTCAATAAAATAAATTCATAAACTGAAACACGAAAAGACAACTAGGATTTTTCAAAAACTGGACATGTTATCACTTTCAAATTTTTGAACTCGATAGTACACACAATTATAAAGATTTTGCGTTAAAGAATCAACTCGTAGTACGGTACTTCATACCGAAATCAAATCTTCGTTTATATTTTTATTGTTTCAGATATTGAATGAATTTTTTTGAATATTTAATTTTTTCTCAATATGAAGAACCATAGAGCGAGTTAACTTAAAAAAAAACTCTATAGTTTTGTATACCATCTACTGCCAAAATTTTAAAGTGATATGTGTAAATATGTCAAGTTTTTGAAGATCCTTGGTTGAATATTCAATTTTTTTTGAATGCGAAGGAACGTAAAATGAAAACAATATTTGATCTTTTCTTAAACCTTTTGCAATGTATAATTACAGATTTTAAGAATACTTCATTTTAATCAGAAACACTTTCTTTCACTAATACAAAATATTATTTGCATCACGCTACTCCAAAATGGAAGCATTCCGACGGAGGCGCTTAAACAGTCCTCTGTTCAATTTTTTTTATGAAGACCATATTGAGCATTTTGACAATATTTAATTTTTTGCTGAAAAATGTACAATTCTGTTAAAAATAACACGTTCTACTATTTTAGAAATAGTTGACAAAAGCCACGGGCCTGTGATTCTCAGGTGTTATCTAATTTTTTGTGTAGAGAAAAAACTTTGGCTATCTTTAAAATAGATGGAAATGTTCCAGTTATGGAGTTCAATAAACTAACATTATTTATTATAAATGAATAATGTAGTGGTTTGATTTTGGGCCCGGGGCCATCAAATAAATATTTTTGGACCGAATGAATACCCTTCAACCCTTTAACTCAGCTCAAAATTTGTTTAAAAATGTATGCACAGTTGTTTTAGTAATGTAACTGTATTGGCAGACAAAAATAGTGGTGCCTAAACGAAGGCAGAAAAAAAACATTTTTTTAAAGATTATGAGATCTGCTTTAAGTTCACCATTTGAGGTCTCCAAGTAATAAACTTTGTGGAATTCTATTTTATAGAATTTTTCCTCATTCCAAAATACTGTTATAAATTTGCTTCTAAAATGATCTCTAAATATATAATCAATTATTGTAATTTAAAACATATTCGACATTGTAAGATTTTTTTGTAAAGTTCAACTTTTCTCATTCAAAACATTTCCGTTTATATAATTAAAGTATGAATTACATCCTGTTCGTGCTTTCAATGTGAATTTTTATAGTTAAAAAATATATTTTTCAATAAATTTTGGATGAAAAAACTAATAGTGTTTTTTCACAAGCCTATTTCTGAATAGCTATCCAGGTCACTTAACACAGTTCTTATCTTGCATTATCTCATTTTCAAGACATCACCTAACCTGTATCGATATCGACATTCGGGAGCCTTCCTGCTGGTGCATTTACTTAGTTATATCCATTTAAAAATTTCATGTTTTGCATTCTCCAACGAGACTGTTTGAAATTTCAAATCCATCCCGGCCGTAGCAAATCGCGTTAAGCGACGACTTTCATAGCGGATTTCTCGGTTCGAATCTTGTACAGGTGTACTTTTTAAATTTGTTTTGAACTTTTTAAAATTTATGTTGAACTTTTTGGCGGATATTTATTATCCTATATTCATCGCATTTATGCGATTGACGTTTAAAAACTATAAAAAAATAATAATAATCCATGTCCAAGTTAATGAATTTGTTCACCACTTCAGAGTCGTATATCACTATATTCGACACCATTATTTTTCTACTTGTAGAATATAAATGAATTAATAAAAAAAAACAGCTTGTTACAAATCTGTCATGCAGATGAACAGTTTTTGCCTCTAGATAGGCACTAACCGATATGTATGCTAATCGTATTTTCGTAATTACCGAATGGTAATTAATCGATACAGAAAAAATCAGCTTGTTATAAATCTGCCATCCACAGTGAAATATCTCGCAGGTTAACAGTTTCTGCTTCTGGAAACCCACCAACCGATATGCATGTCAATCATATTTTTGTACTCATTGTGACACAAGTAATCGATAAAAAAATATCAGCTCCATGCAAAAACTTCCACCAACCACGAAAAGCATGTAGACTTTCAACAGTCATCTAGTGAAGTTCCCACCACCAAAGAAATTTCTCTTATCACTATTTTGTCTGCCAAGCTCTAAGGAACAGGATTAATAATGTTTCTAGCTTTTATAAATATGTTGGGTGATTGCACGCTGGCTTCCTATGTGATATCTGAAAATGCAAACTTTATAGAAGTAAAAAATAAACATCAACTTAAACGGCAACCAATTTCAAAAAATGCAAGAGTGCTCACTGCTCACCCCGTCGACATCCTTTCGCCACACCGGCCATTCCTTCTTTGGGAAGCCTTAAACTAACATCTTGGCATATTTCCAGCCTTGTGAAAATGGGTATGTTGTCGAAGCCAGTAGCTCTTAGACTATATTCCAGTGGCGTCGAGTGAAATAAAAATTGTAGGAATTATAGTAATTTTATTTAGATATCAACGTTGGTATGTGAGATAAAAAAAAACTGTAAAGGACTTTTTGTAAGGAAATTTCACGAAGAAGACAGTGTTGCTTAAAAAAATATTTTTCGCTACGTTCAGCCCTGATTAATCGTGAATTTAAAAATTCAGATGTTTATAACTTTTATATAAACAAGTAGACAAGGATACCTTATCTCTGGAAAGAAAGTTGAGGATTTTTCTAAGGAGATTCAAAAAGAAAATAATTAAAAATATCAACTTTTCGATTTTTTACGATTTTTTTTAACATTCCATTCAGCCCCTAAGCGTCATACAGGTTTTTCAGCCAAACCATCAGAAATACGGTATAAATGCATATGGCCTTTTTTAAGCAGAATTTTAAGCTCTACAATTTTTATCTGAAACCTTTTTCCATATCTACCATCGTTTTCGATTTATACGCAAAAATAAACTATTTCATCCTTTTTCTGCCCTTAAGGAAAGGGTGGGGCTAGTAGTGTATTAGGCTTTTTTTTTACATCTCGGCTCAATACAACTTTTCCCGTAGAGATCTCTCTCCGGACACATTTTGCGACTTAACCTACCCATTTGCTTGGTCTACAATGAACTTCCAGTAATTGAAAAATTGAAGTTTAACGAAAAAATTAGTAATTGTAAAATTTTACTTCTGAAAATATATGAATAAGCTACTGATTAATATAGTAATTAATGAAATTAATAAATGAGAAAACTCTACTCTCATGAAATTTTACCCGTTCACAAAATGGCTGACACTGGTTATGACCTAAAATTTGAATAAAGAACAAAATTTAGTACAACTGTAAGTAGATAGAAAATATCAGATAGTAATCTGGAAAAAAACTAATATGTTGTAACAAATATAGCAAACAAAAATTGTGGGCTTAAAATTTATCTCTTAACCTCCTGTACTAACATGAGGTTAATTAAATGCGACAAAACGACTTTAGGTTTCGACTTTTAATGAGACGAGATTGTCTGCACACGATTAAGAAACAAAGATTCTAACTTATCCCTTGATTAAGTATATAAAAAAATTGAAACACAAGAACCCAGAATACAGGAACAAAGGCCCCGGATATTCAGTGCAACGCCAAACCCACGTAGGACAAGTGAACACTTATTACTTTAATGATTATCTAATGATAAAACTAAGGTTCACTCACCTACGGTAGATTTACCGGAGTAGTTCGGCGCTTTGTTGACTTATTCGGTCCCTTTGGTCCTAAACCATTGGGTTACTGCACGACGTGGTTATAGGAAAATTTCCGAGTTTAATCCTCGTCCTCAGTTTCCACAAGAGATGGCGTGTATTACTGGTTGCCTAACCATTTCTACTCAATTTCAGCTAGTGGTAGTCATGGGCGTAACAGTCTCTACTTCGTAGGGGGGTGTAATGCATAACAATAATTTTATGAAAATTTTTTTAAGACAAAGTAGATAAATAAATTCATTTTAGGTCTTTGTTCTCATTTTTAACGGAATCTTCATAATCGTAGGGGGTTATGTGGATACTAGTTTAATCTGCATGGCCGTAGGGGACTGTGTGGATGCTAGTGTTAGAATGAGAATTGTCAAATAAGAAATTAGACAAATTCATTTTAGGATTTTAATTTGCTAGCATAACCAGAATCCAGGTTATCGAAAGAATGCAAAGATTTCATTAATATTTCTACACAAAGTTTTTCTTTTATAGATAGTTATCTTTTCTGCTGTTTGCAAAATCCTATAATGTTTCAATACAATTATAAGCAAACAAATAATAATTCATTTTTAAACATGTATAGAGTATATAGGCTCCAATACTAGTTAGCTAATAGATAGGTGAGGTTGTTTTTTATCAGTCAATGTCAAATATAATCATTTCACACTTATTCATAGAAATTGTCTTGGTTTTGCATGAAACATCTTTATGAATTGCTTTATGTCTTTCTGATGAGCTCCAGAATAAGGGCGAAAAACGTTTCAAAGGCTAAGCATTTCCAGGAAACAGAATGATAGATTTCATGAAAATGTAATCCATTGGAATGAACATTTTTTTAAGACAAAGTAGATAAATAAATTCATTTTAGGTCTTTGTTCTCATTTTTAACTGAATCTTCATAATCGTAGGGGGTTATGTGGATACTAGTTTAATCTGCATGGCCGTAGGGGACTGTGTGGATGCTAGTGTTAGAATGAGAATTGTCAAATAAGAAATTAGACAAATTCATTTTAGGATTTTAATTTGCTAGCATAACCAGAATTCAGGTTATCGAAAGAATGCAAAGATTTCATTAATATTTCTACACAAAGTTTTTCTTTTATAGATAGTTATCTTTTCTGCTGTTTGCAAAATCCTATAAAGAATGTTTCAATATAATAATTTTACTACCCATGCAATAAATGTCTGTCAGCGCGAGTTTTTCAATTTTTCTAGAGCTTCAATGACTTCGCTCTCTGTAATCGGATAAATAAAAAAGGAGTAGTCACATCGTTCATATAGTCAACTTTTCTCCTTTGAAATTTATTACTGAATAAAGTAGTAATAATAGCTATATTGGCAAAAAAATCATTAAAATCGATGTCCTCAATTCCATGGTCAGCTGTATTAGATTGTGGTTTATTTCTTTCAAAATTAACCAAGCGCCAACTGTTATGAATCCTATTGTCAGATTGTGCAACAAATTATTCATACTAGTGACTTCTCGTAGTAGACAAAATTTTTAATTTAAATTCTTTCTTAAGCATGTTATAAGAGAGGACAATGTGTCCCTTATTCTTCTTAGGTCGTCATTAAACCATCCGATTGGTGGCTTATCATTATCAGTCTTACATATTATTATTAGTCTTATACCGGGTGGCATAAAAGTATGAGAACAGTAGGATAACTTGAAAAATACGAATCCTAGAATTAACTTTATATACAAAAGTTACCTTAATTTCCCTGGCTATCCAACGATGACTTTAGATTTGACCTGGACCGTAACCTTCAAGGTCACTTGAAGGTCAAGTTGATTTTTTCAAATGGAACCCACTTCGTTTAACCCCGGAAATGAAACAAGCGGAAAATTTTACGTTCGGTTTTGACACTCGGCACTTACAAATTTGACCCCTAAAGGTGATCTTTATTTTACTTTTGAGATAGATGTGTGCGCTGAGATTACACCAGAAATGATAAGAAGTACAATTGATATTTTTTATATCCGCCTAGCTCACTGTAAAACTGCCAATGGCGAACAATTTGAACATATGTTGTAATAACAAGCAAGTTGCAGAAAATTTCCCTGGCTATATGACGGAGACGATGGATTTTACCCTGGAAGTGACCTTCAAGGTCATTTAAAGGTCAGCTCGATTTTTTCAAATGGAACCCCCTACTTTTAACCCCGGAATGAAACGGGCGGAAAATCTTACATTCGAATATGACCTTCGGCACTTACAAAATTGACCTCCAAAGGTCATCTTTACGCCATAATTTTGTAAGTGCCGAAGGTCATCTTCGAACGTAAAATATTTCGCTCGTTTCATTTCCGGAGATTAAAAGTAGGGGTCCTATTTGAAAAATGGACTTGACTTTCAAATGATCTTGAATATCGCGGTCAACGTCAAATCCGAAATCACCGTCAGTAGCCACGGAAATTTCCTATAACTTTTGTATTTAAAGTTTTATTCTAGGATTCGTATTTTTTCAGTTATCCTGCTGTTCCCGTACTTATCTTGTTATTACAGCAGATGGTCAAATTGTTTGCCATTGACAGGTTGATAGTGAGCTAGACGAACATAGAAATTATCAGTTGTACTTCTTGTCATTTCTGGTGCAATCCAAGCGCACACATCTATTATTCGCTGTTGCAAAATTGAAGTTCAAGAGTAAATTGAAGTTAAAGATAAAATAAAGATGACCTTTACAAATCAATTTTGTAAGTGCCGAGGGTCATACGAACGTAAAGTTTTCCGCTCGTTTCATTTCCGAAGTTAAACGTAGGGGGTTCTATTTGAAAAAATCGACTTGACCCTTAAATGACCTTGAAGGTTACAGCCCAGGTCAAATCCAAGGTCACCGTTACCTATAACTTTTGTATTTAAAGTTTAAAGTTATCCTGCTGTTCCCATATTTTTATGCCACCAGGTATACCTCACAATGAGTATGGTACTCAAGAACTATTCCATTTGTTACAATGGCAACTTGTAAAGGCTTATTTCCACAATTATCCCTTGAATTACGTTAATGTGCTTAGGGTATTATATGATATAATACACAACTATTAAAAGGGTGTGTTTGTTTCAGACTCTCCTTTGAGCCGTGCGTGTGGTGGTGACACGACAAGTTCCCCGAGTGGTTCCCCCCGACCCCGAGCACCAACCCCTGGAGCCGTGTCCGGCCTTGACCTGCTGCCGGTAAGCCACTTTCTGTCGTTAAAAAGTTAATTCAGTCGAATGAAGCTGCTGCGTCGGTTTAACGTAAAAGTGAAGAACGTGCTTTTAAAGCGATGTCACTGCAGGAGTTTGGTGTGCCACGTATGAAGTGATTTTATTTAAGTGCCATGTGGGAATTTTAGATTATTAGCTAACTGAACGAGTAAAATTTACAATCGGGCATTTACTACTGCACACATTTAATTAACATTTTACTCAAATCGGCAGGGTTAATGCAGAATTCATATCCCGACGTAGCATAGTTCTTCTCATTTATATAATAGGTTGGAAAAATTGAAAATAAAGCCGAAACTGAAAGAGGGGCGAGTGGACTCATTCGCGTATGTAATTTTAAATATGAAGAGTATGTTAGCAACTTAATTTCTCTGTGAAATGTTACCGAATGATAATAATTACATTGTACGTCACCTTTATAGCGTAAAATACGTAACGAATTATATGTTATATTTCTACTGCCAGTAATTTTCAATAGCATTGTGCATATCGCCCCATCTCGCGTGTCACATAATGTGATATATGGCCTTGTGTACAAACAGGCAGATGCCAGCGCAGTGCAGAACCGGCTTCGTTTCGTATTATTTTTTCTATTGTTGTTTGGTAAGAACGTGCTGTTAATTTATTTCGTTAAAATTCAAATGTTTGATTATCTTACTTATCTTATCGAATACTTTATTTATTTATTTTCACTAATACATAATATTGAGAATTAAGTAAGTATTAAGTTTAGTCAGCAGAAATATTTATTTTTTCGTATTTCTATAGAAATTAAAGTTTTATTTTTGTCAATATTTGAAAAATTTTATGTTATTAATGATCTTTGAAACATATTCTTTATAGGATTTTGCAAACAGTGGAAAGAAAAGCTATCTATGAGAAGTAAAGGAAAAACTATATATAAAAATATTAATGAAATCTTTGCATTCTTTCGATAACCTGACTTCTGGTTATGCTAACAAGTAAAAATTCTTATCTGCCATTCTCATTTTAACACTAGCATCCAACCTAGTCCCCTACGGCTAAGCAGGCTAAACTAGTATCCACATGATCCCCTACGATATGTAAATTCAGTTAAAAATGAGAACAAAGGCCTGAAATTAATTTATTTACGTACCTTGTCTTTAAAAACTTTTTCATTCTAATGAATTACATTTTCATAAAATCTCATTCAGTTTCTTGGAAATGCTTAGCCTTTGAAACGTTTTTCGTCCTTATTGTGGACTCATCAGAAAAGCCTAAAACTAAGACAATATCCATGAACAAGTTTAAAATAATTATAATTGACATTGACTGATAAAAAACAACAGATCTACACCTATATATTATCTAACTAGTATTCTCATTTTTAACTGAATTTACATATCGTAGGGGATCATGTGGATACTAGTTTAGCCTGCTTAGCCGTAGGGGACTAGCTTGGATGCTAGTGTTAAAATGAGAATGGCAGATAAGAATTTTTACTTGTTAGCATAACCAGAAGTCAGGTTATCGAAAGAATGCAAAGATTTCATTAATATTTTTATATATAGTTTTTCCTTTAGTTCTCATAGATATCTTTTCTTTCCACTGTTTGCAAAATCCTATAAAGAATATGTTTCATTACTATAAGCAAAGAAATAATAAATAATTCACTTTTAAAAATGATCTTTGCTTTAATAACAGTAGCTCTCGCTTTTTTCCTCCACGCGGCTGTTGTTATTTATTTTTGGTTACCAGTAGTGTACTGTTTATTAATATTATTTTTACTAGTATATAATACAATAGTAATATCTTTAACACCTTAGGGTATTATAATAGATATTATTATTGGCTAAATGGTGCGATTAAAAGATATAAACTGTTTAAATATGACTAAAGTTAAAACTAAACGTCTACAGTATCCAATAGATAATTATTTCTTTTAATATTTATCTATTTGATATAATGAGATATCAAGTATGGTTCAAAGTTAATTGTCAATGTTAAGGAAAAACTAAAGCATGCCCTGTCCCGCCTTGACAGTTCCCTAACTAGCCGGAGTGCCTTTATCTTTAATGTTTTGTTTGCCACACTTTTTTAACCCATTATATTGACGAGAAGAACTATACTACTATGTCTCTATGTTTTTTATAGTCAGGAATCGGGAGCCATCAGTTCAATCATAGGATGTGCATATAGTTTTGAAAAATCGAACATTATCTGAAATGATCTTGCGCAGTAGCTATTGCAAAGAATCGTACAAATTTTTATTCAAAAATTTTTTATAACTGAAAATGGATTAATTTAATATTTGCACAAGTCTACTCTTTTTACATTCAGATACTGCCAAATCATTCTCGAAATTGTTGTTCCAAATTCTTCACACTCCACGAGTCTATGAGACCTTGTCGGGGAAAGGACTATTATCAATCATTCTTATTGATGAATTAATTGCGTATCCAATAAAGTGCACTCGTGCTTCTAGACTGTGACAGTCATATGGTAAAGAGCAATTTTTGGGAATAAATATACCGGTCACTATAATAAATATTTGTCATCAAACTAAATCTTCAATCATGAAATTCAATCCCAGACATTATTATTTCCACATCCACGTAGTGGATTGGAAGTATAGTAATCGCAAAAAAATTTTCAAAAATTTTTATTCGTGAAATAGGTTTATAATGTCATGAAACGTCGAGATTTTAAATTTGAGCGAAAAAAAAATGTCTGTCTGTCTGTCGGTCTGTCGGTCTGTCTGTCTGTCTGTAACTTTTTTGTCCGCACGTTTTCTCCGGAACGGTTTGAGATATTGACTTGAAATTTCCTACACGTATATATTATGACGAGATCTGGAACTGGATTGTTTTTTGAGGAAATCCGGTGAAGGGTTGGGGGTTAAATAGGGGTAAATAGGGGAAAATAAGTAAAGCAAGCTGGTAAGACTACAGAAACTTTAAATTCGGTGTATATACTAGAAGCCAAGGTCTCAGATTATTTATAATATTTTTCAACCCCCACCACCCCTACTTCATTATTACAAGGGTTGATAAAATAAAATTGAGATATTCATTTGAAATTTGATACACGTATGAATTATAACGACATCTGGAACTAGATTATTCTTTGAGATGATTCCTTTGAAGGGTTCGGGGTTATTTAGGGGTAAATAGGGGGAAATAAGTAAAGCAGGCAGGTATGACTACAGAAACTTGAAATTCGGTGTATGTACAAGAGGCAAAGGCCCCAGATTTTTTGATAATTTATTTCAGCCCCCACCACCCCTACTCCATTATTCAAGGAGTTGATAAAATAAAATTGAGATATTCACATGAAATTTAGTACGCATATGTATCATAACGACATCTGGAACTAGATTATATTTTGAGATGATTCCGTTGAAGGGTTGGAGGTTAAATAGGGGTAAATAGGGGAAAATAAGTAAAGCAAGCTGGTAAGACTACAGAAACTTGAAATTCGGTGTATGTACTAGAAGCGAAGGTCTCAGGTTTTTTTATTAGTATTCTCTATTTCTCCCCACCACCCCCACTCCCTTATTAAGAGTTGATAAAATTGAATTTAAATTTTCACTTGAAATTTGGTACATTTATATATTATAATTATATCTGAAACTAGATTATATTTTGACATGATTGCGTTGAAGGAGTGGGGGTAAGTAGAGGTAAATAGGGAAAAATAAGTAAAGCAAGCTGGTAAGAGTATTGCAACTTGAAATTCGGTGTATGTCCTAGAAGCCAAGACCTCAAATTTTTTAACAATATGTTTCAACCCTTCCACTACCCTTACTACATTATTAAAGGGGTTGATAAAATAAAATTGAGATATTCACCTGTAATTTGGTAGACGTATGTATTATAACGACATCTGGAACTAGATTATATTTTGGGATGATTCCGTAGAAGGGTTAGGGTTAATAGGAGTGACTAGGAGAAAATAAGTAAATCAAGGTGATAAGAGTACAGAAATTTGGGATTCGGTGTATATACTAGAAACCAAGGCCTCAGATTTCTTTCTAATATTTTTCACCACTCCACCACCTCCGCTTCATTATTAATGGGATTGATAACATCAAATTGAGATATTCACTTGAGATTAGTACACGTATGTATTGTAGTGACATCTGATTGAGATGCCTCCATTGAAGGGGTAGGAGGTGAATAGTAGAAAATAAGTAGGGTGAACTAAAAACTTCATTTTTAACGTATATGGTAGAAACCAACTCCTCAAACTTTTCTATGACATCTGCCCCAAATATTATTAAAATTCTATGACCAATAATTTCCACATACTAGAGTGCAAATATAGTCAAGATGTTTCCTTTAAAACGACTTGGATGAAGAATCTGGATGTGGAAGTAGTGTTCAAAACATATGTATCCATATTTATAACGGCTTATGTCCAAGATAAATCAATAAATAACACAGGCCTACAAAAAAAAAAATAGTCTGTCATTGCAAATCACACCCATCATTTCCTAAGTATTTTGATGCGCTGAAACCAACCATTTTTGACTTCAGAATCGTAATCAGCAACCCAAAAAACTTAATAATATACATTTAATATCAACTTTTTACATCTTGGTGAAATCTGACAGCTTGTTGACAGCTGCCATTAAGTCTAAATTAATTCTTGACTTCAGATTCGTGATCAGCGACTCAAGAAAAACAGACAAAGGTCATAAGAAATAATTAAAGAATTTTTTTTTAAAGAATCTCCTCTAAAAAAATTATGGGGGTTATACGGGGTGTAGAGAAAAATTGAAACGGTAAAAAAAATCTTTTTTTTTGTCAAATTTGGTTTCAACGCATCAAAATACTTAGGATATAATGGGTCTGATTGCAAAGAGAGACAATTTTTTTGTAAACCTGTGTAATCATTGTAACTTAAGTCCAATGAATCTCTTTTATGTTCGGAATAATAAGTATGTTCTCAAAATAGTAGATCTGACACGAAATAAATTTGTTTCAGAACCTTATTACGATGTATGTTTTGTTCTCTTGTTGTCGTCAAAGTGGTAGTAACAATTCGTTTAATTATTATCAAAGTAATAGAATTTATCAATAATTTAATAGTTTTGTATTCAAATTAATGGAAAAAGATTCAGGAGGAGGCCAAGCTAAAGTGTTCAATATTATGTTCAAGTTTCTTACCATTAGTTATGTACATACGTACTATACATAATTTTCATGTTTTAATTTTTAATAAATACGAGTAAATGAATTGAAACATTCTTTATAGGATTTTGCAAACAGCAGAAAAGATAACTATCTATAAAAGAAAAACTTTGTGTAGAAATATTAATGAAATCTTTGCATTCTTTCGATAACCTGAATTCTGGTTATGCTAGCAAATTAAAATCCTAAAATGAATTTGTCTAATTTCTTATTTGACAATTCTCATTCTAACACTAGCATCCACACAGTCCCTTACGGCCATGCAGATTAAACTAGTATCCACATAACCCCCTACGATTATGAAGATTCAGTTAAAAATGAGAACAAAGACCTAAAATGAATTTATTTATCTACTTTGTCTTAAAAAAATTTTTCATTCCAATGGATTACATTTTCATGAAATCTATCATTCTGTTTCCTGGAAATGCTTAGCCTTTGAAACGTTTTTCGCCCTTATTCTGGAGCTCATCAGAAAGACATGAAAATGTAATCCATTGGAATGAAAAATTTTTTTAAGACAAAGTAGATAAATAAATTCATTTTAGGTCTTTGTTCTCATTTTTAACTGAATCTTCATAATCGTAGGGGGTTATGTGGATACTAGTTTAATCTGCATGGCCGTAAGGGACTGTGTGGATGCTAGTGTTAGAATGAGAATTGTCAAATAAGAAATTAGACAAATTCATTTTAGGATTTTAATTTGCTAGCATAACCAGAATTCAGGTTATCGAAAGAATGCAAAGATTTCATTAATATTTCTACACAAAGTTTTTCTTTTATAGATAGTTATCTTTTCTGCTGTTTGCAAAATCCTATAAAGAATGTTTCAATACAATTATAAGCAAACAAATAATAATTCATTTTTAAACATGCATAGAGTATATAGGCTCCACTACTAGTTAGCTAATAGATAGGTGAGGTTGTTTTTTATCAGTCAATGTCAAATATAATCATTTCACTTATTCAAAGAAATTGTCTTGGTTTTGCATGAAACATCGTTATGAATGGCTTTATGTCTTTCTGATGAGCTCCAGAATAAGGGCGAAAAACGTTTCAAAGGCTAAGCATTTCCAGGAAACAGAATGATAGATTTCATGAAAATGTAATCCATTGGAATGAAAAATTTTTTTAAGACAAAGTAGATAAATAAATTCATTTTAGGTCTTTGTTCTCATTTTTAACTGAATCTTCATAATCGTAGGGGGTTATGTGGATACTAGTTTAATCTGCATGGCCGTAAGGGACTGTGTGGATGCTAGTGTTAGAATGAGAATTGTCAAATAAGAAATTAGACAAATTCATTTTAGGATTTTAATTTGCTAGCATAACCAGAATTCAGGTTATCGAAAGAATGCAAAGATTTCATTAATATTTCTACACAAAGTTTTTCTTTTATAGATAGTTATCTTTTCTGCTGTTTGCAAAATCCTATAAAGAATGTTTCAATACAATTATAAGCAAACAAATAATAATTCATTTTTAAACATGCATAGAGTATATAGGCTCCACTACTAGTTAGCTAATAGATAGGTGAGGTTGTTTTTTATCAGTCAATGTCAAATATAATCATTTCACTTATTCAAAGAAATTGTCTTGGTTTTGCATGAAACATCGTTATGAATGGCTTTATGTCTTTCTGATGAGCTCCAGAATAAGGGCGAAAAACGTTTCAAAGGCTAAGCATTTCCAGGAAACAGAATGATAGATTTCATGAAAATGTAATCCATTGGAATGAAAAATTTTTTTAAGACAAAGTAGATAAATAAATTCATTTTAGGTCTTTGTTCTCATTTTTAACTGAATCTTCATAATCGTAGGGGGTTATGTGGATACTAGTTTAATCTGCATGGCCGTAAGGGACTGTGTGGATGCTAGTGTTAGAATGAGAATTGTCAAATAAGAAATTAGACAAATTCATTTTAGGATTTTAATTTGCTAGCATAACCAGAATTCAGGTTATCGAAAGAATGCAAAGATTTCATTAATATTTCTACACAAAGTTTTTCTTTTATAGATAGTTATCTTTTCTGCTGTTTGCAAAATCCTATAAAGAATGTTTCAATACAATTATAAGCAAACAAATAATAATTCATTTTTAAACATGCATAGAGTATATAGGCTCCACTACTAGTTAGCTAATAGATAGGTGAGGTTGTTTTTTATCAGTCAATGTCAAATATAATCATTTCACTTATTCAAAGAAATTGTCTTGGTTTTGCATGAAACATCGTTATGAATGGCTTTATGTCTTTCTGATGAGCTCCAGAATAAGGGCGAAAAACGTTTCAAAGGCTAAGCATTTCCAGGAAACAGAATGATAGATTTCATGAAAATGTAATCCATTGGAATGAAAAATTTTTTTAAGACAAAGTAGATAAATAAATTCATTTTAGGTCTTTGTTCTCATTTTTAACTGAATCTTCATAATCGTAGGGGGTTATGTGGATACTAGTTTAATCTGCATGGCCGTAAGGGACTGTGTGGATGCTAGTGTTAGAATGAGAATTGTCAAATAAGAAATTAGACAAATTCATTTTAGGATTTTAATTTGCTAGCATAACCAGAATTCAGGTTATCGAAAGAATGCAAAGATTTCATTAATATTTCTACACAAAGTTTTTCTTTTATAGATAGTTATCTTTTCTGCTGTTTGCAAAATCCTATAAAGAATGTTTCAATACAATTATAAGCAAACAAATAATAATTCATTTTTAAACATGCATAGAGTATATAGGCTCCACTACTAGTTAGCTAATAGATAGGTGAGGTTGTTTTTTATCAGTCAATGTCAAATATAATCATTTCACTTATTCAAAGAAATTGTCTTGGTTTTGCATGAAACATCGTTATGAATGGCTTTATGTCTTTCTGATGAGCTCCAGAATAAGGGCGAAAAACGTTTCAAAGGCTAAGCATTTCCAGGAAACAGAATGATAGATTTCATGAAAATGTAATCCATTGGAATGAAAAATTTTTTTAAGACAAAGTAGATAAATAAATTCATTTTAGGTCTTTGTTCTCATTTTTAACTGAATCTTCATAATCGTAGGGGGTTATGTGGATACTAGTTTAATCTGCATGGCCGTAAGGGACTGTGTGGATGCTAGTGTTAGAATGAGAATTGTCAAATAAGAAATTAGACAAATTCATTTTAGGATTTTAATTTGCTAGCATAACCAGAATTCAGGTTATCGAAAGAATGCAAAGATTTCATTAATATTTCTACACAAAGTTTTTCTTTTATAGATAGTTATCTTTTCTGCTGTTTGCAAAATCCTATAAAGAATGTTTCAATACAATTATAAGCAAACAAATAATAATTCATTTTTAAACGAGTAAATGACTTCAAGATATTAGTATTTTATTTAACTTCCTGTAAGGACAGATTAATTGCAGATCATCATTTGATACTTTGACGATAACAATGTCAGAATAAATCTAAACATAATATTGTATTATAACTAATTATGTTTTCGGGTGATTGTCATTTTAAAGATAATCGTTTTGAAATATATTAGTGACAAGAATATGATGATGAATCTACAGTTCTAATAGAGCTGGGTAGGATTCGAATTACTCCGTATTCGAATCCTTTTTGCGTATTCAAAAGCAGTATTCGAATACTTTAATGTAAAAGGATTCGTGATTCGGATTCGTAAGGCAAATGAAAAAGTATTCGTATTCCAATCCTTTTGTTGATGAGACTAATCCTTTTCTGTGATTCAGATGCTTTTTGCGTAGGTGGTAAGCATTAGGTTGTTAAGAATTAAGATTTTGCGTGTTGGGACAGTTGGCACGTATATACAGAGGGACCCATTTAAAACCTTTATAACTTTTTTCTTTTTTGTCCGACTTGAACCAAATTTTACCAAAAGATAGAACAAATTAGGATCTATTTACGTTTACTACGTTTAATTTCAAACAAAATTGTCATAGCACAATTTTCTAAAGAAAAAAAACAATTAAAATGATATTTTCGGACTGGGACATTGTTTTAAACAAAATTTCAATGGTCTTTAGCAGGGACCCGAACCAGACCGTTTTCAGGCAGGAACCGGACTGGAACCGAAATTTTTTGTGGACCGGAACCGAAACGGAACAGATATTTCACATTACGTTAACTTTAGGGGCCGAACCCGAACCCCTAAAAATTACAAACTTCTTTTTCGGTTTTTTTCGGTTCTTTCGGTTATTTGGACTCTGCTTTGATCACGTACCTATATGGCTGTGATTTTATAGTTATTTTCAATTACAAAAGAGAATGTAATGAAAGTATTACTACAATCACCCGAAACTGAAAAGTATCAAGATAAAGAAAATAAATATGAAGAAAGAGATAATGAAGAAAATGAATAGGTGGAGAGCCGGCTGTATAGATTTCCTATGAACAAGACACATGAAAATCTTTATGTGAGTGAGTAAGTACTACCACAGACATACTTTTCATTTTTGCAAATTTTGCCCGCGTCATGGAATTCTGACGTCACTTCCGGTCACGATTTTTTGTGTAGTCGAATACGTGAATAAAACTTACGTCAAAATGTAGGTTTTAAGGTGTACAATGAGATTGTAGTGGGATGCCATCAGGCTTAATTTGCCCGTAACCCTGAGACACCCTCGATTAAAGTATTTTTTTTGTGTTGAATACACGAATTATTTTTTTCTAAGTTAAAGTACAAGCCTTCCAGTTATTAAAAAAATAGGCTGCCTCTTTTTATTTGCCCACAACCTCCCATTTTGACGTCACTTCCGGTAAAATTCTATGACGCGGGCAAAATTTTATTAAATGAAAAGTGGCTCCCTGTAGCAGACAACTGCCTGTAGGCCTGTAGTAGTACTTACTCACGCATACAAAGTTTTTCATGTATCTTATTCATAGGAAATCTATACAGTCGGCTTTCTACTAGAAGCAATGGAGAATTTAGAAATGGAATTTTAACGAGAGAATAAAAAAAGGCATTTGAAAAGGCAAAGAAATTTGTTAACGAGTTACTTTTCCAAAAAAACTTATAAATAGTTATGTATAGTAGTGTATTAGTTATGTATTTTAATTAAAATAAAAAATGTTAATCTTTCTTATTTGATAATAAATAATAATAGTGTTTTATGTTTAATTTAACAAGCATATAATGTAGGCTATATTATGCACAGATGAAGTTTACAGTCCGAGCTGTAGGCGATCATTGTAATATATAGCCATTTCATTTATGCAAGTCAAATACAATAAGTACCTACTGCAGGTACAACGTACATCTATAGCTGCTTATTATTAATAAATTTAATTTTATTAGTAAAAGTACCTAGTACTTACCACCATTTATACTGCATAGACTACCTATATATGTGATCTACCCTATAGTACATATATAATAATACATTCCATATCACCATATTTCTAATCCTACTATATTAAAGAACCGAAAAAAACCGTTTGAACCGAAAAGATATGGAACCAGAACCGAATTAGAACCCAAATTTTCTAATTAATCTGAAACCGGAACCAAATCGGAATCGCTATTTCATTTGGGTCCGGGTCCCTGGTCTTTAGTATTGTATATGTATGTAAAAAAGTCTCTAACTAAGGAGTCTGTCTTACAAAGTTTCATAAAAAACCCTCTTAACTGCTTACCATGGATTAATACATACGACCATTTCTTACGCAATTCTGGCCTGGGGTCATGCTCCAGAAAATCAGTTAGGGTGATTACTGGTCTGAACTATAGGGATGATTGCAAGAATGCATTCATTCAACTTGTAAATGAAAGCACATATGCAACCCACAGCAAATTACATGGCTACCCCACAAGAAAGTGTAACTCAATTTTGCTAGACTATCTGAGGTTAACTAAAAGTAGAAACAGCATAAATTACTACGGAATAAAATTCTTTAATGTATTACCCAACCATATCAAACAGTTAAATTCTAGAAATTTGAAAGAAACGGTAATACTTTTTCTGCGTGGAAAGGCGTTTTATTCATTTGAGGAATTTCTATGTGCAGATTTTAGTCATTTTAATCTGTGTTAGTTCTCGTTTTATGTACGCTTTTGTATTTTAATGTTTTTATCTTATTTATGATATAATTATTATTACCTTTTATGCCATTCTAAAGTTTTCGTATTCCATGTCTTGACCTGTGTAAATACTACGTGTATAAAAACACCAATAAACTATTATTATTATTATTATTGCTCAAATTTTGGACTCTAGGTTTTTGGACAACTCTGAACAACTTTCATTAATAAAGTTTTTCGATAAAAGAATGCCTAATGTGATTTCTTTATTTTTTCCATTAATTTTGGTACCGCAGGTGGCTTTGCATTTGTATGACGCGAATGTTTTTTCGGTCATAAGTAGATCAAAATTTGTTCTCTCTTTTGGTAAAATTTGGTTCAAATCGGAGAAAAAAAAGTTATAAAGGTGCCCCGCTTTTAAATGGGTCACTCTGTAGAATAAGATATTTGTTTTACAGTATGTCTCAAAGTTGTAGCAACTTAAATCATAATAGTGAAGAAACTCTTTAACTGACGAATACTGAAATTTTGTGACGTGCTTTCTCCCGGTTGCCTAGCGCATAGACAAGCGGAAGCGTCACTTTAGCGCTGAGCTGCATTTCGGTTAAATTCGGTTATCTCGAGCGCCACCTTTGCAATTTTTACGTGGGGCAAAGGTCCCACATTAGCCTCCTAAACGCAGCCTGTTGCAGTAGGGCTGGGATAGCTATAGTGGAGACACGGTATGTCCAGGGGTCTGGACGGCAGATTAGATTTTCATTCACACACAACAGTAAAACGCACATTTTAGAAAATAACATCATTTATTAAAATATATTAAGCATTCAACAAACAATAATTACTAAAATAAATAAAGCGGTCAGGTACCAAAATACTCTTATAGAGTTCAGATAAATACTATCAAAACTTAAGATATGTCATATTAAGAAAATTTACAAGTAAAACTTAAGATATATCATTTCGGTTTATTTACAAGTGAAACTATGAAAGCAAGTGAAACTATGAAAAACAAATGAAGCTACGAAGACAAGGAACCAGGCGGTGAGAAGATATTAAACTACTGATTTTAATATTTTCTTGTTAATTCGGATATCACCAAAAACCAAGCAAATAGTGTGCAAAATGATAGTAGGCTTGGCGGCAAAGCGGTAAAACGGTAGTAAGCGGTGCGGTCGGTTATAACAGCAAGCAAGCAAGCAGGCAGTGGATGTTAAAATAAAACAAGTTAGCAGTAAAGCAGAAAGCAATTAAATTTTTAGCAAAAGCAAACAACTATTTTTGGACAGAATTTATCATATCTGCATACATGTCAGATATGAGTCGGCAGCATGTGGTGTAAAGAACTTGGTGAAATTGTGGAAAACTGATACCGAGTAAAGTGGTAATCGGATTCGGTATCAGCTCCCTCGGTAAAGATCATTCTGCCTGGACGGACGGCCAGAATAAATCTCGACGGTGTCGGTTCGGTTCAGAGAGATTCGCCAAGCGCCTCAAACCACATAGTTGAGTACCTCTAATTGCATTCGGTTCGGAATTAAGATTCGCTACGTGTTTCTTGCCAGATGTACAGTGAAAAGGTTTATGTATCAAAATATAAATATAATTTATTTAATCAGAGTATCTCCTAGATTTTCCCCTGAACTCTCGGACTATAACAAATTACTGAAAATCATTTAAAACAAAATAAAACAATAAAATAGCCGGAAAACGGAGTTCTAACAATCCTACAACATGTCGGATATTATTTTAACCCAATAAATTATGAAACAAGGGTTAAGTTAAAACAATAGGCTTTGGAACGGTTTTACACGGCAAAATTCGGTTTAATAAAAACAGAAATTTATGGACGGCGGGTTTCTATCATTCCAACCAACTTGGCGGATATTATTTTGACTCCACAGTTTGAGACAAAATAATAATTCTCTCGAAATATCTTCTATGTCCATTTTCCCTTGGAAATTATTTGGGACATAGCTATCTGGATTAAGTCTTGAGAATCTAACAGGGCCCCCGATTGGACAAACATTAACACGGAGAAATTTTGTTATGTCTATGATGGGCGTCGGTATTTCGGAAAAATATATTTACATTCTGATACATCAAATTTGAAATCGTTTTAAAGTGTTATTGCTAATCACGCGTTTCAATGTTTTATTTCTTATCTGGTAATAGCGGATAAAAACGCCGGGCAAGAAACAGTTGCTTATCTCGGATCAAATAATTTTTATCGTACACTTCTCTAATATAGGCAAATCGGACCATGAATATTTAACAGAGATTTGCTAGTTTATCATGAAAATATTATTTATGAAGTGTATCAAATAAAATAAATTATGAATTTACACTGCTGATATACGGGGCACAGTTAAGTAAACTCTCACGGGGTGTTCTAGAGACGGTCGGTCGGTACGGTATTTTAGAACCCCCACGTGTTAATTCATTTAACTGTTAAGATGAAACTTAATTTTGAAATTTACGGAAATACCAAGAAATGTTTTAAAACTTACATTGCTATTATATTTTGCGGCGGTGGCAGAGACTATCGAATTACACACGTGGTGATCTCCAGGTAAGCGGTCGGTACGGTATATTAGATCCTCACGTGGTAATCCTTTAGGCTCGCACTGCTCGCAGAAATCAACTCTCGTTTCGGTGTGTCTCTGACTAGCTGGTTCCCCCAGAAAGTAAAATCCCCTCCAACTTGGTGTTGAATACCAAGTGGGGAATAATTTAACTGTGGCCAACGCCATCCGGAATAATTCATCGGAATTAATTAAAATTTTATTTTAGAAAACTTCTCATCGCTGTGGAACCTTACATTATTTTACTACAGAAAACTACATGTCGCGGGCTAAATAAAAATAAACAGAACAAATTCTAATCTTTCGGCCGTAAGATGGGAAAAGTGGCGAAGTTTATGATTAAATTAAATTACATTTTTGTCTGCAAAAATTCACTTCGTCACAATTTTGGTAATGTCAAAAACAAACAAAAAATACAATTTTTTACTTGATTATTATTAGCGCTGTTTTCATTTCTTTAGTTTTGTGTAGTGTAGACTTTGTATTATATTAAAGTGCAATTTATTCAATTTATTTTCTTTAATCAATCAATGACATGTTTAAAAGTGAATTATTATTTGTTTGCTTATACTTGTATGAAACATATTCTTTATAGGATTTTGCAAACAGCAGAAAAACTATCTATAACAATTAAAAGAAAAACTACGTGTAAAAATATTAATGAAATCCTATAAATAATACGCTTCAATAATAGTATATTATTCAACGAGCATATAATGATGGCTATCATTCACGAGGGTGAAGTTTAAGACACGAGCCGCAGGCGAGTGTCTTAAATCTCCACAGTGAATAATAGTCATTATATGCGAGTAGATTACTATACTTTGTCCACGACTATTAAATATTTAATATTTATTTAATTCGTGTTCATTTCATTTCTCCAATTTAAGAAAGATTCATATGCCATCATATATAATTTTTTCGATTTTTCGGGCAACGAGTTCAATGAGGCGATTTTTGCAGCCTCCATTATCTCTGGGGGTGTCAAATAAATCTCGTTTTCACTGTCAGTATCAATTTATTTAATTCTCTTACTCTTTTCAGTACCTATAATATGTAAAATTATTGTAAATAACGTTGGCGTTGAAATCGCACAAATTTTGACGTTTCAAATCAATTACAGAATTACGCTTTGACACATTGTCATGGCTTACTAATGAAATAATAGTGTTTGGATTCAAAAACAATGTTAGTGTGCTAATAGACGATGCTTTGAAAAAAACTTACTAATGTAGTTTTTTAGTGTTAATTAAAGTACCTCTTCGGCACCTACCATTTTAGTGCTTCCTAGAAAACTTAGAGAGACAGCACTTGTCTCTTGGTGCAATTTTGACATTTTAAATTTTTAGTAAAAAGTCACTAATGTCATTTCTTGTAAACAACTGACTGTCCTCATTATTCACTGCAATCAGTGAATAATGAAATCATTATTTACTGCAGGGAATAATGGATAGCATTATCATTGAGGAAAAACATACATAATGAGTATATTATTTAATAGTCGTGGACAAAATGACTTACATATTGCATAATTAAGCATTGTATTGATCCAATCACCGTAATATTAAAATAAGAAAAAGTAACTGGAACTATAAGACAATAATTCTGACGTTAACTTACGATTCGGATCCGTGTTCCAAAAAAAAGGATTCGAATCATTTTTTTATACCAAAAGGATCCGAATTTGGTATCCGTGATTCGCATCATTTTCGGTGATTCGGATTCGTGATTCGAATCAATTTTCACAGGATTCGTCCCAGTTGTGAGTCTTAAACGGATATTTTATTATTTGATGACTACTTAAGTTTTCAAGTGGTCGTGCATAACATTACAGACAATCAATTTGAAATAGTTTAACGCTAACAGGTTGTGGCAGATCTATCATTCTGAGACAAAATATAATTATTTAGGAACTAAAAATGGAATAAAATGGTGACCGATAAAACCATACCATAATTTTTTGCGAACATTAACAGGAAATACGAGGACAGGGCTACATTAAATATTTACGATGATAGTTTCCAGTGCATTAGGTTATTAAAATGTACTACCGTGCCCTCGTAAACGACACTTTCAGTTGGAATATGTTGATTCAATACGGACTCAATGGAGTAATGAATTATCCGGTACTGTTAATAACATTTATAAATACATTTTCAACACTTCACCAAAACTATATTAATTTTCCACTCGTAAATCATTTCAATGCTACGCTTAAATTTTATAACGGGGTTAAGTGAAGAGGCAATAATTCATATTTGTTTCCGTTTCCAGCTAACTTCCACCGATGAGATCACGAGGAGAAGGGAAGCCGCCCTACGGCAACATTCATTTTTCCAACTTCGGATACATCTGCGGCGGGGACACGGGTTGGTAGCGATGGACAAAAACGGTAAGCACTTTCAGAATTATTGTCTTTTTAGAATAATTATGTTGAGAAATTATACCGAGTGCTCACGAGACCAGGTACACTCCCACTTTTTCTCTGTTTGTCAAGACAAAAATGTTAAATTGGAATATTTCATAAATTACCCTGCAGAATCCTTATGGAAAATGGCCTTCAGTCAACCTCTTTGATATTCTAGATTCTGACAGTTCTTGATATGTAGATCAAAAGTTCTCGGGGGCACTAAGTCCTAAAATCTCATGGTTTTGAGACATAGCCCTCTGAAGTTGGACTTTATGTGCATTCTGCAGCGTAGCTAATATGGTATTTATCGTAATATATATATATATATATATGTATACATATGCATGTATTGTATATACGTTTATTGTATGATTTCTTAGTTACTTAGATTTTGAAATATACAAACGACTGTAGTGAGAAAGGTACCTTACCGTAATCCTCAGAAGAATGGCTCGATGAGGCAGGAAGACAGCTCCTTCTTCACTCTCCAACCAATTGCTTGAATTGCAGGAAATTTTATGTACACTACAATGGTAGTTGTAGTATTTAGTAACAACTATTTAATTTGAATAATACTCGAAGGTTAAGTTATTATAGTAATAGGCAACGTGCCGTGATCACTATCAATATATGATTGATTCGCTGATCGATTCGGTTTTTCTCCGGGCGCTGTCGGCCCTGTTCGACAGGTATACCAATCTCACTACTATTTACAATAAATGAAAAGAACAAACATTAACTTAACATTAGTAATGCCAGCTAAATAAAAAATATATATGTACACATTTACAAAAGGACGAAACATTTATAGCTTACAATAATGTTGATGAAAAACTGTATTTGGAGTTTCAAAGAATTTTACACATTTTTTAAAAACAAATTTAACAAATAGAAAATAGTATGTCACATACAATGGATTCAGGTCTATTGATTGCGTATTTTGTTCCGGTGTACCTCATGGGTCTGTTTTTGGACCACTCTTGGTTTAATATATTAACAATTAACAAACTACTACATGAAATCCCTAACTCAAGTGACAGCACTAAATTACAAAATAATGTATCTAGGCTGAACGCTTGGTCTATCGAGAGAAGGCTCACATTAAACGTGCAAAACTGTAACGTAATGGCAGTTTAACCTAAGGACATTAATTATTATGCATTTACCCATTCTCTAGATAGCGCAACTTTAACTCGATCGTCTTCGTTTAAAGATCTCGTTGTATTCTTAACAAATAACTGAGTTTTGTCGATCATAAATACGCGTTAATTTGCGACGTATTGCGACACCCATTGCGTGTAATATAACTAAGAATTTCAATCTTTTGTTGACACGCTCACATACCTCTAAAACCGTCTTATGTATCGGCTGTGCTACACATCTTCCATCAATGACTAAGAAATCAAATTACCGTCTATTGTAAACACAAAGCTGCTAGACAACGTACTAGCCATGGGAAAAGAGCTTCATTATGGAAGTCAAAGCACACATAGGATTCATCGGGACCACCCATCTAAATTTTGGTATAAAAAACAAGTCTACCCAATAAAATATATAACAACCATACTTCACTACTTGGACATGCCTGTTTTCCAGCAAATCTGTATAAAATAAATGTTCTACTTCCTATTGTGATACGTGTAATATTAAAGGTAACCTGGATCATATTTTCTTCCAGCATGATATTGAATTCTCCATTTAATGTACTCTCTCCCCTTGGCTAAGACAATAAACACATTTTTAATTACATCTTCTATTTTTTTGAATAGTGGGGCAGATTTGGAGAAAAAACAGGGTCGAAGTGGCAGCTCCGAATAAAACATATTTTTTTGTCAACTTATAAATTTAGGTCACCTCCATCATTCAGACAAGTTTTTACAGGGGGAGTCAGCGAGGGGTGGGAGAAACGGCCCATTAAAAGCCTGGGAAATCAGTGTTTCCGACATATCTCCGTAGATGTTAGTCCCACAAAAAAATCGTGCTTACCAAAAGTGAGGAACTTGACAAAACACGTAAGCTAGTTTCAATCCGAACTCGGTCGCATAATTAGTACGCGAGATATCGTGATTGAAGTTGCGAAAAAACGAAAAATTAAATTAATTGTTTCTCGAAAGGCAGTGGAGTTAGGGCCTCAATTCTTTCTGAATAGAAGGGTATTGATGAACACTTGATGGTGCCGGAGGGTGGAGCTGATGCGACAAGTAGGAGGGGAGATATGGGGGGAAACCAAAATTGTTATGACGCCGATAACTTCCTTATTAATAGAGTTACAACAATCTGGCCGGGACCAATTTCCGTATTTTCTTATTTATAAAAGATAGCACTGACGGATTTTTTTTTTTTTGAAATAAACGCCTGGAGCGCAAACTAAAAAGTGGCCGATTTCTTGCACGTCTTTTTCGGCATGAAGGAAGGGAAGGGAATAGGGGAAATAATTTTTTCACAAATTAATAGCATTTTCTTTCATCTTCAATTTCCGCCCGGAAGATCGCGATCGGATGATTAGAAAGGGAGATACAGGCCGGCAAAGTTTTTGCTGTATAGCGGGAGAATGGAGAGGGGTGGGGGGTTCGGCCCGAGATGAGAATTTTGAGAAAAAGTCTCTTTTCTCGACTTTTCTATTTTATAAATACCCAATGTCCATACATTGTCCACCCGCGTGAGCTACAAGAGGAAAAACAGAATGAAAACGGGCGAGCATCAGTTGAGCCGCCGCAGGCGCTTACTCTCCCCCGCCCTCCTAGAACTCACACACGCGTGAACGAGCGATTCACTTACTTACTGGCAACAAATTCGTCATAATAAAACATAATATAAGTTGCAAACATCATTGTTTAGTTAAAAAAAACACCAACTTAAATTCTTAGACTAAGCAATTGTTTTTTATTATTGAAATTGGTTTTTGTAATAAAAAATAAAAATATGTTTGAAGTAACACAACTGTTTCATTTATACTCCTATGATATAATGTGATATATGCTGCTCCTACTTTATAATTTAGGATGCACAATTATAAAACAATGTAAATTAACAGAATAAAATCGTGTTTTTCTCTGGACAATTTGGCACATGATGTGGACTCAATCTCATTATTTTTTGAAATTTTTAAAACTATTTGTACAATTCTGACAATGTACACTTTACGTCATTTTGCGACGAATAATTGACCTCCCGTTGCAACGTCTACCGACGTCAAATGGTTGTAACATATCGTCGTCATCTTTACGTCGAAAGGACGTCGAAATTTTGGTGACGTCTAATCAACGAAAAGGACTTGTCTCTTCTAGCTGGTGAGTGCCTAATTTTGCAGCGGTGAGCTTATTGTTTACTGACTAAAGTACCAAGTAGAGTTTACAGAGTGACGAAGTCTAACTCTGATTCGCCATCGCTATCTTCATATCTTTCACGTCGACAGCTTCGGGAAAGGATAACAAAAATCGGCAGAATGTGCATGCTCTCTCACAATACACTCATTGGCGAAGAGCTGTACGATGCTTATATATGAAAGAAATAAAATATTGTCAATAGGACTCATACTCCAATATTGCATATAGTACACCCCTATAGATCTGTCAATGCAATTATAAACAGTTCACTGACAAATGATGACAATTCGAGGAGATCTAAAGAGCGGGAGAGAGTAAGCGCTCCCGGCGGTTCAACTGGCTCGCTCGCCCGTCTTCGTTCTGTTTTCCCTCTTGTAACTCGCGCGACCGCACAATGTCCGAACATCGGGTACCTACAAAATAGAAAAGTCGAAAGAAAACACTTTTCTCAAAATTTTCATCCCGGCCCAAACACCTCACCCCTTTCCGTTCTTCCGCTATACAGCAAAAACTTTGCCGGCTTGTATCTCCCATCCTAATCATCCGATCGCGTTTTTGCTCTGCGCAAATTGAAGATAAAAAAATGCTATTAATTGCTGAAAAAATTATCCTCCACCCCCTTCTTTCATGTCGAAAGAGACGTGCAAAAAATCGGCCATTTTTTATTTTGTGCGCCAGAGGTATTTAAAAAAAAATTTCGTCAGTGATATCTTTTAACAAATAAAGAAATACGGAAATTGGTCCCGGCCAGATCGCTGTAGCTCTATTAATAAGGAACTTATCAGCGCTTTAATAATTTTGGTTTCCCCCATTTCCCCCCTTCTAATTCTCCCACCACCCCCACTCTCCGGTCTCATCAAGTGTTCATCAATACCCTTCTATTCAGAAATTGAGGCCCCAACTCCACTCCTTGTCAAATAATTAATTTAATTTTTCGTTTTTTCGCAACTTCAATCGCGATATCTCGCGAACTAATTATGGGATTAGGTTCGGGTTAGAACGAGTTTACGTGTTTTGTCAAGCTCTTCATTTCTGGTAAGTATGATTTTTTTTGTGCCACCAACACCTGCGGAGATACGTCGGAGAAACTGCTTTCCCATACTTTTAATGGGTCATTTCCCCCACCCCCCGGCGACTCCGCTTTGTAAAAACTTGTCGGAATGATGGAAAGGACCTAACTTTATAAGTTGACAAAAAAATGTTTCTCACTTTTCAAAACCCAGATCTGCCCGGCTAGAAGACACGAAAATTTTATTATGAATTTAATGAAACAAAAAAACAACTTTTTTCAATGCAAACACACAGATAAATTGTAACAATGGGGGTATTTGACATATCAGAAAATAAAAGATGCAAATTAACTTGTTCTTTTGCCATATAGAAAATTTCACCATTTTATAGAAGACTTTATTGAGACGTAACGTCAGTGAGAGCCATATAGATAAGAACGACGTAAGATTAATAGAAAATCTATATTGGCTGTAATCTGCTAACATCAAAATCCAATAAAATGAACATCAGGAAGGGCGTGAAATAGGGTTGTATTTTGTCCCCTTATTGTTTAGTACATGCTCTAAAAGGATTTTAGTAAATTAATTGGATAACAATTGAATTGACAGAGGTTAATGGGGTGAATATTAACAATATGCGGTAAACAGACGACAGTAATATTTGCTATTCATACTATTGGATTGGATGAATACGGAATAAATGCAGGGTTACTGAAAATTCGACGTATTATCTTAAATACTAAAGGCAATTTACTAGGTAGTAACCTATATATGCATTATCAAAAGATCATTCGTTTCAGGGATATTACAATTTCTTTTGTTTTCAGATAAATGCTCTCCGCGGTGATGTTATTGTGATTAAAAAAATGTCCGTTCTTATTTCCGATCTTCTTTATCTCAGTCGTATACTTTAAAGAGCATTTATCATAACTAAATTAAAATAACAACAATAACCTCAAAATTAAAAGATTACCAGAACAAAAAAGTTTGCTTAATTAAAAAATTTACAATTAACTTATAATTTGAATATGTAAAAATTGTTATTTATGAAGTTAAACAACACAGTAACCTTTAACGAATTTTTAAATTTTTATTAATCAACATTTACAGTTGATGCAGAAAATGCTCACACCTATTTCGAATATAAGCATGAGTCCTCTTTCGCATTTCCGTCGTTGTAACCCTTGCGCATATAAGACATATGTTGCAATTGTTGTGCGATTAAATGGTGCTGCATATGGAGATTTTCTAAGTCAGCATTCCTTTAGTTAATACGACGAAATGCCTTTAGCGAACCAACACAGAATGGCAGAATGGCATTTCGACACGATGGTTGTTCAGCACACTATCATTGCGATATCAGGGAATGGCTTGATCAGAACTTTACTATTCGCTGAATTGGAAGAGAAGAAGCGATACTTTGACCCGCTAGGTGTCCAGATCTCACACTCACACAAATTTCTATATCTGACATCCTTTAAGGCCAAGTACGCTTTAAACATCTTTTAATACAGAAGTTATTGTTGTTAATTTAATTTAATGATGATAAATGTTCTTTAAAGTACACGACTCACAGTGGTCATTTTAATTATTCTAGGAAATAATAAAAACGGTGTCAAATTTATTTTTCTCAATTGTGTTATCATTCGTTTAAAATCAATTGATCAATAACTTAAAATGGAACCCTTACCTATGACATACATAGAAAAAAAATAACAAATACATCATTCACATTTTTATTTTTCGATCGAAACGTTCTGATTTTGTGGTGAAATAAATATTAATTTGCATTTAACATAAAGCCGTGTTAGAGAAATGCAATTACCAATATCAATTGCTAAAGTGTTGGGAACACTTAGTCTATGGAATACAATTTACTATTTGTGGTCAGGATCATCAGGATAATCATTTGTCGGTAGCAAAGTGTTAACCAAATTTTGCTCTTGTAGCAATTGTAAAACCTCTTTAATCAATGGTTCTTTCTGTGAACGTTTTCATATATACCGTGATAATGATGATATAAGAGAGTCTGAAGAGAATAAAAGAGCATTTAGCAAATCTCGCATGGTTTTTTTCCTGAAAAATTTTCTAGTATAAACACGATATAGTCTAAAATGTTTTTTTCGAGATCTTTATGTCTCCTCTGAAAACGTTCCAATGGGAAGAGCAATTGCCTTGGCTATATCAGTGCCATGGATTAGGATGCGGTGGATGCTCGAAGGCATATATAATACCACGAGTAAGGTTGCGAATGCTTCTTTCTGTGTTGGTGGCATACCTACATGATATTGTTAATAAAATTACATAAAGATGTTTTAGAAACTATGCATCTAGTTATTGAGGAAGGAAGAGAAAAATCGCAAAAAAAAATTCGGGCAGTGCTGCCATCGGTTGTTGTTCCGTAGCCAGACTTATAAATCAGTACATTCATTTTTTTAACCTATTAACTATTAAGGCTTCCTTCTATCAACATTTTCCTTATTACTTCTGCTGATATATCCGACACAATAATATGTTCTTCCTGTGGATAGCACTTCTTTTTTACGTCCTGTGCTTGTAAAGCCTTTTTTATTCTAATTGCTCTGTTGAGAGAATAGTCGGGAACTTGTTGCACCATTTTAGCAGCATCTCGGCGTCCACAAATGTCAAGGTTTTTACAGGTCGTAAAGGTCAACTCTTCCTTGTAATAATTTTCCAGCAACGGTTACAATTTTTTGTCTTTTACTTTTGACCACTGACTAAAAGCTTTTTGAGGTCAGCTTTTTTGGCATGTGAAGTATCTCCTAATGTCTGTTTTCACTAAAAAAACATGATTTCCTCATCAAGCCCTTGGTGATGTCTTACTTCAAAAATTCTTAAAGTACGTTTACAATCCTTCAACATTTTCGCGATTTTACTAAAACTGCCTACAATTTTTTAAACGGAATATTTTTCCCCATTTTCACACTCCATTAAACTGTTTGTTCAAAACATAAATCAAAACTAACGAATTTTTTCATTTTACTACACTTTCTTGACGCCAACTGCTGAACAGATCTCTCCTCAATATAGACATGATATCTAAAAAGGTTAAATATTTGGGTTCTTGGCACTTTTTGGCAGCTAGTTTTAAATTTAATGAGAAGCCAAGAAAAGTACCTAACTAAAAAAAATATTTTAGTAAAAACAAACACGAACACACGTATTGCAAGTCTACTTAGTTATAAATGGAGCAAGAAAAAATGTTATGAACGGTAGGATATACAATAGCTTATTTTCTACAAATTGTTAACAAATAAAAGTAGTACTTATAATATGAGCTGCAACTATAAACCTTCTAATCAGTAATTAACAGAAAAAAATCAAAAATCGCAAGGCACAAACTGCCACTATATAGATTTTATTTTAAGACGCACGAAGCACGTCGGAATTAAGTAAATATTTACCCTTTCATTTGACACATCTTTATGAGACTACAATTAATAAACCTCTTCACTGATTTCTTTTATTTTTACAGCAGGTATCACACAACCATCACTCTTTCAAATAAAATTCGAACGAAAGACTTTGGCGATTTTAGATTTTTAGTATTATTAATTCCTAGAATAATTAAAATGACCACTGTGCGACTGATGCAAAAAAGTTTGAAAATAAAACTGAACATTTTCTTTAATTTACAACAATACGGGGAACATTTTTCTGAAACCACACAGAAATTGTAACATCTCTGAAACTAATGAATTTTAGATAATTCATATTTGAGTTCATAATATAGTAAATTGCCTCTCCACGTGCTTAAAGGAATACAACGTATTATCAGTAACCCTGTATAGTGTATAAATATCTCATTATTGTTTACTGCTATTTACTTTAGTTATATTAACTAGATTGTAACTAGATAATAGATTGTAACTAGATAGTAATTAGATTAATAGATTAATGAATTATACTCCTTCAGTATACACACTTAAAAAAAAATAATTAAATGTAAATAACTCAATATACACTTCCTAGGCACATTCAAATGTTCAGTCATTTAGGTGCCTGTACTAACTGTACAATTAAGCATATATAAATTGTAACTTATAAATATTA
Organism: Stenurella melanura; assembly: GCA_963583905.1. Taxonomy (NCBI): domain Eukaryota; kingdom Metazoa; phylum Arthropoda; class Insecta; order Coleoptera; family Cerambycidae; genus Stenurella; species Stenurella melanura. The sequence continues at coordinate 172,812,084 of OY757310.1, read as the reverse complement.
TTTCGAAATTGTATTCATTGACAAACTATTGAATAAACTATTGATCTATTGAACTATTAATAAGGATTAGTTATACCTACGAAAAAGGTTAACCTTATGTGGGTTCTTCTAATGTTTATTTTAATTATTTCATTTTAGTTGTACAATTATAATTAATATTATAAATTATCCAAGATAAAAGGACTAGTATGCAACAGCTCATTGTTATTAGTTCACATTCTGCCGGATGCGCCGGAACCACAGCTGTTGCTTTTTCGATTGACTGCCAAACGCCACATCTAAATCACTTACAAAAAAATACTAAACCCTCGCATACCCAAAGTTAATAAATTTTAGTGCCGATGATAACCATTTTATTGGATGCAAAATATGAAGTCATTGATATTTTATATTGCTATTAATTTCCTTGACGTTTATATTTATCGGGAGATTTTATTTTTAGTTTATTGTGAACCGCTCTCAGTTTTCTTGTTCAGGAGATGGGGGTGGGTATATCAAATTAAGCGGTATTAATTTTCGTTAAGTGTTAATAATAAATTATTACATACACAGGCGCCAATTTGTTGCTTCCAAAAAGTTTGAAATCTGTTAAAATATAATCTGTCATAATTTTAAGAAATCTTGATCTTTCTTCTGTAAGAAACTATCAATATATGCTGTCGTCTGCAGGAGTCGATTTAAAATACGACGATTTCCGATGCACGACGAATATCACTTGTGTTTACATGAATATTGTACCGCGTTGCATTGCAACGCTACCCATTTTACTCTGAGAAACAGTGCATGTAACTTCTACTTTAAAATTCGTTCCCAGGCAAAATGTAAGTTTACAATTTAGAGGAAAGCAAATAATTAAATATCATTCCACCAATAACACGATGAAGCAAATATTGCACAGAGTGATTCAAAATTTTGAACAATATGGATGCAATATGGTTGTATTTTGTCTCCTTATTGTTTAGTACATGCTCTGAGCGGATTTTAGTAAAATTACTGGATAACAATTCAATTGATCGAGTTAAATGGGGTGAACATTAAGAATATGCGGTAAGCAGACGACAGTTATGTTTGCTATTCAGATATTACCGTACAAAGACTGTTAGAAGCAATAAATTTATAAATTGGATGAATACGGAATAAATGCAGGGTTACTGATAATTTGACGTATTACCTAAAAGATTATTAGTTTCAGAAATATTACGATTTTTTGTGTTTTCAGATAAATACTAAAATTAAACTAACCACAATAGTCTCAAAATGAAAAGATTACCAGAACAAAAAAGTCAGCGCAATTAAAAAAATTACAATCAACTTACAATTTCAGAGCAGCACGACACATTTCATGAGAACATTGAGGTATGCAATATTTAAAAAAATGCAGTTCCTTAAGAAATATGTTTGGGCTTAAATGATGTTACTTTCCGAATATGTAAAAATTGTCATTTATGAAATAAAACAACAGAGTAAATTTGAACTACATTTTTTATTTTTATTAATCAACATTTGATGTTGATGCATAATATGCTCACACCTATTTCGAATATAAGCGTTTCCGTCCTTGTAGCCCTTGCGCATAGGTTTTGTCACAATTGTTGTGCGATTAAATGGTGCTGCATATAGAGATTTTCTAAATCAGCATTTCTTTAATTTATACGACGAAATCCCTTTATCTGACCAACACAGAATATCATTGAGACACGATGGTTGTCCAGCACACCATCGTTGTGATATCAGGGAATGGCTTGATCAGAATTTTATCATTCACTGATTGGAAGAGGAGGACCGATACTTTGGCCATCTAGTTGTCCAAATCTCACACTCACACAAATTTCTATGCATGACATTCTTTAAGCTTAAGCATGTTTCAAACATCATTTGATACAGAGGTTATTGTTGTTATTTTGATTGAATCGTGATAAATGCTCTTTAAGGTACACGACTGAAGTAAAAAAGTTTGAAAATTGAAATGGACATTTTTTTACGACAATATCACAACGTGGAGCAATTTTCTGAAAACACACAGAAATTGTAATATCTCTGAAACTAGTGACTTTTAGATAATGCATATTTAACTTCATAATATAGTAAATTGCTTTTCAACGTGTTTGAAGGAATACAATGAATTACCAGTAACCCTGTATACAATTCTCGTTATTGTTTATTAATAAGGATTAGTTATATCCACGAAAAAGGTTAACTTTATGTGGGTTCTCCTAATGTTAATTTTAATTATTTCACTTCAATTAAAAAATATATTTAAGTCACAATTAGTTTACCTCTATTATTTATTTAAAGAAACATTTTTATTATTATTATACCTACTTCATTTATGAATCACTGAATAATAAAACATATCCAATAACGCTATTTTTCGACTTAAGTCAGACATTTGATACAGTTGATCATGAATTGCTTTCAGAAAAATTTCCCAAAATTGGGGTGCGTGGTGTCGCAAATGAATGGATATCCAATTATCTAAGTGACAGAAAGCCGATTGTGGTTATTGATAAAGTTAAATGATGGGTGTACCACAAGAATTGGTCTTAGGCCCTCTATTTTTTATAATATTTATGAATTATGTATCTCAATTGTTCATCAGTGCTAATTTGAAAGTACTCCATGCAGATGACAGTAACTTTTGTATAACAGATGAATCTATCGATTTAACTGTTGAAAAGGCCAATACATGTGACGATGAATTTCATAAATTTTGTGTAAGCCATGGTTTGTTAGTTAATATAAGTAAAACCATATATATGTCATTTTTACCAAAAACCGTAAACCACTCTTAGAAAAATGAATCATCAATCTGAATCAATACTTCACAAAGTTCGTATGGGAGACCTTAGATCAAACAATGATCTGGGAGAAACACATTATAGACCGAGCTCGCATAACAGAAAAAGGTACCCCATCGAACACCTCAAATTTAATAGGTGAAGATGATTGCAAAACATGTAAATATTATGTTACGTCCGCCAGACCATAAAAAATTTATTAACTTATATTTATCAATTTTTGAATTTAGCTGAAAATAAATGATTTTTACATTTCAAAACACTTTTACCAATTTGTGGTAAATAATGAATCATTTTTAAAAAGTTTGGTCTGTCTGACAATTTTTGTTAACTAATGTGACAAACTTAATTTTTTATAGAGCATTTTTTTATGAAAGTACACTTCATAACGCCTCCTTAATTTTTGTTTTGAAGTGAAGTTTAAGTCTCTACTATCTATTACAACTGGTCTGTCTGACAATTTTTGTTAATTAATGTGACAGACTTAATTTTGAATGTGCGGCATCAATGCATCATAACATCCCCTTAAAAAAACAACTGAAATTTGAGATCTTCTCTATACATAAAAATTTGGCTGTCATTGAAAAAATGTGTTTTACCATGTCAAACTTAATTTTGAAGCGCCGCCGCCGTGCCGTGACGACTTTTTTTTTAAATAAGCTTTTACAATGGCCGCATCAAAACACCACCTTAACTTTTTTCTGTAATTAAGTTTGAAGTCTCTTTTATGCATAAGAATTGGTCTGTTTTTAATTTGAAAACTCTATACAAATGATATTAAGCAACTACTTGTTAGATTTGTTTTATGTCATAGCAAGAAAAGAGAACTTTTATTGCTTTCTGTAACTTTCAGTTACTGTGGCAATTGAATTGCTGGTATGGTAATTCAATTCTTTATTACTTTCCTGTCCTTGGGAATTTTAAGGATCATAAGCTAAACGATCCCCTTTTTAATTTCTTATAGTGCAGCATTAATTGACATAGAGCTACGTTTTTCAAGTTAACGAACAATTAATTTTAGTAACCTCATTGAGTCCCTGGGATCTTTTGATCATTTCTATTACGTATTGTCATATAATCATTAGTTAAATGAGGCCCACATTATGTGTTTAAAGCTACCTATTTCTCTTTGAATGGTGCAGCGTGTATTTGGGTTATAAATAAAGGTAGTGTATATGGGGAAATATATCACTCTAATACGATTATAGTACCTATAACTGACAAATATTCAATTAGAACTGATAACTATGCAGGGTGACTCGTTTCAAATCTAAACACCCTCATAAAATTTATATTTAGTGATGGCTTTTGTCCGGATAAAAGATACAACACCAAAAACTGTACTTTTGGACAAAATGTCATATTTTATTTTTAATAATCATGGCCTAATGCGGTTTTTGTAGTGGATAAAATTCAAGAAATCGTATTAGCGATTTTTTTGTAACATCTGAATACATTCAGAATAAAAATGTTAGTACCTACGCATTTATTATTGCAGACATAGCGAGTAATGGAATAAACATCAAAAAGAGATAACCAAATTAATTCCAATAAGCAGTGAAAACATAATGACACGCCGCAGAAATCACGTGGAACCAATAATAATAATGGCATGGAGTAATGTAACAAGGAAATAATATTTAAACACTAAAATAATTTTCTTAACAACAATAAATGTAATATGATAAATAAAGAGTAACAGGAAAATCTAAATTCGTGAGGCTTGCACCAAACCACCGATCATTGTAATACATTTGTGATCTTTTTTAAATATTATTTGACACTTTTCTTAAATTGCGTAGGGGTAATTTCTAAGCATGCATACTTATTCTAGCTCGGAGGCTGGGGTAGTGATTTATATACCTTTAATAGTACCCCAAAGAAAAGAGTCCATTGGTGTTAAGTCCGGTGAGCTAGGCGGAAATTGAATTAAAGGGTTGTTGGGACCTATCCACTGATTTTGAAAATTATTGTTAAACTACTGTCTCACTCTCACTGCATTATGTACAGGACATCCATCTAACTGGAATTTTAAATTAACACAGTCACGGATTGGTAAACTATCTAGTGCTTCCGAAAATGCATTCCTCAAGCAATCCAATAATTTAAATCTATTTAAATTCCCTTCAAAGAAGAACGGATCAATGATTTTATTATAAAGTATCCCACACCACACATTTTAGTGAATATTGTCTTTTACAACTGATAACCCGCTCTGGATTTTCTATTGACTAGTAGCGGGAATTTGGGGACGAAACCATTGGTGGGGAAAGTGGTTTCGTCGGCGTACACATTTTTATTAATGAAATTAATATAGGATTCAAATGTATTGACCCCTCACTTTAACCGCGAATATCTCAGAAACGAAGGAGCAGAAAAAATTGAAAAAATTGCGTATTTATTATGAGTCGATTCTAAATTAGTCGCAAGAAATTTAAATAATGTACATCGGACACTTTTGAAGTTCTGCTAAGTTAAATTGAAAGATGTCCTACTTTTTAAAGAAATGTTTACCGTACCAGTTTTTAATCCATCATATCTTGAAAAATATGCATACTATGTAAATAATATTTTAGGCATCAATAAAGTAGGGCATGTTTTATTGTAAAATTTTGCAGATATTCTCAAAAACGTGACGTCATGTTTATTAGGTTATTTATCAATGTATTTAAAACATTTTTGTTAAAATAGTTAATTATATATAATGTAAGCATTTTCAGAAAAGAGAATTAGTATATATCAAATTTTAATTGAGTTATCAAGCGTAAAGGATAATATCATTCCAAGTTTGCACTAATATTATCTATTACGTTTGATAATAATTAAATTAATGTTTAATGCATACCAATTAATTTTCTGAAAATGCTTAGATTTTACATAATTAACTATTTTAACAAACATTTCTTAAATACATTGATAAATAGCCGAATAAGCATGACGTCTCGTTTTTGAGAATAACTGCAAAATTTTAGAATAAAAAAATTATGAAAAAATTTCTTCATGCAAAAAATGCCGTCCTTTATCGGTGCCTAAAATATTATTTAGAGAGTAGGCATATTTTGTAGGATATAATGGATTTCAAACTGGTATGATCAAAATTTCCTTAAAAAGTAGGACATTTTTCAGTATAACTTAGCAGAACTTCAAAAGTGTTTAATGTACATTATTCAAATTTCAGTTATTGATTTAGAATAGACTCATAATGAACACATATTTTTTTCATTTTTTTCTGTTCCTCCATTTCTGAGATATTCGGGGTTAAAGTGAGGGGTCAATACATTTGAATCGTATATTAGTATTATTGAGGTATTTTAAGTCCATAAATAATATTCAAATCTGCTACCTTTATCTCCGGGCTGTGAAGTACTCAAAAACTTTGGTATATATGGTTTCAAATGGTTCTTTATAAGACATCTTCTAATAGTTTCTCTTGGAATATTTAAATCTAGACTAGCACTTCTTAAACTGGAATTACGACTATTACGAAAATATTCCAAAATTTGCGAGTTAATCGAGAAAATAATTGTTCTTTTATTTTATCATGAAGCCAAGAACTATGTTAAATAATTATTATTTATAATAATTAAACTACTCTGTGGATCGTTGAGAAATTGAACAGGGATATATGCATGATTGCGTGATTTTCAAATTTAGATGAGCCATTTAGAATCCGCCATTTTGTATTTTGAAATTATAATGTCAAAATCGTAATTAACGCCCACGAAAACTCCTGTTTCATGTTTTCTTAATTGTATTAGACTATTCTCATTCCAGTTCCAATTTAAAAATAAAGATTAATTTTCAGTTTTTTCAAAAGTATGTACTGCATTATGAACTAAAAATATATACATAATATGTACAATTTAAATCTACAGGCATAACTACATTATATATACAATTCATATAAATACTATAATTTTCTTCGAACCATCTCTTGTAGGTACCTCCATTAGCATCATGTTCGTGGTTGAGATTCCATCAATTTTAATCTGATAATCTGAAAGAAAAACATGATTACATAATGTATAAATACTGTGGAAGTTGCTAAACTATATTCTAGAGAGGGGTCAATAAGGCCTGATTTCAGGCAGCTTTTAATTTCATAAAAATCATTAGAAACTTAATTGTAAACATAAATATCCATTTTTAAAAAGATTCTAGCCTAAACGGAGACATTCCACTCTCTCCAAGCCATTTTCACCCTTCTCACCCATTTCCACGTTTCTACACTTCTGTGTTGGATCGTAGCCTGTCTATCACACTCCCGAGTCTTTCTTAGAGTCGAAGAACATCTGCTGCTTGTTACTGGCCTACCACCACCACCGCGTCCACGTCGTTATTTCTGGGTAGTAGTCCATGAAAAAGTTGCAAGAAAGAGGTAAACTTGAAAAGTACTGTGACCAGGATGACACCTAGGTGGTGAATACTTTGGTGATATTTCTAGCCCTCCCACCCCTCGGGAAGTACCCTAATCGCGAAAAACCACCCCCTTTTCGCGTTTTTTCCATTTGATTTTGACCCTCCAATTATTATTATCAACCCCCTCCCCTGATACTAAAATCTCCCCAAAATTTTAGAATTGATAAGGATTTGTTTCTACTGATTCTTTGGGCCTTCCTGCCATATTTATTTTTTTCTTCTTAACCTGTGCTGGGTTAAAAAAAAGAAAATTAAAAAAATACATGTGGCAGGAAGTCCCAAAGAATTAGAAAAAAAAATAAGACAATGCCACAATTAACAATTTGTTTCGATTCGTTTTCAAGGATGCTCAACACGATAGCAACATACGTTTCTTCTCTACCCTCCATTAACCACACCCAAATCCTCGAAACTACCCCCTTATTACATTTCTGGTTACTGGGCATGTATGGAATCGTGTCAAAATCCTCGATCCAACGATTACCCACATGCCCAGTAGGCATAAATGTAAGAAAGGGGTGGTTTCGGGAATTTGGATATGATTAGTGGAGGGTAGGGAAGAAATGTATGTTGCTATCGTATTGAGCACCCTTGAAAACGAATGTAAACAAATTTGTATCAATTTTGAAATTATTTGGAAGTGTAAGTATCAGGGGAGGGGATAGTTTCAACCCTGGGGGTTAATAATATGTTGTATGGTCTAAGTTCATACGGCCTATCCGGAAAACCCGACCAGATAAGACCTCGCATGCCTAGAATGGTGTTAGTTTTTTGTGCTTAGGGGTAGTTTCCGAAGAGTGGAGGACTAAAAATATCACCATCGTATTCAGCACCGTCGAGAACGGAGGGGAACCCAGGTCTCGTCATGGTCACAGAACTTTTTTGTTTACAATTAAGTTTCCTTATTAACCCCACCTTCTTTATCGTTGCTTTGAAGACAAAGTATACTTACATTTACAACCCATTGTTTTAAATCTAAGACGATATCTCTAATGTCTTGACACCATCTTTTCAATGTATATATACATCAATTTCTCTATATCAACATTTAAACACTCTATCTATCCTCTCCTCTCGGGTGATTGTGTTGAGCATGTTTATTTTCCTACATAGAACTCGATCTACTGTCTGCGGAATCGTCTGATACTCAAATTTGTCGGCAGTATCTCTCTTCTTATAATAATTATCCCAGGACTATTTTTCCAACTTGACCAAATTCCCCAAATATTGGAGTGTTCCACCCAATTTGGCTGTCACATCATCTTCCTGGAATAGAGTATTCGTTAACTCTTCACTATAGATCATAATACAAGTCTTATTATTAATGCAAAGAATAAACAGAACATGGCATGGTTCCTAATAAATCAGAATAGTGGCAACACCCATAACATTCAAATTCCGGTAGAAGAGCTGTACAATTTCTTTGCAAATATTGCCAGTGACATAAAAGCTCACCTAAAACATGATAATATGGATTTTACAAAATCGTTACAGAAAAATCGAGTCCTATTTTCCTTCTATCTAAAACCGTTTTCTGAAACTGAAGTTAGTGACATAATAGATAAATTAAGCAACTCAAAATCTAGGGACTATTACGGATTAAACAGTGAAGCAATCAAACTGGCTAAAGAATTACTATTAAGTCAAATAACATATCTGATTAATATGTACCTAGAGCAAGGTATATTTCCAGAAAGTTTTAAACTTGTCAAAATAATTCCGGAGTTTAAAAAAGTTAAGAAGGACCTAGTCAATAATTATAGGCCTATAACTTTAATTCCTATATTGTCCAAACTAATAGAATTAGCTTATAAAATCAGATTAATCGATTATTTAGAAAATAAAAAATTACTGAACCCAAGTCAGCATGGGTACAGTAAAGGTAAGTCAACTATCATGGCACTAGCAGACATGGTTAATTTCATAACGGACGAATTCGAAAAAAGAAATATGACTGCTGCATCCCTTATGGATCTCTCAAAGGCGTTTGATTGTGTTTCTCATGATCTGTTACTAATTAAACTAGAAATGTATGGGATCGGGGGCTCAGCATTATCATTTTTCGAAAGCTATATCACTAACAGGTATCAATGTGTTCACATAAAGGGAGAAACATCAACTCTTAAATCACTAAACTGTGAAGTCCCGCAGGGATCAATACTAGGCCCAGTCCTGTTCTTAATTTATATAAATGATATAGCAAATTCTATCACATCAAAATTTATAGGATATGCAAATGATATTACCTTATTAACAGCGAATAGTGAATTAGACACCTTGATAGACAAGGATCTGGAGGTACAGTCAAATGCCCAAGACTACTATAATAATATCGAGTTAAGTTTAAATAAAGACAAAACAAAAACCATTATCTTCAGTCTTAACACGCGCATGTTGACAATGAATGACACAGTTAAATGCTTGGGTGTTGCCATAGACAGCAAGTTGTCGTGGGAACCACACGTAATTTTTTCAAAAATGTTGATGAAAAAAATTTTAAATTTTTTTTTTCTCAAAAAATTTTAAATTTGGGCAAAGAAAAAAAAATGTCCATCTATTTTAGTGGTGTAAATTTTTTCAAAAATGTTGATGAAAAAAATGTTTTCAAAAATAGTAGAAAAAAACCCCCCCCCACCCATCCATCGACTCCATTATCAATGGGATTAATAACACAATTAAGATATTCACTTGAAAGTTACTACACGTATGTATAGTAATGACACCTGATTGAGATGATTCCGTTGTAGGGGTGGGAGGTGGCTGGTGGTAGGTTGCGAATAGCGCAAAATAAGTAGACCAAGCCTAGATACTTCATTTTTAACGTATTCATGTCGAATTGAGCAGGTATGGAAAAATGTCAATGGCGTACCACTTTTTTGGTAAAAAATATCAAAAGTCATGTTTGCAAGGACGCACAGTGGGGCAACAAAGTTATAAATGTGGCGAAAATTCAAAATATGTAATAGAGTTAACACGATCGCTCTTTTGAGTTATGCATAACCAACATGTTTACACATAATAAAATGAATGGCACTTGGCCGTCACACATTTCATCTCATCGCCCATATCAGTCAAAACCAAGTAATGCAGATAATGCAAGTGGGTTGTTAACTTTAAAATTTTACTAGGACATCTTTGTGCTCGTTTATTTGTTTATTATTATATTAAAATTCTACTTTTTTGCTATGGAGGCTTCAAGTTCAGGTGCATATTAAATTTTCTAGTACTTATAATTTTGTGATAAACAGTAATACTTTTGTAAATACCAATTTAAAGTCGCCAATGTAAAATGTAAATTTTTCTACTACAACCTTAGCAATGATGAAACATTTAGTTTCATCTCAAGTGCGATCAAAGCATTTAAAATGGGTGTATTCTTTATTCATTATGTAAATAAATTACGTTTGAAATGTATGCCCATGGTTTGCCCTTCACTTTTAAAAATTGAAATTATGTCTAGCATGAAACGGTTTTTAACAAGTATGTAATATAGAATCTAAGAAAATAAATATATTATTAACAAAAAGATACTTGTAATTATTTCAACTCTTACTAAAGACTTATCATAGATAAATACAGAAACATTTATCTTTCTAAACAAAATACTTTGCCGGCTTATGCCACTATCAACATTGGATTATAAGAAAGAAACATGCACAGCGAGAATATCACAATAATGTTATTTTTAATTTTAAATTATCCCGTTCAACAAAACAAAAAAAAACAAATGACAAAAACACTTACCAAAAAACTTTAGAAGCTTTCACATATTATACACGAAGGATACACTGTTCAGTGCTAGTTCTTTCAAAGGTTATAATCAACTGAATAGTCATTTCTCAAGCAACTACTTCATTCAGTCCATTCTAAACTTTGAAAGAAGGACTGAGGAGTGTATCCTTGCTGCAGGATATCGAAACACGTGTATGTGCAAGTTTCAAAAGTTTTTTGGTAAGTATTTTTGTCTTTAGTTGTTTTTTTGTTTTTTGTTTTGTTGAACTGGATAATTTAAAATTAAAAATAACATTATTGTAACAGTTACGCTGTACGTAATGTGCATATTTCTTTCTTATAATCCAATGTTGATCGTGGCGTATAGCTGGCAAAGTATTTTGTTTATAAAGATATATGTTTCTATACTCATCTATGATAAGTCTTTAGTAAGAGTTGACATAATTAGTAGTACCTTTTTGCTAATAATATATTTATTTAATTAGGTTCTATTTTATAGTACTCTTACATTGTAGGGAGTTTGAATTTGAATTTAATTATAAGTATAAAATAATTATTATATTCGAATGTTTATTTATTTTATCACTTTCAGGGATGGATTATACAAGTTAGATTTTGTAAAATATTTTTCCCATCATTAGCTTTACAGAATACATAAAAATACAAAATTTCGTAATTCTCCATTGATATAAGTTTTCCATCCCCTATAACCCGCTCCTTTTTGAGAAATAATTTTATTAAATAATTTTTATATAAACCTGACCCTATTCTTGAATCATTAGCCAGGTATCAAATTTTTTGATAGACCTGCGGGTCACCTACTCCACTGTGGGACGCCAATGGTGGAGCTATAAAATAACTTTTCTAACTAAAATATGTGATTTTAGATCTTGGTAACACCAAAATTGAAAATAATATCTTACTGCGGTATTAAAAAAAACGCTGCCTAAGGAAAAATATTAGAAAGAAATCTGAGGCCTTGGTTTCTAGTATATACACCAAATCCCAAGTTTCTGTACTCTTACCAGCTTGCTTTACTTATTTTTCCCTATTTACCCCTATTTAACCCCGCAACCCTTGAACGGAACAGATGTCGTTATAATATATACGTGTACCAAATTTCAAGTCAATATCTCAATTTTATTTTATCAACTCCTTTAATAATGGAGTAGGGGTGGTGTGGGGTTGAAAAATATAAAAAAATCTGGGGTTCCGGCTTCTAGTACATACACAGAATTTCAAGTTTCTGTGCTCTTACCAGTTAGCTTTACTCATTTTCCCCTATTTAGCCCTATTCAACCCCCAACCCTTCAACGGAATAATCCCTAAATACAATGTGGTGCCAGATGTCATTCTAATATATTCGTATACCAAATTTCAAGTGAATATCTCAATTTTATTGTATCAACTCCTTTAATAATGGAGTGGGGGGCGGTGTGGGGGATGGAAAATATTATAAAAAAATTTGAGACCTCGGCTTCTATTACATACACAAAATTTCAAGTTTATGTACTCTTACCAGCTTGTTTTACTTATTTCCCCCTATTTACCACCCCCCAACCCTTCACCGGATATGTCCAAAATTTTTTCGCTCAAATTTAAAATCTCGATTTTTTATGGCATTCTAAGCCTATTTCAAGAAAAAAAATGTGAAACTTTTTTCACGATTAGTATACTTCTAATACACTACGTAGATATGGAAGTAAAAAAATGAAGTTTCTAGCTTGCTCTATTTATTTCGCGCTATTTATAACCTACCACCTTCCACCCCTTCAACAGAATCATCTCAATTAGATGTCATTGCAATACATGAATGTACTAGCTATCAAGTGAATAGCTCAATTTTATATAATCAATCCCTTTAATAATGGAGTGGAGATGGTGGGGGTGGGGGGTTGAAAAATATTAGAAAGAAATATGATGCATTGGTTTCTCGTATATACACCAAATCTCAAGTTTCTATAGTCTTACCAGCTTGCTTTACTTATTTTTCCCTATTTACTTCTACTTACCCCCACTCCTTCAACGGAATCATGTCAAAATATAATCTAGTTTCAGATGTCGTTTTAATACATACGTGTATCAAATTTCAAGTGAATATCTCACTTTTATTTGATCAACCCCTTTACAAAATTTCAACTGAAAATCTAAATTTAATTTTATCGTATCTTTTAATATGGGAGTGGGGGTGATAGGGGGATGGAAAATATTATTTAAGAAATCTGAGGCCTTCAGTTCTAGTATATACACCAAATCCCATATTTCTGTACTCTTACCAACTTGCTTTACTTATTTTCCCATATTTACCCCTATTTAACCCCCAACCCTTCAACGGAATCATCTCAAAATACAACCTAGTGCCAATGTCGTTATAAGACATAACGTGTACCAAATGTCATGTGAATATCTCAATTTTATTTTATCGACCCCTTTAATAATAGAGTAGGGGTGGTGAGGGGATTGAAAAACATTATAAAAAAATCTGATGCCTTGGCTTCTAGTACATACACCGAATTTCAAGTTTCTGCACCTACTCTTACCAGCTTGCTTTATTTATTTTCCCCTATTTACCCCAAATTTAACCCCCAATCCTTCAACGGAATAATCCCAAAATATAATCTAGTTCCTGATGTCAATATAATATATACGTAGGTATACCAAATTTCAAGTGAATATCTCAATTTTTTATCAACTCCTTTAATAATGGAGTGGGGGGGGGTGGTTAGGATGGAAAATATTATTAAAAAAATTGAGGCCTTGGCTTCTAATACATACACCAAATTTCAAATTTCTGTACTCTTACCAGTTTGCTTTACTTATTTCCCCCTCAACCCTTCACCGGATATGTTAAGAAAAGCCCGTTCCAGATCTCATTATAACATATACGTGTACAAAATTTCAAGTCAATATCTTAAACCGTTCCGGAGAAAACATGCGGACAAAAAAAGTTGCAGACAGATCGGCAGACAGAAATTTTTTTTTCGCACAAATTTAAAATCTCTACGTTTCATGACATTCTAAACCTATTTCAAGAAAAAAAATTCTGATTTTTTTTTACGATTACTATACTTCCAATCCACTACGTGGATGTGGAAGTAATAACGATGAAAAAAAATTTAAGCCTTTGTGGACATATGTTCATATGAACTTTTCTTCATAACCTAAGCAATCATACCCTGAAATATTAGTACGTCATTAACGAACACCCTGTACATTGTTTAGTCATAGCCTTATCTACGCATGGATATAGTTATTAATATTCCTGTCGTGGGTAATTTGCCCATGCTTGCTTAACCACCTATACCCTTTATCATAAAAATCAAGAGCAGCATTAACGTCTGTGTAATCCTATAATCGAGACCAATGTGTATCACACATTAATTTTATGACAACTTTAATAACTCTCGTTAATATAATTATAATAATTTAATGTAGATGTAGCTAAATCATGTTAATGAATGAAATATTGCTAATAATTTTAAAATAAAAAAAACTAGTCATTTAATCGTGCTAATGTAACAAATTGTTCCTCCTTTATATTTACATAAATTCATCGAATTTTATTCCCAGTCCCATTCACGATAAACACTAGACATTGTGTATTCTTGACATTAGCAATCGACAATTATTTGGTATTAAAATTAAATATCTATTATAAGATAAGTAAATAGTAAATAAATATTTTTTTTTTGTAATTACTCACATATTATCCTCTGCTTCCCATATTCACAGATCATTTTCTGACTTAATAACCTTGTTTCGATGATTTGTTTTGCATATATACGGCCATCCATGGTCCATACGTTTTAATAGAGCATTTATTAATTGCCTTTTTAATCTCAACTACGGATTTTATTAGTTTTCCTCAACACTACGTTGCTGAATTTAAAAATCTTTCTACTGTCAATAACTTCTTGTCTTTCTTATAATTCACATATCTCGCCAGAATAGCACCATGTTTTTGTTGAATTTTTTCCCAATATTGTTATCTTCGCTCTCTGTAGGACAATTAGCTAGAAAAAAACACTTTTTTATAGATGTGTTAATATTTGGTTTTAATTTCACAGTCTTATTGAATAAATCTATTCCACATTTCCATTCTCATTTTTTTTGACACCAAAAAGTCTGATACAATTTTCCTTATCAATTTGATATATCAATGATCAATTTGATATATATTATTTATTTACATTTTCCCGAAAACAATTGCATTAAAGGAAAATATGGCAATATAAAAAGGTAAGACTTAAGAAGCGATATATTAATTTGTTTTTTTAAATAGTTGTAGAATAGGGAACTAGCCTATAATTGAAAAATTTAAAGTAATACAAAAAAACATGGCGTAACGTTGTAACAAAACGTGTACTTCACAAAAAAAATAGATTTCTAATTCCACGTGATCAGTATGAAGGATCTCGCCAATATTCTTGACTAAAGATGACGGTCTCGGATGATTAGGGGTCGAGCTTGAGCTCTTTGCCCCAATCATAGCTGTAGACCTGGACCGGCCCCGTAATAGGGATCTAAACAGCGATAAAATTGAAGTGGCCCGGAACGAGCTGTGACGTCACACTCTATAATATTCGGTAGTCGTGGCGGCGGGAAGCAACACAATCAGATGTTTACCGGTGTTATTAGACGGTAATTCATGCTCGTTTCCATTTTAAATATTATACACTTCAAATCGACGGCAATGCTTGTATTTACGGCTGAATGTACTATGAAATCAAGCGGCCGAGTGCTGGGATCTCCGTCGTCGCTTGTATATTGTAGTGTGGCGTCACGACCTGTTTGAAACGGTTCGTTCGCGCGCAAAATTTTAATAATTCATAACAAATTTATTATTGGGAATTAAGGCTTCATATTTTGCTTATCTTATTTTTTGGTATAGCTAAACATTTTGATGCATTAAAAAAAAAAGTGAAGTTCCCTATTTAATAGTTTCGGAAATATGACAGTACAAATGTGGATCTTGAACTTTTAGTAGCAAAGAAATACCTCAAAACCATTGATAAACTGAAGCTCTCAAAATCAGAGCATGTTGGTAATACTATATATAACAATTGGTACAAATTTTTGGAATTTCTGTTCTATGGCAAATGACAGCAGGATAACCCTAATTTTTTATTTGAATTAATTACAAAACATTCATTGTTTTGTACATAATATCGTCATTTTTCAACCTGTACGGATAGAAAAAAGTCATATCAAAGCGAACTTCATTTAATTTCTATTATATGTATTTTTAACATCATACTGATTTAGGCGAGCGGTTCACCCCCATAAAAACAGCATGGACCGACTAAATTTTTTTAATAAAAGACTTCTACTTGAAACTTTTTCAGAATTGTAGAGCATATTTTTCTGACAATTTACGTATTTTTTGCATAATTTTTTAGGCGCTCCTTCAATAGTTATAAACAAAAATGTAGTAAAAAAAAGAAAACTTAATAAATCGCTCTGAAAACGTTTTCTGTAATAGAAACCTACCAAAATAAACACTTTTTGTCTCTTGGCTTGTTCTCGAAAAATGCACGGTTTCCGAGATATGGCCAATTTTTCAACAAAAAAATGCAAAAATAGGCGACCTTCGGATTTTTTTTCTCAATAATTTCTGAATGCACACTAATTCTGCACACGCCAAAATAAACGGCCGTTCGTCTACTACACATGTGATTTTTTGTGTGTGGAATTATGCTCATTAAGATTAATTAAAATTGAATTTAGAAAAGTACCATTGTTGCAACATTTTTTGAGAGCAAAATGGCAAATAAGTGAATGGAAGCAAGCTACAAATTGTGAAATAGTATCCCTTGACCCGTTGGTTCACGATTGGAAAATTGAAAACGATTGTTTGAATTTCAATTACTCTGAAGGAGACACTGCATTGGACATGCTTTAAAAATATTTGTGTTCATGTAGTGGAAAATGTGCGACAAACAATTGTAATTGTGTATCATTAAATCTGAAATGCTGTTCTGTATGTGCTTGCACCGATGAATGTCAAAATGTGACACCAAACATTAATGAACAAACTTCAGCTTTAGATATTATTGAAGAAGAACACGAAGATATTATTTAAACAAAATTTTTAAGTTCCTATAAATTATTTATGATTTTGGAAATATGAAAAATCTTTTTATTAAAAATGTGGTTTATACAACATCATTAATTAAAAATATATAAAGCTAAAACGCCTTGTAACTTTATGAATTAAAATAATGAATATTTTTAAATAAAAACCACTCAAACTTCAATCTATTGATGTATAATATATTTTTTTTCGTTTCTTATTCAATTATATTATATTATTATTATGATCAATGTGCATATTTATAAATGAAAATGTGAAATCAATCAAAAATATAAAATATTTGGATTTGAGTAGTTCGCGTGCGCGTCATCTGCGCGGACGCGCGGCTTCTGCTTCCCTAACTCCCGGCCGCCATGTTATTTGCTTTGTTATTGTTTTGATTTTCAATGGTACTTTTCTAAATTCAATTTTAATTAATCTTAATGAGCATAATTCCACACACAAAAAATCACACCTGTAGTAGATGAACTGCCGTTTATTTTGGCGTGTGCAGAATTACTGTGCATTCAGAAATTATTGAGAAAAAAAATCCGAAAGGTCGCCTATTTTCGCGTTTTTTTTTTTTTGAAAAATTGACCATATCTCGGAAACCGTGCATTTCTCGAGAAAAAGGCAAGAGACAAAAAGTGTTTATTTTGGTCGATTTTCAGAGCGATTTATTAAGTTTTCTTTTTTTTACAACATTTTTGTTTATAACTATTGAAGGACCGCCTAAAAAATTATGCAAAAAATACGTAAATTGTCAGAAAAATATGCTCTACAATGCTGAAAAAGTTTCAAGCAGAAGTCTTTTATTAAAAAAATTTAGTCGGTAACTCGCATTTCTAAGCATCTTTTTAGGGGTGAACCTCTCGCCTAATTGTTTCTGACATATTTGAGATATAATCATTACATTTCGACTAATAAACGTACGAACGCCATTTTAAAACTTTGATATTTTTGAAACTATTCATCGTACAGAATTTAACAAAAAATAAAACAGTTATTTCATTATCTTATTTTCTGTACCATACCACTTTTCCCAGAAATGTAAGACTTTTGAGTTATTTGCGAAAACCAGCATCAAGGTACCAATTTTTTAAAGCTAAAATCGTAATATTCAAATCGTTATGACTTGTAAAATATGTATTTTTGTAAACCACCTTTCTCTTACAATATGATTCCATATCAGATTTTTATTGTTACTTCTTTACTTTTTTGCCAGCCCACCTAGAGAGGGTGGGAACCACGGCAATTTTTAAAGGGTAAACGTTAATCGTTCTTTCTACGATGATTATTATTAATAATGTTTGCAAGGTTATAACATACCTAATTTATTATAATAAGAAGGAAAATAAAATATTCAGTTCTCCAGACCTGTATATACTCTTCCACATATTTCTACCATTACCAACGCACAAACATTAGTTAAATAAATAAATTACTAAGAAGTATTCAAATTAGGCATAAATTTGCATAATATAGGTATGCGGTAATAACAATTTTTTGCAATTCCTTAGAATCTAGGATTTATAAAAAGGGTTAAATAGGTTAATCTATCCCCGCCCATTTCTTGAGGATTTACCCAATTTTATATCAGGTAAGCGTTTAAATATGTGCAATTTAGAAATAATTGTAAGTAGTTAGTTATACTTTGGTCGTCTTTAAACATCCACTAGCTTGCAAAGAAAATGGATTTCAATAAGAGATTAAACCAAATTGAAAACGTGTTGTCTGCTATGTTACAAGAAGATGTCTGGATAGACAAACTGGATAAACCATTTCAATACTTCAGAAAATTACTCAAGTGCGAGGAAGAATCATGGAAAAAATACATGAAGACGAAAAGGTTGACTGATAGATGGGAGTATAAGATGATTCACAAGGGTGTGAATAAAGTTTTACGTGGGAAAATAGAAATAATCGGCAACGCGACTCTAAATGAGAGGATAAAGCAAGTGCTTAAATTTCTTTGTAAAAGAATTGAAACTTACATCAAAGAGCTAGTGTCAAGACATTTCGTGAACCGTCTGAGGCTCAAAGCGACAGGTGATAAAGGTAAGAATATTTGCTTCTTTTATATTAAAACGTATTACTTTTTTAACGATTTTTTATGGTGTGCAAAATCGGTAGAATGTTTTTTCTTTTTTCCTTATGTAGGTCGAGTCAATATCTTTTCAGCCATTTGAAATTTGAAAAAACTTCTCACATAAAAATGGTGGAAGTTCTGAAATAGCATATTTCAAAACTATTTTTAAATCTACAAGGTGTTTCATAAAGTGATGGCAAAATAAATGGAGCATCCAATAGTTTATTTTATATTTTTCTTTTACAGTTAATTCTCTTATTTTTGGATATACGCTGTAGCATTTAGTGGAGTAAATGAAGAATTCAACTTTACAAATGTCAAAGAGGGCTGACTTTGTTTTAATCTCTTTTTTATGGTGTTAATAATATATAGTAAAAAGTCCGCTTCATAAAAATTCCGCTCGATTAGTTATTAAACAATTTAGATACAAAAAACGGTTTCTTGAGTATAACTTTTTCAATTTAATTTTTATTGGTGAACTGATTCGAAACCATTCGAAAGAACGAACAATTTTACGAAAAAAACATATAAAATATTTTTTTAAAGTCCAGTCGGTAAAGTAAAAAATACACCAAAAGCTCGCAAAAAATGTTATGAGATTTTCCTTCTGTCACTGTTAGTGCGAGGATTAAACATCACAAAACCACAGAAATCAGTTCTGGGGATGCCGCGCAACCCCCCCAAAAAACCACCCTTCGGTGAAAAAAGTCTTATTTTACTAATAAATAACTCGTTAACCGTTGAAGATATATAAAAAATGCTCATCATAAAAGAAGAAAGCTTGACTATTTGCCTAAGAAAATCTCCTCTTGTAATTTTCTTGTGTATGCCATGCCATGGTTTTCGAGAAAATCGATATTGACAAAAATTGCTAAATTTGTTAATGCGCCCGAATTTTCGTTTATTTGAAATTTTTTTCGCGCGGCGTATAGAAAAAATTGAATTGCTCGAAAACCAAACAAGCTAGGAAGAAAAATCAAAATGGATTTTAATGGGGATATAAAATACTCTCTTGTGTTGCCATTTTTGAGGGCTATTGATATTTATAAGTATATAAAAATAACAATTTAATATAGTCATCTCTTGATTTTTTGTGCTTCTAACTATTCACAGGCCCATAAAAAGTCACTGACTATAAAGTTATAAATGCGTTGTCTTTTAGTTCAAGGTAGTACTTCAATGCAGAAAAAGTTAGGAATAAAATTAGCAAAAAAAAATCCAAAAAATGGCTGCATATTCAATTTTTTGATGATATTTTTTTAATGCAATTTTTTAATTATTAAATGATTAGAAACAATAGTTATATGACATATAAACTAAAAAAAAAAAGTGAGTTAAACTTTCAATATGCTTGGGTCTTTTTTCTATTTTTAGGAAACAATAAAAAATTGGCCAAAATTTGCTAACTTCAACATGCTGGTAAATTTGTAAATGTGAATATTCTTATTCCTAACTTTTTCTGCATTGAAGTACTATCTTGAACTAAAAGATAATGCATTTATAACTTATGTTAAAGTCCGTTATTTTTTATGGGCCTGTGAATAGTTAAAAGTGTAAGAAATCAAGAGGTAACTGTATTATATTATTATTTTTATATGCCAATAGATCAAGAGCCATGAAAAATGGAAACACAAAGGAGTATTTATATCCCATTTAAAACCCATTTTGAGTTTTCTTCCTAGCATGTTTGGTTTTCGAGCAATTGAATTTTTTCTATAGGCCGCGCGCAAAAAATTTCAAATAAACGAAAATTCGTGCGCATTAAGAATACAAATTTTGCAATTTTTTTCCATACCGATTTTCTCGAAAACCATGGCAAATTACAAGAGGACTTTTTTTAGGAAATTAGTCCAGCTTTCTTTTTTCTGATGAGCATTTTTTTTTATATCTTCAATGGTTAACGAATTGTCAGTAAAATAAGGCTTCTTTCACCTAAGGGGTGGTTTTTTGGGGGGAGTTGCCCGGTACCCCTAGAACTGATTTTTGTGGTTTTGTGATGTATAATTCCTCCACTAACAGTTACTAAAGGAAAATCTCAGGTACCAATTTTTTTAATGGAAATCTTTATAATTATTGGACTACAAGGGGGTTTCACAGTTGCAGATTCTCTTTTTTAGTCAAAATTAAAAATTGAGTTCGGCAAATTCACCTTGATAAAAATTGTATGAAAGGAAGACTTTTTAACGAAATACCTTGAAATTTTTAATTAAAAGTCTTCTGGACTACAAATTATGAATTTGACATGAAAATCGGTAATTTAAGGTAGCTATTTCCAAAAAAGAGACGTCCGCTAGGGAAATATTTATTATCTCTGACCATTTTTTTCCTTCTACTTATATTTAAAATAAGACTATAAAACTACCTAAATAGAACCACGACAAGACTATTGCTATGATTTTTGACTCAATAATTCCAGACGTTTCCAAAATAATTGGATTTGAAACTACAAAATAGGAAGATTGGCATAATCATTAAATTTAAATCTAACTATTTTTCAAACAACTAAAATTATCGAGTGAAAATTCATTGTAATAGTCTTGTTATGGTTCTGTTTAGGTAGTCAAAGTTCTTTTTAATATAAGTAGTAAAAAAAAAGTTATGGCCAAAAATAGTAAATATTTCGGATGCCTCTTTCTTGGAAACGGCCACCTTAAGGTGGCCATGCCCTAGAAAGAGACATCCGATAGGGAAATATTTATTATTTTTGCCCATCATTTTTTTTTTCTTAGTACGTACATTTAAAAAAACTATAAGAGTACCTAAGTAGAACCATAACAAGACTATTACTATGAATTTTCACTTAATAATTTCAGTGGTTTGCAAAATAGCTCCGATTTAAAACTAAGAAATAGGAAGATTAACACAATTTTTAAATTTAAATCGAGCTATTTTGCAAACCACTAAAATTATTGAGTGAAAATTCATAGAAATAATCTTGCTATGGTTCTACTTAGGTACTCTTATAGTTTTTTTTAAATATACGTACTAAGAAAAAAAAGTTATAGCTAAAAATAGTAAATATTTCTCTTTCTAGGGAATGGCCACCTTAGCAAGAAATGTTTAATATGCTGGATCGTTTAATGTCTTTCTAAAATAAACAAAATTGTAAATATTTTTAATGTTATAAGTATTTCGAAAGTTAATTAATGTATCTAAAATGTTTAAATAATTCTAATATTTAAGGAAACGGAGGAAATAAAAACTTAAGCATGTTTATTTTGTACAGGTGGTGGATATTTTGGACGGAAAAGAAGTATTTCAGAGTATTTTTGAAACCATTTCAGTTAGAAAAAATCCTGACATGTAGGAGCATTTTGCCGGATTTGGATACGTTGTACCAAAATACAGAGGAACGCAGTTGCCATATTAAAGAAAAAAAAATCCTTTCATACAATTCACATCAAAATGTATTTTGCGAACTCAATTTTCCAATTTTCACTAGAATATCAGAATCCGCAATTTTGGAAACCACTATGCCGGGTGGCCACGAGTCAATGTACGCCCCCAATATTTTAGTTGTTTTTGTATTTAAAAATTTGATTTTTGGTACAAATAAATTGGACAATAATAGGCTACTTTTAGACTAACAGGAATGAAAATATCACTTCCGGTTGAACCGGGAGTGACATCAACTTTTTTTCTTAAATTGAATGACTATATTTTAAATTTAAAAATTATGTTTCTGAGATAGGTTTAGAATGCCATGAAACGTGGAAATTTTAAATTTGAGCAAAAATAATGTTTTTTCCGTCTATTCTAGTGGTAAAAATTTTTTCAAAAATGTTGGTAAAAAAATTTTTCAATTTTTTACTTCCCTCGCATACCGAAGGGAAGTATTGTATTCGAGAAAAAATCACCCTCCGAGATTTTTTCGGATTCTGACGTTTCAGAACACGTAGATTACGAAAATATAGGTTTTTCAATTCCGTCAGTCTCTGTCTGTCAGTCTGTTGGTGCATTTACTAAAAAAGTACTTGACGGAGAGCAGTCAAATTTGGTAGGTAGTTGACGCTACTGTCAGCAAAGAAATGGTAGAAATTTCACTGGAAAATATACAGGGTGGACCGTCTAAAGGGAATAAATAATGAAAAAAATTTTTTTTTGCTCAAATTAAAAATTTCCACGTTTCATGACACGCTTAACCCATTTCAGAAAAAAAAATTTGAAAATTTTTTTCACCAACATTTTTGAAATTTTTTTTACCAAGATAAAAAAAAATTTCTACGTTTCATGGCATTCTAAGCCTAATTAAAAAAAATAATTTTTTAGACATTTTTTTTACCAACATTTTAAAAAAATTCTTTTCTACTAAAATAGATGAGAACAAATTTTTTTCTTCCTTCAAATTTAAAATTTCCACGTTTCATAACATTCTAAGCCTGATTCAAAAAAAAAAAATTTTGAAAATTTTTTAGTTTTTTTAACCATTTTTGAAATTTTTTTTACCACTAAAATAGACGGAATTTTTTTTTATTTCTTCAAATTTAAAATTTCCACGTTTCATAATCTATCTAAATCTATTTAAAAGAAAAATTAGACATTTTTTTTTACTATTTTAAAAAAAATGTACCACTAAGATAGAATTTTTTTTCTTTGTTCAGATTTAAACTATCCACGTTTCCATGGCATTCTAAAACTATTCAAACAAATTTAAAAATGTTTTTGAAAAATAAAAAAAAAATTGAAAACATTTTTAATCTATTTATCACTACTATAGAACAGACGAAAAATTTTTTTTGCTCAAAATTAAAATTTCCACGTTCCATGACATTCCAAACTAATTTCGGAAAAAAAAATTGCGAAAATTTAACACTAGAATAGAAACTTTTTTTTGCTCAAATTTAAAGGTTTCACGTTTCATGACCTTCTAAACCTATTTAAAAAAATATATATAATTTTTAAATTTTAAACTTTTTTTACCACTAGTATAGAATAGACGGAAACTTTCCTTTTTGCTCAAATTTAAAATTTCTACGTTTGACATTTTAAACCTATTTCAGAAGAAAAAAATTTGAAAATTTGTTTACCAACATTTTTGAAAAATTTCAAAAAAATGAAATTTTTTTACCACCACTATACTTCCACTCCATTACGTGAATGTTGGATTGAAAATGTGACAGATGGCAATAATATCTGGCATATGCACCTATTATACTTTTATTGAAAAATGTAGAGGCTGTTCATCCCAAGAAATAATTCAGTCATGGTGGACATTTGTAAAGGTATTTGCGCAAGCCTACCATATGTGGCAGCTGCTAGTTAGTATTGAACTTTTGCTGTTGGATGAGCAATCTGTATATTTTTTTGACCTAAAGTTAAAAAGTTTTCTTTATAATTATAGCAATAACTATATTCCGATTATTCTCAATGTCATTTCGCAATTATTAATTTTTTAGTGTGACCGCCATGCACAAATAACGAGGGAAGTTGTGTGTAAATACCTTTACCGATTTTCTTTTTCTGAAATAGCTTTAGAATGACATGAAACGTGGAAATGTTGTCTTTATTGATCTTTAAACAAGAAATAGAGATCTAAATTGAAAAGGTATTAAACATAATATATAGGTGATGAAATGGAAAAACTGCCTGAAATTGAAACCGATTATTTCAAGGGAAGCGACATACAGGGTGAGCAAACTATCAATTGGGACCTCTTTTCTCATAACGCGAAAGAAAAATATTGTTACCGCGAGATAGGGCCCTTCCCAGCAACGTCACTGTAAATGGATATTTACCTGTGGAGCGATTAATAAATAAATAAGTAAATAAATAATAAAAGCTGACAGATTCAGAAATAGAAGAAACAGGAAACTTAGTAGAAGAAAAATAAGGAGATGACGATAGATGGAAACTTAAAATAAGCATGGAAACTGAAAAGAAGCATCTCGCAAACACTTGCACACCCCAGCCTATGATGACAAATGGAAACTTAATAGAAGCATGGAAACTTAAAAGAAACATCTCACAAACACCTACACTTCCCATCCTATATTCCCACCCCATACGTCATGCGGCTCTCCTTGCTGACAACAAGCATATCCAATGTCCAACCCGGTGTATGCAGCCGGTCCGGCGGTATATAAAACATCCGAGATTTGATTCCGGCACGTGGTTTGGCCGTCCGTTGGGCATGTTCGACGGACGACCAAGTTGCGTATTTAAACGAATCTCCGTGGATGCCCGGAATCGACAGCAATGCCCACCTTACGCTGTCAAATCAATCAATCAATCAACACTAACTCTCCAAATTTGGTTCCTAGAATTTTAGTTAGTTTTATAATTTAACGTTTGCATAACCGCTGTTCAGTACTTTTCGGTGGATCGTGAGTTAGAATCGATGTTAAAATAATAAACAACTCCATATGCTGATCTAATTTTTTTCAATAAGCTTTCAGTGAGGTTAAAACTTAACTGGATTGAATTCAGTAGTAACCAAAACGACAAGACAATATTTTAGATAAATATGCAGGATCAAACATGGGCGCCGGCTGCTAATAGAAATCGTTAACAACATTTTTGTGGTTGCTGACTGAGCTGGCTTTGAATACTAAATTCAACTAGAAAAAAACAAGGAAGTTTCAAAAAACTATTTATTACAAAAATTTATGTATATAGCAAAATATCACAGTAAAAAATTTATTATATTTGTTTCTGCCGTTGATATTTGCCGGTCGGTCTCCTTTGCAACCAATTATCAGCTAATTCAAACATCACAGCACGGTTTAGGAGAATCTTTGTAGTTTAATATAATTATTAATGATTATCATTATCATGGAAATCTTTGGACAAATTAAACAACGTACGTTTATTTCATATAAGAATAGATATATTTTGAATGTTCCTAGACCACAAGATAGGTGCCAATAAAATGGATATTCTTCTTACATAAGGACTATTATAACATTTACACAAATGTGTTTATTTGGTGGAAATATTAGTTATGTATTAGTGCTATGTTTAACACCATTGTCGTGTACTCTATTAATTTATGACGGCAATGTGTTATCAAACTGATAAAAGGCTGAAAATGTATGTTTAATCAATTATTTGTACGTGTACTTTAATGTTGACACATCGATTGACAAATCACGTTTTAAATTAGTGAATTATTTAGAAAGTGAATTGAAAAATGGATCACGGTATCCATAATAATAAAATATATAAAACACAATGTAGTGTTGTAAACACGCAAAATACCAAAGTATTTTGAACTTCGTCCCGTGAATATTCTGGTGAGCTATCTGCTGCTCTGACATTAATCTATAGTGATGTCAATACAATTGTCGAGTTTTTACATTTTCATGTCTTCTTTTAATACCTAATTTACACAACTATGCAAAATTACCAACAGCAAAACTAAGAACTGGAAATAATTGACACATTTAATTTAGTAACTAATTTTTCGATATAATTTACATAAATGTGAAGAGAAATAGTAGTAAATCTTTTTCAAACTGAGTATAGTGCCGGGTCTTGACTAATATCTATAGTTAAATGGCGACGCGACTATTAAATTAATGAAAATACGTTCTACGATTTTACTCCTGTTCGCTGTAAATGTATAATTGTTCGGAAAACGTGAAATAGCTTGGTCGCCAATATTCTTGACTAATGATGACGGTCTCGGATGATTAGGGGTCGAGCTTGAGCTCTTTGCCCCAATCATCGCTGTAGACCTGGACCGGCCTCGTAAGGGGTGGGCCTGCTTTTTCGCCTATTCAAAAACCTCCCCTAGTCCTGGCTGTTGGACCCTGCCAGCTGGGTCGTTTCTTCTGGCGCTCTTCTGTCTTGGTCTTCTCTCTTCGCTGGCATGTATAGGCTTCCGGGAGCGTCTTTCGTCTGTCGTGAGAGGGAACGGCTGTTACCGAGCCCTCTCGGAGTTTGAAAGGGATTTGGGGGGTGTTGACTAGTCGGAAGCCCAGGGTGCCAATTGGCATCATGTGCTCCGATTTCGTCGGAAGGAAGTGTGAACCGTGTAGTTCAGGATTGTGTTTGGTCAGAGACGCTTTCTTAGCGTCAGAGGCCGGCACGGGCTAGGGTAAGGGTACCGAGCTGGTTGTTTGCTTGGTACCCCCGGGATCGGGCAATTGGATGTTGATGATAAAGGGTTAGTTATACTTACCCATTATCCAGGATCTGGAGCTTTGGCCTCTTGTGCCTCGGAGCGTCGTTGGGGTCATAGTCAGTCGCCTGTCTGACCAGCGGATTCCCATGATCTTCTGCACGGGCGTAATAGCTTGGTAGTTTCGCGTGTAAGTTCAAGAATAGTATGCGCCTGTATAGATAATTAGAAGTCAAATAAGTACAAACATTTTGTTGGGCGTTTTAGTTGAATAATCAAAGTATGAGCTTGCCAACTCTATGTAAAACACCACGTAGATTTAAAAATAATTTTAAAATAAGGTGATTTTTACTTTCTACAATTTTTATTCGAGACATGTTTACAAGATTCAAATGGTTAAGGAAATACTGACCGTCCGGCGTCCACGCACTGACACACCCTATATAATAACATTTATCTTTTACAGATTATAAGATCCAAATAGATGGGATTTCATCGGCAACCAAAAAGTTAATGCAGGTACAAGCAACAGTGCGACGAAAACTATAGAGAAACACGAAGAATATTTAAATGTTTATTTTGTTCATTGTGATGATGTAAATTTTATGTACAGTTTTATAATAATAAGAACATTAATTTTCATGTAAGTACTATATAAGTTCAGTTTGGAAATAACGCATTTCTATATAGTTATATGCTTTGAACATATAAAAATGAAATTTAATTTCATGGGCAGCTCATTTATAAATGTCGCTTTTAGAGAAACAGTATCATTTTGTTAGTCTCCAAATTTTGAAAAATTTTCAAAGTGTTCACTCGTACGTTCGTCGCGTTCTTTGAAAGATAGTGACAGCATTATAGGATACATTTCTTTTCATATGAAATCATGCATATAAGTGCAAGTGCACACTATGTTAATGAAAATGTAATAATACCTAACAAAATCATGTTTTATTAATGTGTCTCAAATACACCAATACCAGGTGGCCACGAGTCAATATACGCCCTTAATATTTTGGTTGTTTTTGTATTCAAAACTTTGATTTTTGGTACAAATAAATTAGGCAATAATAGGCTACTTTTAAACTAACAGGAATGAAAACATCACTTCCGGTTGAACCGGAAGTGACATCAACTTTTTTTTCTTAAATGGAATGACTATATTTTTTTTATATTTTTTTTATAGCAACAGTTTTTTCAGATGTAAAAGATTCCAAAAAGTAAGTGAGATACGAACAATTTTTTAATTTTTTTCAAAATGGCCGCGTCAGATGAATGCGATGTAAGAAAATTACTAAATAGCCTATGGAAATTATTAGTAAGGTTGTAGACTTGTCTCCAAAGCAGAAACTAGTTGTTTGAATTACTGATAATTCCAGTATTTTTAGTTTTCATTCCTGTAGGGTTCCTACGGAATTTTTTTAATGGAACTGTGCTATTTCTTTTATTAATCAGAAATAATGATTCATAAACTATAATTTTTTCGCCATTAATCATTTCTTAACGATATCCTTTGTAATAATAGAAGTATTTTTAAAAAGTAAACACAAATTAAACAAGAAATAATTTTAATAGGTATAACGTTACAACCATGAATAAATTACCAAGAATAACAAAACTATTTAAAACCTAAATTATAATAAACTATTACAAAAATTGTTCAAACTGTTCACCGTTATGATTAATACACAGAGTAGCGCAACTTATCGTTGCACGTCTAACATTCTGTAATTGTTGAGGTGTTATTTGTGCAATTTCGTGTCGAACTCTTTCTTCCAGATCTTGCCTTGTGGTTGGAGCAGTCATGTAGACTCTATTTTTCAAATGCGCCCAAATAGAAAAATCGAGTGGGGCTAAGTCAGGCGACCTTGCAGGCCATCTGACTGAACCATGGGTCCCAATCCAACGATATGGAAATAATTGATTTAAGTAATCCCTAACGATAATAGCATTGTGTGGTCCAGTCCCTCCTTGTTGGAAGTAAACCTCGTCAATATTGGTATTGGGAATTTAATTAATCTGTGGAACCATTATATTTTGGAGAAATTCTAGATATCTTGGGCCAGTTCGAGTTTCGTTAAAAATTATTGGACCTATGATATGGTCGCTCAGTACGCTTAACCAAACATTGAAGCCAAACCGCTCCTGAAACCGCCCCTGTCTCACAATGTGAGGATTATCAATTGCCCAATAATATCGAGTGTTGTTTCGATTAAATAACCCAGGTTTCTAAATCTCGATTCATCAGTGAACAAAATGTTTTTATAAAATTCTCATTTCTTAATTGGCGTAACTGTAACCAATTACAAAAGGTTATTCTTCGTTGATAATCATTGTCATACAAAAATTGATGCAATTGATATTTATAAGAACGATAGCCGTGTTTCTTTAAAAATTTTCTGGCTGATTCTTTGGAAACTGGTAATTCATGTTCAATTTGTTTTATCGAAATGGTTGGGTCAACATGCACTAAAGCTAATACATTAATTTCCGTTTCTTCATCCACTATAGATCTTTCTTCAATTTCTACATTAGGTTCGGTTCTAAATTGTTGCTCCAACCGGGCGAAATAGTTTCTCTGGATATCTCCGTCCATACAGACTTGTGCTAGTTGCATTACGTCGAGTCTCTCCAAAAATAATGATCATGTCAACTTTTTCATCTCTTGAATAATTTTCAGCCATTTTATATTAATTTTCTTGTTTATAACAACTTTAGAGGTGTTTCAGAATCTCATGAGCCGCGAAATGCGCAGAAGGCAAAGTTTAATCTGAGTTATTATAAATATGTTTTTGAAGACACTGGAGGCTGCCTTGCTGTATACATAAACAAGAGCTCGGGATAAATTGTAAACAATAAATATAATATTTTTAAGAAGTGTAACTGAGTCAACAGGACGGATTATGTCTCTGCGCATATGAAGGTCACGGCTCATGAGGTTTTAAAACACCTTTAATACACTTGCATCAGAAAATTAGTAAGTCAAGACTAATTCAATTGTTGCGAATGTCTGTCATTTTCATGGCTATCTGCAATTTTGGATTTAAACGTAGATAGGTACCTTATTAAAATGATTTGTTGGCGCTTATTTGTGCACCTGTTTGTGCTTATTTTATACTAGATACGATGTTATTTCAATAAATTTCATCTTCTCGCGTATATTTAATTTCAATGTAATTAATATTTTCTTGTGAAATTACATTTAGAATTTGCAGTTCAGAACTATTTCGATTTCGGATTCTTTTTCGGGATCTTGAGGAGTAGTGCCAGGTCTTAATATCTGGTCCCGAAAGCATTCTTTGTCTCTAGACTCGGAAACCTTACTTTCACATCTGTTTCTAAGGCAGAACTTGCAAGTTTTACAAATAAAATTACTTTGTTTTACTTATTACGTATGTGTCGTACATTTATAAACGGGAGTGTCTAATTAGAAAAATATAAAACAAAATTCTGCCAGAAAATGTTAAGTCAAATTCTAAAGGTATCTTTGATTGATGTATTAACATAGGGCGTTTCCTTAAGACACTAAATTTGTGTTTCCAACACTTTAATATTTTTTTTTTCTAGTGTTAAAATATATGTGCAAGTCAACAAATTTTACTAAGATTATCAATGTCTAATTTTTTTATTACTTATGCGAATCAATTCCAAAGAGGATCTTTTTTAGGGTTGTTTTCCACCATTTAGACCTTCGAACTTTTATGATTCATGGTTCATCCACAGTTTGATGCTTTTTGCTGCTCAAACCTTTAAATTTCAAATCAAATCGAGGTCAAATCAAATTTATTGACAACAATGTTGAGAACCAAACAGTAGAGTTAGGACAAAATTATAAAGAGAAAAATTATATATACATGTAAATAGTTTATATACAAAATGAAGATATCTATCTAACTTATTGTATCTTCTAAATTGGTTCCTGTACTCCTTTCTTAAAATCCTTCTTCAAGAATTTTTTATTCCTTGATGTAGCTTTAGCAATTTCTTGATCGCCGATGATAATCCCTCGTTTTTATCATGATGAACTGTAAAAAAAAATATTTATGAGATGAGGAAAAAAGTTGAAGAGATTGAACATTTAAAAAATTGAGTCGCTATATTGTATTCTAAATGTGCCTAGTGTTACGTAAACTAAACAAAAGAAATTTAGATACTTACGTCCTGTGGTTTTACATTCCAGGCGGATCAGCGAATGTCGTGACACCATTAGCTTGACATACATAGCAAAATGATTGTAAAGTGACTTTTTAATTTGTTTCTTCTTTTCCGCTTCACTCAGATTCAGCAGTGGAGTTTTCAGGCTATACTTTAGCACATGTCGCATCGCTCTTCTTATTTCCCGATACTCTATTTTATCAGCAGAGCTACCGGTCGTTTTATATTTTTCGAATGATTCCTCCAAACATTCCTCCAATTTTTCGATCCATTGAATTGCTTGAGATGATTCAGATGCCGCCTTCAGCGCAGAGCTTTTTTCAATTGTGTTATTAGAGGTCATATTACAAATTTCACTATTCTTTATTTTCTAATATTTTCTCGATTGGAATAAAAATTATTAACCAGCACTGTTTTCACGAAAAGCAATCTATAACTAAAGATACGTTCGAAGTTGGGCACGATTATATACCTGTTATGAAGGGTTCAATCCTTTCTGGATAAGCAGGATGGAGCGGCTAATGGCCATTTAATTTATTTAATGTTCTAAGGTAAGCCATAATTCACTGTAAATCTACATATTATAATCCCTGTGAGGATTTGTCTGTTAGCAGAAATTGTCCGGGTTTATTTGGTACTTCCCAACCTAGAAACCCTAAATTCACTACAGACATTCTTTAGCACCTGAGGAATATATAATATGGCAAATACAATACGATGGCATTAAAGAAAGTCAGCTTCTCATGTTTTGGCCTTTTTCAAAAGAGGTAGAAACTTGATTTTTTTTCGTGGAGGTGAGACCATATTATAGCAACAATCCTCGAAAGCTGAAAATGAGTATAAGTATTACCTTAGTAATTAGGGCCAAACCAAAAGGCTGAAATAGAGAATAATGGTTTTTTTAAATTTAAGCTTTTTAACTTAAAAAAACTTCATGAATAATTTTAGAGCCAGTTTTTTCTCCAAAATGTCAATACCAAATTAACTGTAATCAACCAAAGAGAAAATCATGAAGAAAGAAAAATAAGACTATTAGCCCACCAAAATCCCATAATTTTCTAGAGAATTTGTGCTAACGATTTGAATGCTGTAGAAACTAAATATCACGTTTAATGTTTCTTAAGTCACAATAGAAAATGCAAAGTTTCATGCCTCGTTTTCTGTTGGAATTAGAACATATTTTTCGTTTCTCTTTGTAGATGTAACAATTTCGACTCCTTTGCCGGTAATTGTATTTATAAGTAGTCTACTGATCTCTTTGGCAAAATTTACCTCAAACAAATTGATCACTTACGGAAAAAACGTAAAATGAAAACGTTCAAAAATTAATTTTTGGAAGCTTATATCTCAGTAACCAGGTAAGTGATCTCACTTAAAATTGATGTCTAGGAGTTTTAAATGGCGCTCTTTACGTTAAAATCGAAATTTTAATAACAAATTCTATAAAACACTTTTTTTGAAAAATCTGTTTTTGAAACCCCCTTAAAATCTCACGCTACTGACATATATCACATATTACCAAGTTCAAAGAATCAACTTATCGATCTTTTCTTACCACCAAAATTTGAAGTTAATCAAGCATCAATTAACGGGTATACAGGGGTATTGCGATCTTAAGTGGGTCACACTGTGTATTAATAAATGCTGGTAGATTTTTTGAATTTCAATTCTATAGGCAATGACAGCAAGAGAATCCTAAATATTTTACTTATAAAAATTACAAAGCACTAATTGTTTTACACACAATACCGTTAGTTTTCAAGCCATACGGACAGAAAAAAGATAATATCAAAGAGTAATTCCAGGTCTATAACTTCTACTATATGTATTTTTCACATCATACTGATTGTTTCTGACATATTTGAGATATAAACGTTATATCTCGACTGATAAACGTTCGAACTCCATTTTTAAACTATCATATTTTTAGAAATATTCATCGGACAGAAATAAACAAAAAATCAAAATATTTCATAATCTGATTTTTTGTACTATACCACTTTTTCCATATACAGACTGTCTATTTTACGAGGGCCAAACCAAATATCTCGCTTAATATCTATTGTAGAAGAATAAAGTTGTCTAAATGTTATTTGTGGCATTATCTTAATTTTTTTTTCTAAGAATGTTTGTTATATTCAATATCCATAGATACTTACTATTTACATAGAACTGTTGATATAGTTAACAGTTTTTTAGTTTCTATACAATGTTAAGTTTGTGAAGTTCTTCTTTTAACATTGGCAGCCAAGTTGTACAGACATCTACGGAACAATTCGACACGCAATTATCCTCATTCAATAATATTATCGCGGATTCTTTAATTTTTCTTTTTTTGCTATCTGCCTCTTTTGTTAAAATTTTTGCCGAGTTCCAGTTTATTCTATTTCCGTTTTCCCACGCGTGTTCGCAGATCTTGGACCTCTGAATTACGTTTTTTCTGATATAATTTTGATGTTCGCCCAATCTTACAGTAAAAGGTCTGGATGATTCACCCACGTAATGTTTGTTGCACTCACACGGAATACTATAAATGCAGTTTTTTGAATTTTGCTCGTGGTTTGTTGGTTTCGTGTTTGTCAGAATAGATCTTAAAGTGTTGCTTGTTTGAAATACCGTCCTAATATCAAATCTCACCGATGCGGCGCAACTTTTCGGATAATCCGCATACATAAGGAATTAACGCTGTGTAACGTTTTTCAGGTTTTTGTCGTACCTGATTGTTATTTTCAATATTTATGAAGGTTTTATCGACAAAACCCCCCAGGGTATTGGTTATTAATAAGAACTTCCTTTATAAACCGCTTCTCATTGTTTAGTATTTCTTCATTAGAAGAAATGATTTTGGCCCTATCATACAAACATTTTACAACACCCTATTAACGTGCATCGACTGATTTGAGTTGAAATTTAAATATCTGTTGGTATTTGTTGGTTTTCTATAAACACTTGTTTCAATTGTACCATTTACTCTTTTAATTAAAACATCTAAAAATGGTAATTCATTTCTAGTTTCCTTTTCTAAAGTGAATTTAATGGAAGGTTCTTTATTATTTAAATGATCCAAAAAACTAGCTAGTAACTCAATACCATGAGGCCAGATTGCAAAGATATCATCTACGTATCTCCACCAGATAACCGGTTTGTATGCACAATTTTGAACATGCCTAGTCTCAAAATCCTCCATAAATATATTGCTTAAAATCGGTGACAATGGAGAACCCATTGCCATACCGAAATCCTGCTGATAGAAATCATTTTCTAATTGAAAATAAGTTGTTTTTATACACATAGTTAAAAGTTCCATTATAGTATTTACACTCAATTTAGTTCTCGCTTCCAAATTATTTTCATTTAACAATTTGTCTTTGATTATTTTTAAAGTTTTGTCTACTGGGACGTTAGTGAACAGACTAACTACGTCAAAACTAACCATCAGACGTGTATTATGAATACTGTTTTCATAAACTTTTTCGATAAAATGTTTACTATTTTTTATTTATAATGACTGTGGCATTACCTTTGTCCGCTGGCAAAATTTTAATTGATTCATCTCTCTTCAAAGAGGATATTGACCGTTTTTCTTCCGTACTTAAATTTTCTTTAATTTTATATTGCCTCTCTAAAGCAATTTTTGCCCGCACGCGATATTCATTTCCGTCGTCTGTTGGCATGTTTTGTGCAGTTTTTTTCTACGGCTGCTATTATGTCAAATTTTGGAACCAATTTTGAGTTTATTGCATATTTTTTACCAGTAACATACTGGTTAATTGTGATATATTTTGTAGATTCCCCTAGCACCGCTTAGAAAGAAAACATATATGTGGCAGGAAGTCCCAAAGAATTGAAGAAGGAAAAAAATTAAGATAATGCCACAAATAATATTTAGACAATATTTAAAACCAGTAAGTATTAGAATTAAGGATAAATATATAAATAATACATACAGTTATGACAATTTTGATAATTCCCTGGAATTTAGGCTTTTCTGAAAGGATTAAGTAGGGTAATCGGTCCCCGCCCAATTCTTGAAAATTTAGTAATTTTCATGACAGGTATAAAGGGTATTTAAACATGTGCAATTTAGAAATTTTGAGTAGTTATACTTTAATCGTTATTAAACATAAACCATATTGGAGAGAGAATGCATTTCGACAAGAGATTAAAACAAACTAGAAAGATGTTGTCTATCATATTACAAGAAGATGACTGGATAGACGAACTGCTTAAACCACTTCGATATTTTAAAACATTAATCATTTGTGAGAAGAGATCTTGGGAAAAGTACCAGAAGACGAAAAAGTTGACTGACAAATGTGAGTACCAGATAATTCACGAGGGTGTGAATAAAGTTTTACGTGCGAAGATGAAACTAATCGGCACAGCGACTCTAAATAAGAGAATAAACAAAGTGCTTAAATTTCTTCATACAAAAATGGATAGTTACATCAAAGTGCTAGTGTCAAAACATCATGTCTCCCGTCTTAGACTTAGAGCGACAGATAATAATGGTAAGAATATTTGCTTCTTTTATTTTAAGAAACGTTTTTATCAATTATGGTGTGTAAAATCGGTAACATTTTTTCTTTTTGTCTCATTTTATCTCTTTTTGTCCTCAACCGTTCGAAATTTGTAAGAACTACTCTGATAGAAATTGTAGAATTTCTAAAATGGCATAATTCGAACAAGTATTTTTAAATCTACAGGATGTTTTATACCGTGGTGACAGGATACGGATTTACAGCGATAAATTTGACAGTTTTATTTAGAACCTTAGTCAAAGCCATGTACTAATTTTATGATTTATGAAATATTCAACACGAAAAGATTTGAAAAAAATTGAATTACGTCACTTTAAAAATATACAAATTTCAGTCATCGTGGAGAACGCCCTGAAGAATTAAGTTCGACTCTGGACATGAAAGACTGCAATAAAAGCTTATTTTAAATTCAAGTCGTAAAACTTAGTCAGGATACTTATTAGTATTTTTTTTGTATTATGCCTATATTATATTGGTGAGGTGTACTTTTAGAGAATGTAGAAACAGTATATAAATATTGCTGGGCGTTTCAGTTGAAAAATCCAAGTATTTAGCTTGCCATCACCATGGGAAACACCCTGCACATTTAATAATAATTTTAAAATAAGGTGCTCTTGATCTACAATTTTTATTCGAGACGTGTTTACAAGTTTCAAATGGTTAAGGAAATCCTGACCGTCCGGCGTCCATTCATTGACAGCCTATATAATAACATTTATTTTTTGCAGGTTATAAGATTCAAATAGATGGGATTTCATCGGCGACCAAAAAATTAATGAGGGTGCAAGAAACAGTACGAAGAAAACGATAGCGAACGAATAATATTTTAATGTTTATTTTGCTCATTGTGATGATGTAAATTTTATGTATAGCTTTATAATGATAAGAACATATTAATTTTTATGTATAAGTACTATGTAAGTTCAGTTTGGAAATAAATTATTTAAGTAAATATATTCTTTGAACATATGAAAATGGAAATTAATTTGATGGGCAACCCATTTCGAATAATCGCTTTTAGAGAAACAGTTTTCATATCGTTCTGTTAGTCTCCGAATTTTGAAAAAATTTCAAAATGTCCGCTCGTACATTCGTCGCCTTTAAAGAATAATGAGCACATTGTTGGATACATTTATAGTGTCATATGAACTATGGCTATTGCCAAAAAAATGTTTGTGAACTTTTGTTCTCATATACAGGGTGTCCACTTTTTCAATGGGATTGTATTGGTAACTTCTAAACCGTAAGAGACAGAAGGTCGGTTAAATTAGAGAAAAGTTGCGCATTTTAAAGCTCGCTAAGATCTTTAGATAAAAGTTGAATGGTGTTCGGTTGTCTATTTAAAATTCTCAAATTTACATTTCTATCATTTCGACGCTAGGCGTCGCGACGCCCAACTTTTGTTTTTCTTATGGACGCCTATCATTTTTTTAAGGAAATTGAATTGGCGGCATCTTACTTAATATGAAACGGTAGAAATTTATTTAAAAATGGATCTGTACAGGTGTTATTATCACACAACCTTTTTTAATATTCTTGTACATCCAAAGTATGCCATGATAAACAATTGACTGTTCTACAAATGTCATTACTCGTAGTATTGTCAATTTTCTTTTCGTGAAATTTAAGTTGTTGTAGTTATGTTTTAAATTATAGAAAAAATATTATTTAAATTGTTATTACTATTATACAAATTTTTCAAATTAATTATGGTGAGGTATACACTAGAAGAAAGGAAGGATATGTTCGAGCTCTACATTACATGCTCCAGAAATTCACTACGAGCAAAAGAACGATATGTAGAATTGTATCCTGAGAGGAATCATCCGGATATTAAAATATTTCGTCATTTATCCCAAACTCTGGCCGAATGCGGTACTTTCAATAGAAGTAGAGATCACTATGTGACAAGAAGAGAACCCGTAAGTGATATTAATGTTTTAGCGCAAATGCACATAACCCCAGAAAATTCTTGTAGAAAAATAGCAACTGAACAATTTATCTAAAAGTCGTGTTCAGCAAATAATCAGAAAATATGGGTACCATGACTACAAGTATCAACCGGTCCAAAACCTACGCCCTAATGATCCACAAAGAAGGCTGGAATTTTGTAATTGGTTCAGGCGCAAGTTACGGAACGAAAATATTTTTGCCTGTAAGATTATATGGGGAGCTGAAACATCATTTACAAATAAAAGGATGTTTAACCGGAGAAATAAGCATTTCTATGCAACTAACAACCCTCACCTCATACAAGAAGTACGACCCCAAGTTCGGTTTTCGTTAAATCTATGTTGTGGTCTCATAGACTCTAAACTATTAGGTCCTTATTTCATTCAAGGCAACCTCAATGCCCAAAAATATGTTGACATTTTTGAAGACATGATTGACAATTTACCATTACAATTTCGACAAAACAGGGTCTGGTTCCAGGGATGGAGCTGGTCCTCACAATGCGGCATATGTTAGATATCTTAAAAATAAAGTGTATGATAGGTCTTGTCAGACCATAGAAGAACTGCAAGAAAAAATAATGGAAGCATTTGAAACAATTGAACCTGAGGTAATTCAAGCCGCTATTCACCAAATGGACATCCAAACGTCAATGTATTGAACAAAATGGTGCACATTTTGAACAATTAATGTAGCCGGTAATTATGGCACCAACGTGCTAAAAATGAAATTTCTACCGTTTCATATTAAGTAAGATGCTGCTAATTCAATTTCCTTTAAAAAATGATAGGCGTCCATAAGAAAAACAAAAGTTGGGCGTCGCGACGCCTAGCGTCGAAATGATAGAAATGTAAATTTGAGAATTTTAAATAGACAACCGAACACCATTCAACTTTTATCTAAAGATTTATTTTCTAAATCCTATCATTTGCGAATTATTAGCAAAAATAAAAAATGGCGATTTTCACTATTTTCAGGATATCTCTGAAACTACTAAACATTTTTCAAATCTGAAAACGACATCTTAACGAGCTTTAAAATGACTTTTCTC
Source organism: Stenurella melanura (assembly GCA_963583905.1). Classification (NCBI taxonomy): domain Eukaryota; kingdom Metazoa; phylum Arthropoda; class Insecta; order Coleoptera; family Cerambycidae; genus Stenurella; species Stenurella melanura. Next base: position 172,773,211 of record OY757310.1, on the reverse strand, counting down.
TAATTTAACCGACCTTCTGTCTCTTACGGTTTAGAAGTTACCAAGACAATCCCATTGAAAAAGTGGACACCCTGTACATACTAAATCACAATTTTACTTTGTTAACTCCTTTAACAATGGAGGCGGAGCTGTAGTAGAGGTGGCAGATGTCATAAAAATATTTGAGACCTTGACTTCTAGTGTATACATTAAATTCCAAGTTTTTGGACTTCTACTGGCTTGCTATACTTATTTACCCCTATTTATACACCAACCCTTGAACAGACGAGCTCGAGTATATTCTAGTTTCATATTCTGTAATAATACGTACCAAATTTCAATTATCTACCGTTCCAGAGTAATCACACAGACAGACAAACCACAGATTTCTTTTCGCTCAAATTTTAAATTTCCACGAGAAGAAAATGTCTACATTATGAAACAATTCTAACGCCGAACAGTGGGCCAGAATCCAAAATTTCTGGCCAAAATACTGAAACTCTGCAAATATACTTACTGTGCATAGGTGATTAAGGGAAAAATAGTTTTAAAAAATGACACCCTCTGGGGGTGAGATATCGGGGTTGAAAATATAAACAACCTTCGATATTTTTGAAACTCAGTTTACGTACTTTTAGTACCTAAATTTCTATGAGAAAAATAAGAACAAAATTATCAACCCCTGAAAATATCAGTAATGAATATATACACTTTTTCATGTTATATGTACATATGAGATAAACTTAAATATGTCTAAGTATATAGATAACATAAGTATATAGTTGATTTTATTGAAGATTTTATGTTACAATTTAAATTTGTTGAGCCATAAAAATTTGCAGAATAGCTCCCGCTTGAACCAAATGACTAAAAGGTAGCTTGAACATTCCCTAATAACATACTAAAATTTGATACGCGCGTTCAAGTGCATTTTTAAGATATTTCGATTTCGCTTAGGTCTTATTCATGAATATGCACCAACCGTAACGAACGCATGCATTCTGGAACTGTAACTACACATTTTATTTTATAATTAATATTAAATATACTGTATTTAGTAATAGGTAACATATTTATTGGGATTAAATTATTTTTGTTAGTAATTTCTTTGTTTATAAATAGTTTATTGAACAATGATCAAAAAGTCTAGTAAAAGCAACCCCCAGGTAATTTCATTGTTTTAATTATTTTGTCCATGTAAAGTCTAGGATTTTAAATACCTTTAGCCCATTTTCAGATTTTTGGCCGCTTTTCGAATTTTCTGACCCCCAGAGGTTGATAATTTTTTCCCTTACGTAGACTGTGTTTCAAAAATGTCGAAGGTTGTTTATGTTTTCAACCCTTCTAAGTCACCCCCAAGGGTTGATAATTTTTTCCTTACTTTTCTCATAGAAATTTAGGTATCAAAAGTACGTAAACCGAGTTTCAAAAATATCGAAGCTCGTTTATATTTTCAACCCCTATATCTCACCCCCAGAGTTTGTCAATTTTTTTTACTATCTTTTCCTTAATGACCTATGCATATGCATAATAAGTACATTTGCAGAGTTTCAAAATTTTGGCCAGAAATTTTTAATTCTGGCCCACTGTGCGGACAGCCGTAGCTCCATCTGTGGTTCAGTGACGGAATCGTCGCTGTTCGTGGGATTTAATCGTTTAATCTTGAAGTAAATAAACCTAGCTTATCGAAAAACACAAAATTTAATGGTATTCCGTGGTATTCGTAACTTATCTCTCTGTTTTCAATAAATTTTATATTTTTTTTTTGTTATTTTATAGTATAATCGTTAATTTAAATAACAAAAGGTAATACATCACTTAACAAGTTATTGAGCGTTTACGATCAAGTACATATCTTGAGGAACATCCACCATTTTCAACATTTGGAATTGGCGTCGACAAAATTATTTTGTGCACTTTTAAATTCTCACCACTGTTTAAGTACACAGGGCCTGACACGCCACTAATAGAAGTACTTAACTTGCTGTGTAGCTTCAGGTAAACACAGCTGGCCGATTCCATTACCGGGATTCAATGGTGCCAACATTACTGTAGCCAACCCAAAACATAAAAATCCCTAAATAGAAATTTTCATTTTGTGACTTTTGTCCACGTTTTCTGCGTTTTGTCTCACTGTGCGTCGGCATCAGATTCAGCGCCTTAAAATACAGGGGGATATTGTGCTCTGCTCAAATGTACATGACTTTTTTTCGTGTGTAATTTTATCGCTAAATTGCCTGGGGGCAGGCCCGTTTCTAGGAGCGGGTGAGACGGGCATCCGCCCGGGACGCATGATTATGGAGGCGCAAATTCAGAAATTTTAAGGGTAATGTTTTTATTATTAAATTTTAATGTTGATTTATTTAGTACCAAAATTGTGGATTTGTACTTGTGGCGTATCTAGAGAGGGAAATCCCACACGCTGCCGCGCTGGGACCGAAGCACTCAAAGTGTCGGTCATTCGGGATTTTTTTTCTTCATATTCTTGAATGTGTGTAGAGCCCATTTCCATGAAAGTTAAAATCGTCTATCGCAGATTTTTTTAAAACATATTCTACTTTTTTTGTTTCGTTAATTATAACTAACAAAACTGAGATACATTTAAAAAAAAATAAAATGTATTTTTAGATAACTTGGCGAAAACTAACAACTTTTTGCTGTTGTAAAATTTTTGAGAAAGTGTGTATTTTCCGAGATACAGCGGTTCGAATTTTTCCAAAAATTAGGAAGGGGAATAGAAAGTGACAAGAAAAATCCAGAAAAATTCTGGTATTATTAAAATAGCAGACTTGTATTTTACCAAAATTTTCCTGGATTTTTTCTTGTCACTTTCTATTCCCCCTCCCTCCTTTTTGGAAAAATTCGAACCGCTGTATCTCGGAAAATACAAATTTTTCCGAAAATTTTACAGGAGTAAAAAGTTCTTATTTTCCGTCTATTCTTCTTATTTTTAACTTGCCTAAATGTTGATAGTTAAAACTAATGAAACAAAAGAAAGTAAAATACCTACGTTTAAAAAAAAATTCCGATAACGGTTTTAATTTTCATGGAAATGTGCTCTACACACATCCAAAAATATGCAGAAAAAAATCCCGAGTGACAGGCACTTTGAGTTAAACTTGCTTCGGGCTCACCGTCACCAGTAATATTATTTATTACAGATTTAGAACCTTCCCCCAAAAGGATATTATTATTGTCACAACCAGCTTCCTATTAGTGAAGATACTTTTTAAAACTTCTGCATAATTTTTCGAGATCTGTTTTCGTGTTGATTCTGCTATTTCGAGTGGTGGTTTCTTCCATAATTCACTGGAAATCTATTAAGTATATATACCTAATCCCTGTGCCGTCCGGCAAGATATCCAGGTTTTCCTTGATATTTCTCGATTACCCAGAAACCGCGAATTCTCGACAGACATTCCTTGGTACCTAAGGTTGAGCAGAATATGGTAAATTCTATATGGCGGCATTAAGGAGAGGTTTCTGACGTTTTGACCACTTTCAAACGAGGTAGGAACTTGCATTTTTGGGGTTAGACCATATTATAGCAGCCCTCTAAAGTCGCTAAAAGTAATCATTCAGTAATTAGAGCTAAACCATGGATACTGAAATAGAATTGTCCATTATTATTGAAGGGAGGATACTGATTTGACATTGTTACACTATTAAATTAACATTTATTGTTATACTCACAGATAAAGTATAGTATTCAACTTGCGGTAATGGTAATAACGCACTTGATGATTTACAGCACTCGCCTGCGTCTCGCGCTGCAAACTTAACCTGCGTGAGTTATTACCTACATTGGCGCTCATTAGATAATTTACTATTTACTAAATTTCATCTTTCGTACATGTTTTACTGACAATATTTAAATAAACATTCCTATCTTCTCGATTATATTTAATTTGAATGTATTTAATATTTCCTTGTGAAATTACATTCAAAATTTGCAGTGCAGAACTATTTCGATTATGGGATCATTTTAGGGATCTTCAGGACTAGTCCCAGAACTTAAAATCTGGTCCTGAAGTTTCCAAAGCACTTCTTGTTCTGAGACTAAGTAAGTAAGTAATTTCACATCTATTTCTCAAGTTAGAACTTGCAAGTTTTACCAGTAGAGCTACTTTATTTTACTTAGCGTACATGTATCGTTATGAATTTAAACAGCTCTACCATTTTTTTATTTTTGTGGAAAGTTCAACACCCCTGTAGTCAATGGGCCATATGCCGATCGACTACAGCGGCGAGTAATAAAATACGTACAAACGAAAAATGTTGAAAAATTTACATTAAAATTCTGATACAAATCAGTACACTTAGAAATGGCACTGTCTAAATTAAAAAAATATAAAACAAATATTCTATCAAAAAATGTTATACAAAAGGCTGAAGGTAACTCAGGATTAATGTTTCGAACACCTAATATTTACCATTTTCTAGTATTAATATATATGTGCAAATCTTACTAAGATTGTCAATATCTAATTTTTTATTTAAATAATTCTTATTACTTATGCGAATTATTTCCAAAAAGGATCTATTTCTGAGGTTATTTTCAACCATTTAGGCCTTCGAACTTTCATAATTCATGGTTTAGCCACAGTTTGATGCCTTTTACAGCCCATACCTTTTAATTCCAAATCAAATCGAGTTCAAATCATATTTATTGACAATGACAGTCATATAATGACAATATTGAGAACTTAACAGCAGAGCTAGGACTAAATTATAAAGAGATAAATCATATATACATATAAATAGTTTATATGCAAAATGAATATATACAAAATGAAGACATCTATCTAATTTATTGTATCTTCTAGTACGGTTCCGGTACTCCTTTCTTAAAACCTTTCTTCAAGAATTTTTTATTCCTTGATGTAACTTTAGTAATTTGTTGACCACCGATGATATTCCCTCGTTTCTATCATGATGAACTGTAAAGAAATAATTTTATGAGATAAGCAAAAAGTTGAAGAGATAGAAAATAAAAAAACTGAGTTGCTACATAGTATTCTAAATATGCCTATTGTAACATAAACTAAACAAAATAAATCTAGATACTTACGTCCCGTGGCTTTACACTTCAGGCGGATCAGCCTATGCCGTGACACCATCAGCTTGACATACATAGCAAATTGATTGTAAAGCGACTTTTTTATCTGTTTCTTCTTTTCCGCTTCGCTCATATTCAGCGGTAGAGTTTTCAGTCTATTCCTTAGCACGTGTCGAAGCGCTTTGCTTATTTCACGATACTCTATTTCATCAGCAGAGCTACCGGTCGCTTGATATTTTTCAAGTGATCCCTTCAAACATTCTTCTAATTTATCTATCCATTGAATTGTTAGAGATGATTGAGGTGCTGCCTTCAGCGTAGAGCTTTTTTCAACTGTGTTATTAGAAGCCATATTACAAAATTCACTTTTTTTTTCAATTTTCTCTCGATTTTGAACACAAGTGATTAACAAACACTATTTACAAATTGGTTGTTTACACGAAAGGAAATTTCTAACTAAAGATTACTTTCAAGTTGAGCACATTTATATACCTGTTATGAAAAGGGTTCAGCCATTACTGGATATTCGGGGTGGGGGGTGGTCGGGTATGTGCAAATGATATCACGTTTTGCGCATGGTCGAAGTTCTCGCATTTCGGTTTCCCTATACGCTTATCCAGAAGAACCCATTCAACGTCGTTGAAGACCAAATATTAAAAAGTCGTAAATTTTGCTTTTCTGATATCATATAATATATTGTCTGTAATTATTTATTTGTGGCATATTCAGATTTTCTTACTTTTTATTGGGTATTTTGCCACTGAAAAATATTTAAAAATTTTAATGAAAAAACCTCTGCGCCAAACGGATCAGACAGAGGTTGGTTCTTGAGTACTTGACTGTTTCAAAAAGTCTCACACCTAAAAATATATAAACTAGAACAATGTTATAAACTAAAAACTGAAAATCAAAGCTAAAGAGGTTTTTTCATTAAAATTTTTAAATATTTTTCAGTGGCAAAGTACCCAATAAAAAGTAAGAAGATCATATAATATATTATTATAGCATCATCGCCCCTGTTTTTCTGATGTTTTAATGAGTACACGTAATTAATCATTATTCCTTTGGTACCTATTGCATTACCTTTTGATCAATATAATATAAATGAGACCGAATCTAGTAATTTTTAATACCCCCCATTTGTTTCTTGCCCAGGTCATTTCCGCAAGGAATTCACAACCTAAAATTAAAATTGCAACCAATTGTTAACGATATTTCATACTCTTATCAAACATAGGCCTAAATTATAGAAGAAAAATCGGACATAGGTATATAGACAGTTTATTTACAAAATTAAAAAATATACAAAATGAAGACGTTTATCCAGTTTATTGATATCTTCTATTTTGGTTCCTATATTCCTTATTTAAAAACCTTTTTCATGAATTTTTCATTCCTTGATATAACTTTATCAGTTTCTTTATCGCCGATGATGTGCCTTCGTTTGTATCTTGATGAACTGTAAAAAATAGTTTTATGAGATAATGAGAAACATTGAAATGGTAGAAAATAAAAAAATGTAAGTTGTCACATATTATTATAACTAGTAATAACAATAATAGTTTATTTGTATTAGAAAATTTCACAGAACCATTCAGTAAAATTATGCAAAAAAATTTTACAATATCTCTAAAACAGCAATGAAAATAAACGCTTAATTATTTCTAAAATAATCGAAAATAAACTGAATAACCCACAAAGTCTAAGACTGTCCGTGGGATAGTTAATCCATTTGCACGTACTTCAAACAAAATAAAAATTAATCAAAGAAATAAAAAACCGCTGCCTAAGGAATCACTACTTCCACATCTAGATTTTTTATCCAAGTCACTTTAAAGGAAACATTTTGACTAGATTTGCACTCTAGTATGTGGAAATTATTGGTCATAGAGTTTTAATGATATTTGGATCAGATGTCATAGAAAAGTTTGAGGTGTTGGTTTCTACCATATACGTTAAAAATTAATGTTTACTCTAGTTATTTTCCCCTATTCACAACCTACCACGTCCCACCCCTTCAATGGAATCATCTCAATCAGATGTCATTACAATATATACCTGTACTAACTTTCAAGTAAATATCTCAATTTTATGTTATCAAACCCATTAATAATAGAGCGGAGATGGTGGTGTTGGAAAAATATTAGAAAGAAATCTGAGGCCTTGGTTTCTAGTATATACACCAAATCCCACATTTCTGTACTCTTACCAGGTTGATTTACTTATTTTCTCTTATTTACTCTTATTTAACCCTCAACCCTTTAACGGAATCATCTCAAAATATAATATAGTTCCAGATGTCGTTATAATACATACGTGTACTAAATTTCAAATGAATATCTTTATTTTGTTTTATCAACCCCTTTAATAATGGAGTAGGGGTGGTGGTGGGGGGGGGGGGGGTTGAAAAATATTATGAGAAAATCTCAGGCTGTGGCTTGTAGTACATAGATCGAATTCCAAGTTTCTGTACTCTTACCAGCTTGCTTTACATATTTCCCAATATTTACCCGTATTTACCCCCCAACCCTTTACCGGATATCTTCATATATATACGTATACAAAATTTCAAGTTAATATCTTAAACCGTTCCGGAGAAAGCGTGCGGACAAAAAAAAGTTACAGACAGACCGAAAATTTTGAAATTTTTTTTACGATTACTATACTTCCAATCCACTACGTGGATGTGGAAGTAATTACGTTATTTACATGTACTTATATTAATCATATTAACAGTACAATGAAAAGTAAATAACAAACACATATATGTACAGTTATTATTGTTTTTCTTAATGTAAAGTTTTAACAAAATTATGATATCGTGCAGTTATTTCATTTCGACAAGGTTTTAAAACGGTTTCATTTAGCTTACTTTGTATCCTGTGTGGGTCAAATCTAGTAATTCAAGTTTTACCCTCTTCCTGTTGACCGATTGATCTGAAATTTGGTACAAACCTTTAGTTCCGATGACAATGCAATTATGTATACTCATTGTCATTGTAAATCCAAGATGGCCGCCGCCACAAAATGGCGGATTACATTTTCTTTTCAACCCGCTCAATATGGCTATCGAGTGAAAGAGCCTAACTAGTAGAATACAGTTCACCATGAAAAAATTCAAAATTCAAGATGGCCACCACCACAAAATGGCGGATTACTTCTTTTCAATCCCTTCAATATGTATTGAAACATCTTCTTTATAGGATTTTGCAAACAGCAGAAGAAAATAGAAAGGATATGTTTCAATAATATAAGCAAACAAATAATAATTCACCCCTCAAAATGGGTATCAAATGAAAGAGCTTGACAAGTAGAACACGGTACACTTTAGAAATAACTAAATAAAAAACTAAAAACTTGAAAATAAAATAAGTAAAAGAAATGTTTAAGCTAAACGGTTTTATTGTAAATAAACATAATAATGATGTAGTTAATGGATAATGTACTAAAAGCTAAAAAATAATTGGGTGGGTACTAGGTACCAGTCATTCTCCTCATCAATCTAGAGCATTGATCAGACTAAAATAAAATCGTGGGGTGAGTCGAATTTCTATTATCTACAGTCAACCACTCATATCATTATAGATATGCTTTGGATGCATCTTCTCAATAGACAACTTATGCAAAATGTGTGTATTTAAAAGTAAATCCGTCATTATCATCGTGCGTCATCGCAGAACGATCATTCACATATTTACTCAGATTACGCTACACCCCACGATTTTATTTTAGTCTGATCAATGTACCTGGTACCTACCTAATTATTTTTTAGCTTTTAGTACATTATCTGCATCATTAATATGTTTCTTTACAATAAAACCGTTTAACTTAAAAAATGTTTCTTTACTTATTTTATTTATGTCTGTTCTATTGCAACTTAATAGGAATTTCTTAGTTTTAGTTTTGAGTACATCCAGGGATTTACTGTTGGTTATGTGAGGTGGTAGATACTTAAATGACCTCGGAGAAAGATAATGGTGATTATGTTGACCAATATTTTTTTACTTGCTGGCGTTTTAGGTATAATTTTCCTTTTTATACCTTGTATCATGCCTTCTTTGTAAAATATGTTTTTTTTTTTATATGGGAAAATAATTACATGTGGAAAAAATAATTATCTCAAACCTAACAGTTTAGCATTCGTGTACATATGCCTACTATTACTTAAACAAAATAAATATAAGTCCTTACGTCCCGTGGTTTTACATTTCAAACGGAGCAGCGTATGTCGTGACACCATCAGCTTGATATACATAGCAAATTGTTTGTAAATTGTTTTTCTTATATGTTCCTTCCTTTCCGCTTCAGTTATATTTAGCGTTTGTATTTTCAGCCTATTTTTTAGTACGTGTAGCAGCGCTTTGTGTATTTCGTGATACTCTACTCCATCAGCAGATCTACCACTTGCTTGATATTTTTCAAACGATTCCTTCAAACATTCCTCTAGTTTGTCGATCCATTGAGTTGTTAGAGATGATTTAGGTGCTATTTTCAGCAACGAGACTTTTTCAACTGTGCTATTAGAAGCCATTTTACAAAGTTCACTATATTTCGTATACAAGTTAATAACAAACACTATTTACAAACTGGTGGTTGAAAAGTAATATATAACTAATGACAAATTTCAATTTGCACATATTTATGTACCTGCTGTAACTGATTCAACCCTCACTGCATAAGCAGGGTGGGTGGGGGGCGGTAATCCATAATGCAGTGTAATTTTATAACATAAAAAAGCAAAAAGAATTTTTTGTACTTCCCAATCGCCTAGAAACCTAAAATTCACCACAGATATTTGTTAGAATTCCTTGATGGAGAATATCCCAAATTCGGAAAATTTAATATGGCGGATCAAATAGAAGAAGGGATCTTCTCACGGCTTGACCAAGAAAGGCAGAAAGTTATTTTTTTAAGGTGAGCGAGTTACGAGTTCATATCATAATAATAGACAAATAGATGTAATAAATTTGGTAGTATTTTTTTTATTTTCAATAACTCTAATCTTTTATTCCATTAACGCGAAAAGGCAAGAGTTTTCTTCTGTAGTTCAGCTAACTTCGTACAGTCTCTTCAATCGACTTCAAACATTTTAAAAGGGAACCTCTTCAATTTGATCCGACGTTTGTTTGGACCAGAGATTTTTATGTTACCAGCATTTTCGCAAACGCGACGAATGAACTAGTTATAAATGAAAAAGCTAATTTTCAATTTATAATAATAATCTTTTTTTGCAAATTAATAGGGTATTATTGCACTTTCTAAAGACAAAAACAATTTCCGCCACTTTCTCATTTTCGTAATTAGCATTTTATTAAATAATAATAAAGTCGAACAGCTATTTAATGGTCCCGAAAATAATAGTACAAATCTCAAAAACCACAGAATAACAAATAAATTGTTTTTAAAAAAATTTAAAACTTATAAAAATCAAATGAAACTGCTAAAAATGCACTAACGAGATGAAAATAAAAAGTGGCCACAAAAAAGACATTATTCTCCGGTGAGTTTAAATTGAACATACATTTAGTTGCTGAGTTATGAGATCTCAAAGTATACCCTCATTGGCCGATACCTTAGTAAAAAGTAAAAAGGGGGGTCGAAAGATCGCCTGCTAGGATCAAAATATTTTAATGTTATGTTTTCTGGGATGGAAATGACAAAAAAAATAGATTTCGCGATTTTTCAGGGGGAGGAACACCCTTAATATTGCAAAAAACACCCCATCAATTATAATTATTGATACAAATTTTTTAAATAAAATTCAATTTTTACAGCCTTTTTTATAAAATGAGTGAAATTACATGTAAATGAAAAAAAAGGTATTTTTGGCTTTAAAACTGTCCCTAAATAATTTTTGAAATAATGGAATTCTGTTTAAAAAAAGCGATAAGTTTTACTAAAAATGTCCGACATTAGCACAAAAAATTGAATACCCTGTACATTACAGAAGGTTAAAAGTTGGCAAAAATATCCTCAAAGCTTTTCTATGTGTCTTCTAAAATTTATTGTATAGCTTGTCCAGTCTCAGTTTGAAATGCATAAAAAATAGTTCATAATCATAACGTTACACCAGCGATGCCATAAGTTCCGACCATCAATTTTTAAAACCACTTTTTAATAAAAAAACATTTAACCTTATAGATTAAGCTTATAGATTATAACGAGGGAGCTGTAATGGTGAGCCAGGTAAACAATCAACTACTTTCGTTTGTGGTAAGCTCATCACATACCTGGTAAACTATATTTGTATACGGATATCGTTTGCAATATTCAAGAACGCGGCCTCGGGTGTTTTCTATCACAACAGGCTTTGTAATAATTTATCCTGGTAGCGACGATTCAGACTGAAATTCCAAATTAATATGAGAACTACTATACTAGGTTGTGGTTTGGAAAAAGCATATTTTTTTACTATTGGCCTGCACAGAAACAGGTTGAAGAAAAAAATTATATTTTGGCAACGTCGCAATCAAAGTCTATACAATTTTATAGTTTAAAGAAGAAATAAATAGAAAAGAAAACATAAGTACGTTCCATTGACAACTAGACACCTTTTTCTAATCGCCCTGTATGTCTCGAAATAATTTTAGACTCTCCTTTGCCGCATGCCAATTATCCTGTTCAAATAAAGGAGCTGATGCAGTAACTTGAAATGCAATTTTACATAATACAAATAACTAGTATTAATATTTGTGGGCAAATAAATTATAGTCTAAGAGCCAGTGGCAAGCAACCTAAAGGTAAATTATAAAACCTGAAATTTAGACCAATGAGTGTCTCACACCTGTCACCCATGAAACAGGGTCTCGGCTAAGCCCGGCTAGGTGGACTCTCGAGTTATTTAGGAGCACCAGGTATTAATATTTCACCAACTTTAAAAGTATTTTATAAAAGCTGCCGTTTAAAAAGTTTAAAATATACAATCATTATTATTTAAAAATGGCAGACGATTATCGCGCTTCCAAGGTTATGGCAGACATTTTTGAATGTAACAAAAATTATGATCTTATTAATCAACTTACCAGGAAGCTTTTCGATCATATCACCGACATAACATGGAAGTTGATCTCCTTCGAACCATTTGAAGACAAATGAGCTTTCTAGTTCTGTCCAGCCATACTCTAACGGGTTCAATGTGGTTGGGTTTTTTGAGAAGCATTCTTCCATATACTCGAAACATGTTTGGCTAAATTAACTAATTTGAATGTAGTTTTTACAGAAACAGATCCAATGGATGATGACAATCTGTCACATGAAGATGACGATGATTCAGAATATGATATTATTGGATAAAATCAAATAAACTGTGAACCTACATTATTTATATTTGTGTGAATAATTAAAATTTTATATTTTTTATATTTTTGCCCTAGCTTATCTGAAATAAATGAAAGATATTTAAAAAAAATCAATTACATTAATTCCACCACACTTCTAAGCTAATATTTATTATTGCCTTATAACGGACCATTTTCCCCATCATCTCTCTTACAACGGTAAATATAATAGTTATTGCAATAATATCAGATTTTATAAGCGTAATAATTAATTCAGTTGCATGCAAATTAAATAAAAAAAGGGAGTGCGTGCTATACATGTGTATATGTGCATGCACGGGCAGTAGGCAAGTTTTTGCAGTCTGCCGGTATATTATCCACGAAAAAAACGTCTGCCGAGATAAATTTAAGCTTTTAATACTTTAATGAACAACATATATAAAAATCAGATTTAATAAAATACTTTTGAAATTTTACAATTTTTGTTACTTTCAAAAATGCCTACCATTACTTTGGAAGCATGATAATCATCTGCAATTGCTATTTTTAAATGATAATGATTGTATATTTTAAAGTTTTTAAACGGCAGCTTTTATAAAATACTTTTAAAGTTTGTGAAATTTTCATACCTGGCGCACCTAAGTAACTCGACAGTCCACCTCACCGGGCTTAGAGACGCCGTCTCATGGGTGACAGGTATGAGACACTCACTGGCCTAAATTTCTAGTTTTATAATTTACCTTTAGGTTGCTTGCCACTGGTTCTTAGACCATTATATTATTCTTGTAATTATATTATCTTGAGGTAGATGAAGGTACTTAAATCTAAAGCTAATTAACATAATCCTACAATAATATGCATATTATCTTTCGAAACATGGTTTTAAATAAACCATTTGTATCAAAATCATATTCCATGAAATAGTTTAGTAAATATTTGAATTTGTAACAATTAAGAGTCAACTATGATAGACAGAATTAGATCGGGGATATAAATGTTAAGGTGACCATTTCCTAGAAAGAAACATCATAGTAATCGTGTTGTTATGGTTCTACTTAGGTAATCTTATTATTTTTTTATGTACGTACTAAGAAAAAAATGTTATGGCCAAAAATAATGAATATTTCCCTATGGTATGTCTCTTTCTAGGAAATGACCACCTTAACATTTATATACCCTGATCTAATTCTCAAATATAATAGACTGGGAATTCAATGAATTTTTGGAAATTCATTGTTACATTTAGTTTCTAGGAGATGATTCATTCTATGGAGTATACAGGGTGTTTGGTACATCGATAGAAAGTCTTTACTGACTGGTAGTTGGGATCGTTTGGAACCTACAATCATATTTACTCTATGCAAAGTATCATCTTTTGTGATATATTTTTGTAGGACAATGTATGTTAAAAGTACATAGGTTCCAATTTATGTGTCTATTTTATTTTCTCTAAAACGGCACTATTTCAAGATATCAAAATAGTTATAAAAACTTCTCTATTGCATACTCTTTCCAATGGTATACCACGTTATGGCAGAATTACAATTCATTAATCTATGAAGGATTTATTTGTAGACATTACATTTCTGATAAGAAAAGAAAATTAAACAAAACCATAAATTCTATCAGCCCCAAATTGGTGATTGTACATACTAATATTTAATAGAATTTTAGATATAAGGTGACCAGATGCAGAAAATTGTATTGCTTGGATATCAGTGACAGTGACTTTTGTGTGCATATTAAGAATATCTAAAAAATATACCATGTATTAGTAACAACTTAATTATTTCGCAAAATATCTAAAAAGACCGATATCTCAAGAACGACAACACTTTCTGCATAAGTGTAAATATGGCCACATAGGTTTCAAACGACCTCAATATTTTTTACCGATGTACCACACACCCGGTACCTCACGTCAAGAAAAACTTTTGACATGCGTTTACAATAAATAAAGTGAGACGCCAGAACTTGGAGCTATAACTGGTGATTATTTAAAGATTTTGAAAACTAAAAGCTACTCCTAGAATGAAAATCGTCTCAGATTAACCAACCAGAAAGCCATGTTTCCAAATTTTGAAGAAATTTATACTTATTTATTGTACATTTTATTTCAGAACTCTAAAATTATCAGAACTTTTAACAATGTTTTACGGCTTCCGAGACATAACGGTAACGTTAATTTTACCAAAATCGTACATTCGTTTTTATATGCCTATTAGTTATTATTCTGACTGAAAGTTGATTATAGAATGCACAATTTCTTATTAAAGAGACTTATAAAAAATTGTTCAAAATAAGAATGCCCCTTTTATGCACAGCTACACACAAACAAGTTTGCCCAAGAACTAATGAACAGATATTTCGATGTATTTTGACGCGCTAAATTCGAATTCGTAATTCAATTTGCTCCATGTCAACAATATTTTTCGTAAATAAAAAGAAAGGTTCTAAATCTATTAAAATGCGATTTTCGTAGAGTCCTTCATAACAAGACTGAGTGTGTTTTTGACACGTATGTCAATCCGCTGCACCTTGAACCTTGATCGGAGTTGCGAATGATCACGCCAAAGAAAAAATTATCTGCAAAAAGTAGCGAGAAATTCGGAAACTCAGCGTTTTGGTGGGAAGGATGCAAAGTCGTTACCCTCAACATAATTATATGTATTTTTATCAATATTATGTGTTATATTTGTTCCCTGAATTCGAATGGGTCATCAAATAGTTCTTATTCATCGCATTGGTTTCTAAACTAAAAAAAAAAAAAAATCAGGTTCAGTACGCAAGCTCTCCCAGCATTCTGGAAATTCAGTGGTGATTATCTCGAAATATAATAATAATAATAATAACTTTTATTCAATAATACCGTCAAACGGTGCAGAACAAGTCAAAAGAACATGATATTACAATTACATGGTGTATAACCAGCAACAGTACATTTAAACTATGTAAAAATAAAATAAAAACATTTAAATAAAGTATATATATAGTGGTTTCTGAAATACATGCATACATACTATGCACATACATATCATGCAACCTTTCTTTAAGCGGTTCCATTTTTTACGGTGTCATAATCCGCTTATTAATCAAGTGTTTAAATTACTTCAAAAACGGATGATTAGAAAAAATATTTGTTATATTTTCAAGCTTTAGAATAATTGTAATAGCGAAAAAGCACCCTCGGAGATGTCTTCGTATTTTCACATAGATTACACAAATTGATCTCTAAAAAATTATTTGACCGAGAAAAACAATATTTGACAGAGAGTTGATGCCATTACCAAGGAAGATACTTATATACGTTTAGTGATTAATATACAGGGTGAGCATATTTTCTTATTTTCTGATCTGCTGTCGATCAGATTGTTCTTGTTTTCTAACTTGCTGTAAATGTAATAAAAAAAATAAGCTGAAAATTAATACTATTTGGCTCGTAGTTAACACAACTTCCAAATACGAAACATTTAATGAAAGTAAGCAGGATGGCCACTCGGAAAATTTTGAAACGACAGGGGAATATGATATTTAGAATGTAACTGATACTATTACAAAAGCCCTGGTATGCTATTATCATTCGGAATTCCTCAGGGGCTTTATTATTTTCGGCCTACCGGATAATTTACTGATGAACAAATACTAAAAATTGACTTTTTTGGAAATCGGCTTTACCGAATTTGTTCATATATCACAAATCGATGTGTCATCAATGGTGCTGTGACATAAATCATTTGTCTCGTAGGAGTGCAGATGTAGTGATGAGAAAAAACAACAAATTGCGATTTTCTCGAAAACAGCCCCAATATCTTTATAGTTCGATATGTTATTACGACTCTATAATTTCATCATTCATGTGTCCTGGAAAAATATTTTTCAATCGAATATCATTATTCTTATATTTTTAAAATCACTAAACTTTATTGTTCCCAAATCCATGCATCTTATCATTCCAAACAGTTTTTGCTTGGTTGAAAAAAAGGTGAACGCCTTTGTCCTGAAGTGGTCATAAAGTTATTATCCCACTGTTTAATTTACCTGTTCCAATCACATCTTGTTTCCCCCCACCTTTCAATAAAAGGGTTCCTTGCCTGAACCTTAACGCTTGCCACCAACAATATAATCATTGCTGAAGCTTTATTTGCACATTCAAGAATGGCCATCAGTATTAAGCAGTTATTTAAATTCGAGATAAACGAGATCAGAAGATATTGTGACGGAATTTTCCATACTTCGAAGCGGATAGAAATCTACCGAAATCTCAGTTTGTGTGTTGTGAAAAGATTTCAAGTTATAAAAACCGAAGAAGAGACCATGTCAGATCAATGTGAACGTGTTGTGAGCCGATTTGCTGCAATGAAAGTTACAGAAGACGAACACGATAATCTTCCAAAACACCTAAGCATGTTAATCGCACATAGAGACTATCTGAAACAGGAGATATCAACCACAAATAAGTTTCTAAGTAATAAGAAAGGCAGCAAGAGGTTGATAAAGAGAAATTCGATAATGAAAGTTGAATTTAAGATTGTGGATAAAGTTGCGACAAGGGAAATAAGTAATCATCAGAGGGGTAGAAAAGAAGAAAATATATCGAATCATATTGGGAAATTAATCCATACAGAATTAAGGCTTCGCCGATTTCACAGAGTTTGTGAAGAAGAAAAATGTTTCAAAATTAGATATACTGGACTTAATAATGCAATAAAGAAGTTGTTAAAAGCGATTAATATTGCCAGTGAGCAACAGAAGAATGGAATGGTAAACACATGTATGCAATTAAAATAATTTGTATTCTTTTAGTAAACTTGGTAATTTTGACATTATTTTTTACTTTACTATATTTAAAATAAAACCAGTGTTTAGTAATTTTAAAAAGTACCTCTAAATTTGTACAAAGGTAAATCTTATAGATCCTTAGCGACATTGAGTCTGAAAATATTTGTTTGTTAATAAAAATTCAACACGTTACTTAGTGTAAAGTAAGGTAGGTAATATTGTTTAATACAAAGATTTTTTTGGTGCTGATTTCTTCATTACTGTTGTTATTTACTGTGTATTATATTGTACTATATTAATTAATATTAATACATTTTTTATAAATATGAAAATGGCTACTGTTCACAATGATTTTCATCAAATTAAAAATTTTCTTAATTTATTTCCATTCCTCACATTATATCTTCATTAACACGATAGCTTGAAAAAGAAATAGCCGGTTGTATTGAAATCTGTTCCGTGTGCTGGGTAGAATGTAAAAAGTAATGGTGATTACCTGGGACTCGCGACTGGGCAGAGTGAAGAGGGGGTTAATATTTTTATTTGTAAATTACATTAAAACAATTAAATTATTTTTAGAAAGATTTTTTATATTAGGCTCCACACTTATTATAGCCTAAGAGCTGGCTTAAAAATGATAAGGTGTAGCGAAAATTTGTATGTGAAAACACTCCTTATTTGCTGAAAACTTTGCAGCCAGAAGTCTGTCCCGGGGAGGGAAGCGTGAGCGGGCGGGCAAACGTGTTAATTCTTAATCAAAATATAATCTTTGAGTGCAGCTCTGAAATTTTGTGTAGTTATAGCTTTTAACTGTATAAATTGCGTTAAATTTTTGCCAGAAGTCTAGGTTGGGGATTAAACGTTGCCAGAAGTCGGTAAAGTTGTAAGAAAATTGTTCAAATTATTAAAATTTGACGTTGGTCAAAGTGTAGTTCTGGTATTCCTATTTACTATTTTACTTTTTTCTCCACCACTCTAGAGGGGGTGGGAATCACCTCCAAGTAAAACGTGGCAATTGTTTTCACATGAGATTTTTATGTTACCAGCATTTTCGCAAAGGCGAATAAAAAAATTAATGTTCAATTTATAATAATGATATGTCCCTAGTAGCACCAATGTTGCACCAATATATAATCCATATAGGACCAATATATGAATATTGGTCCTATATAGGACCAATATTCATATATTGGTCGTATATGGGTTATGTATTGGTCCAGTATGTTGTGCTACTAGGGTTGTGCAAACTAATAGGGTACTATTGCATTTTCTAATGACAAAATCAATTGCCGCCACGATCCCATTTTCGTAATTGGCATTTTAATAAAGAATAATAAAATCGTACAACTATTTAGTGTTCCCGAAAATAATAGAATAAGTCTTAAAAAACACAGAATAACAGATAGATTGTTTCAAAAATTTTTAAAACTTTTAGAAACCAAATGGTGCTGTTAAAAAAATGCGCTAAAGACAAGAAAATAAAAAGTGAAAGGTTTAAATAATCGTGTGTTTTTTACCCTCAATATCGCACTTGAAATTAGTTCTAAACGTTAAAATTGCCGAGTTATGAGGCTTCAAAGTACACCAACAGCATCATTGTCTAATTAGTAAAAAATAAAAAGGAGCTTCGAATGATCACCTGCTATGTCCAAAATGTATTAACTTTTAGGTTTTTGGGGTTGAGATAACAAAAAAAAATGATTTCGCGATTTTGCAGGGAGTGGAACAGCCCTAAAAATTGTAAAAACGCCACCCCATCCATTATAATTATTGATGCAATTTTTTTTAAATAAAATTGATTTTTTTACAGATTTTATTATGTATTCGGTAAAATAACAAGTTAATTTAAAAAAAATGTTAGTTTGGCTTTAAACTGCCCTTAAATAGCTGAAACTATCTCTAACTTGCTGAAAACCTGGAAATAGATAGTTTTTCTAATTTGTTCAATTTCTAAGGATTCGGCAGTTAGCATCTACTGCAGGGTAATATATTAACCCCAGAAGGGGTGAAAGCTTACAAAATGTCTTAAAAATTCTATTAAGTATTTTTGTTTTTTAATTTTTAGGATAAAATTGAATTACAGTGAAGTATTCATAGATTACAAATTTACAATTTGCGACCTTAAAAATCCCCATGCATCAATTTTTAATAGAATCGGACATTAAATAATGACAATAATCTGTTCTCCATCTTGGACTTTTCTATAAAAAACATCAAAATATTGTGAACCACATACACGAGCAAAATGCAAATTTCAAGTCAATAGGACATCTGGAAGCGAGTGAAAATTGAGTTGCAGATTTTTTTGCATACAGAGTGTATGGGAATCCACTTAATAAATCCGTGACGATATTCCTAAATTAATATAAAATTTAACGAAACGTGGACTGTAGTGATTTTATAATTCACTACGGCCCATAGTGATTCCAAATCGAGTTTGTTAGTTAAAAAATGGCTAGAGAACGCAGATCTTCTAGGAAATTATTTTTTTTTTTTAATTAAGACTTGCCGAAATTCTAACAAAATCTTGGAGCCCGAATTTCGAAAAAAATATATATTTTATTAAATTATTTTTAAGTTAACGGCCAGAAAAACAATTACAATTTTCAGACAAAAATAGTTACTTCGAAGTTTTTTGAATAATTAAAGCTAATTAGAATATAAAGTAAAGCAACATCAGTTGTCAAGTTCGACAAAAAAGTGTCAATTGACAGCTGCCAAGTTGACATTTCACTTGTATTACAAATTTTTTTCACAAAACTTGCTGGTCTAGGGTTTTTGGGGTCAATAAATTCGAAAATGATGTCAAATTGGACAAAAGATGTCAGTGGAGAACTCAGCTAAGTTGTGAAATTTTCAAATGGCCGTCATTTTTTAATTAAAATATAAAAAAATTTGACAAGGGTTTTGGGCTTCCTAGACCCAAAACATCGTATGAAGTTATTCTGTATATTATGTCAAAAATTATTTAAAGACAACTTTTTGGTCCTTAACTTAATATATTAAAAATGATTTTTTTTTTCAGAATTCGTGCTCTGAGGATTTGTTGACATTTTTGTAAGCTTCAATTGAAGATTGCCCATTTCCGACAAGATTTGCGCTCTCTAGCCATTTTTGAACCAAAAAACTTAATTTGGGCCCACTGTGCGGCCCGCTAAAGTTTACGTGATCCTTGATGTAGACGCTGCAGGTCACAATACAAACCTATAATGTTCAGCGTTACTCAATTAAATTAAGTTAAATAAAAATGAAAAGTTTTAAATACGTTCATAGTTTACCATAGCGGAAGTCTCTATGTCCCAGCGATGCGGCAGGTATTTTATGTCACTTAAAAACCGTGCAAGATAAGTTTTTACAGGGAAATAAAACAGTTTTTGCTTGGTTGAAAAAAAGGTGAACGTCTTTGTCCTGAAGTGGTCATAAAGTTATTAACCCACTGTTTAATTTACCTGGTCCAATCACATTTTGTTTTCCCCCTACCCTTCAATAAAACGGTTACTTACCTGAACTTTAACGCTTACCACCAACGATGTAATCATTGCTGAAGCTTTATTTCCACATTCAAGAACGGCCATCAGTATTAAGTAGTTATTTAAATCCGAGATAAGAGGAACTTTAAGATCAGAAGATATTGTGACGGAATTTCCCATACTTCGAAGCGGATAGAAATCTACCGAAATCTCAGTTTGTGTGTTGTGAAAAGATTTCAAGTGATTCAAGATTCAAGTTATAAAAACCGAAGAAGAGACCATGTCAGATCAACGTGAACGTGTTGTGAGCCGATTTGCTGCAATGAAAGTTACAGAAGACGAACACGATAATCTTCCGAAACACCTAAGCATGTTAATCGCACATAGAGACTATCTGAAACAGGAGATATCAACCACAAATAAGTTTCTAAGAAATAGGAAGGGCAGCAAGAGGTTGATAAAGAGAAATTCTATAATGGAAGTTGAATTTAAGATTGTGGATAAAGTTGCGACAAGGGAAATCAGTAATCATCAGAGGGGTAGAAGAAGAAAATATATCAAATCATATTGGGAAATTAATCCATACAGAATTAAGGCTTCGCCGATTTCACAGAGTTTGTGAAGAAGAAAAATGTTTTAGAATTAGATATATTGGACTTAATAACGCAATAAAAAAGTTGTTAAAAGCGATTAATATTGCCACTGAGCAACAGAAGAATGGAATGGTAGACACGTGTATGCAATTAAAATAATTTGTATTCTTTTAGTAAACTTGGTAATTTTTACATAATTTTTTACTCTACTATATTTAAAATAAAACCAGTGTTTAGTAATTTTAAAAAGTACCTCTGAATTTGTACAAACGTAAATCTTATAGATCTAGTAGGGAATCTAGCTTGCCGTACGATGCGTTTTAAAGGTGGGGGGGTCAACTCATATGTATACAATAACTAAAAACAGTTTTCTATGTAAAATTGTCTGCTGAATTCGAATTACGAGTTCACCACTAAATTCGGAATTGCGAAATTATAGAAAAAGTTGTTTATTTCCAAAAGTAAGAAAAACACAATAAACATTAGTATTCTCATTCCCCACTCAATATCTCATTTACTGGTAATAGTATCGATCTGAAATTTTAGGAGAATAATCTTTTAACTTTCTTCTTGGGCTCTGTATAGAGCCAAATTATTGTATCAATACAACTTTTTTATAAAAAACAACTATAGTCCTACATGTCGCACAAAAGTTCAAAAATGTATTGCAAAATATAGTATGCGAGAAACTTTTTTATAAGTAGAGATAGAGGTGTAGTTAATCGACATAAAATGATGATAAAAGACCAAAGAAGTTTTTGCAATTGAATATCTTTTTTACTTTGGCTTAATAGTGAAAAAAAAGGAGATTATATTGGTTCAGCGTTGGCGCATATGTTGGCCCGGCCCGGTCAAATTGGTCTAGCTCGGTGTGTACACTTCATTGCGTGCTCTGCTAACCATTGTGTATCTATTATAAGATAAAAGCTTCCATATTAGTAAGAAAAAGGCTTAGGGTCTGCGATTTAATGAACCATATTTATATTGTGTCAGTCCAATTAAAAATGTTTGTATTTTATGTAAATAAAGAAAACTATTTAATTTTTATAATTAGTTTAATTTAAAAGTGAGGAACATTTGCCTTCGCACAAACAACTTTACTTTTGCACTTAGACATCGACAGCGACTGGTACAAGTGTACATTTTACATTTGCAATATGAATTTAAGTGTATATTCTCTGGCTTTTGTGGTTTACTCATCATTATCGGTATAGTGTCTATATAAAATAATAATTAAAACAATTACCTCATATCTGTTTTATATGAAGTGAATAAATGTGCTCGTAGCTTATCCAAATTTCCTCTAAATAAAGGTCTGCCATAAAGAACCTTAAAAAATAACCTACAGGAATCTAATACACTATCAGTTAGTTTGTAAGTTCCATCTCGGTTCGCTGCCCCAAGATGTGTTAATTCTTCTAACATATTTAACCTTTCACGTAATATTTTAACTACTGTCTTTTTGCCTTTCTTAAAGGGATAACTAACAGTATCATTTCCAGAAGGGCAGTAAACAGCTAGTAAAATGTTGGTCAGATTTCTTTTGTCGAAATCAAATGTACTAGATATTTGGGTAATCACATCATGACAAAGAATAAAAGATTTTTGCCGTTGAAGCCATATTTCAGTGTTTAATATAGTCGCATAATACAATGAAAGAACAAAAATATCAGTGTCCACAGTATATACAGGGTGATTCACGCAAACCGTTCATTAGAAGTTTAGGGACTTGTAGAGATAATTTAATTTTGAAAATTTGGTTGCTTACATAGTTTTTTATGCTCTTTTCACTAAAAATATTTTCAACATCATTGCACTTCCGCTTATAGCGGAAGTTACCATCAACTTCGTTATTTTAAATGGAATGATATATATTTTCTTGCATTTTTGAATTCAACTGGTCATTTTAATAGGACTTTGATCATACTACCATATCCCTAAATCTAACCCTACTCGAGATATACTGACTTTTCGGAAAATTTGTGTCTTGACACCGAGTAGTTTGAAATTTGCTGTCTCTAACATAATGAAAGTGAAAGTTACCATTTATACAACACAATTAGTAGAACCCTTAAGCTTCCTAATTGTGCTTTGAAAGTAACCTAATTGCTTACAGGGTGGTCAGAATTTACTGCCAATTTTGGCAAACTTCAAACGTCAAAAAGTATTTTTTTTAAATGGAAAACCCTGTATATTTTTACTGTTTCTCATGTATAATTTTATTCTGCATCGATCTGCATTAGGGTTCCCTATACTCATCTTTTATAGTTTTTGTGTTATTGATAATTTTGTATTTTAATGTGCGAAATACATCGAAGTATGTGTTGCTCTTATATTAGTCGGCTGTGAAAATGACATTTGTTGCAATTAATAGCGTTTATCAAACAAAGTCTTACAATAGTTGGCTGTGGAAATGACATTTGTTGCAATTATTAATCTATCAAACACGTCAGTGTTTATAGCGATTTTATAAATAAATTTAGTAAAGGGTTATCAGTCATGGAGAATAATAGAAATGGATATTCAAACAATAATATTTTAAACTTATTTTTTATTCACGGCGAATGCCACAGAATTATACCTCGAGTAGGGTTAGATTTAGGGATATGGTAGTATGATCAAAGTCCTATTAAAATGACCAGTAGAATTCAAAAATGCAAGAAAATATATATCATTCCATTTAAAATAACGAAGTTGATGGTAACTTCCGGTATAAGCGGAAGTGCGATAACCATGAAAATATTTTTAGTGAAAAGAGCATAAAAAACTATGTAAGCAACCAAATTTTCAAAATTAAATTATCGTTACAAGTCCCTAAACTTCTAATGAACGGTTTACGTGAATCACCCTGTATGACTGTTCTAGTACATTCATTTCTAAAAAATGACAAGATTGCAAAAAGTCTGGTACCTGCTTCTTCATGATCGGAAAAATGTAAGGATTTCATGATTTTCACATTATTTTGATCGCATAAAATAGTTTTGCTATTTTCTAAAAACATAACTGCAATAACAATCTGAACGTTTTGATCTATCCGAAGTAACTTTTCTCAAACTTGCAAGCAAAAAAGTTCAAGAGTTCTCGTTTATTATCAGAATGAACCTTTTGGTCTCATGTTTATAACTAATTTCAAAGACTTTTCAAAGAGTTCTTTGAAAGTTGAACAGCCATAGCTTTGATGCCTTTGAATTAAAGACATGGTGTAAATAATAAGAACAGTATTTTTCGGTTCTACTGGTAACTGATAAACTTCCACTGGTACAATTTTTAAAATGAAACATACATGAACTAAATAATAAAATACCTACGTATCTCTGATATGACTGAATACGGTTGCGAGTTGCTAGCAGAGAGCGCTCGCGCCGGCCGAGGAGAACGGGCAATATATGAGTCGTTACACTACTATTTATTTACAACAGTCATAACAGCCAAACTAAGCATTCTAGAAAAAAATTCTTCAAGTAAAAAAGTTTCTATAATTCATAAGCTTTATTTTCTCTCGATCATATGACCATGTATCTTTAGTAATAAAAAAGTTTCTAGCATGTTATATTTTGCAATGCATTTTGGTGTTTTTGAGCGTTAAGCGAAGATTTTTATTTTTTTTGCCAAAAAACGACGTTGCCGAAAAAAGTTTCACATAAACTGTAAGTGAGGCCAATCTCCAAAGATATTGGTGTCAAAATTTGAAACAGATATCTCGAACAGTTAACGAGGTATTGACTGAGAAACAAAAAAATAAATGTTTCCCGTAGTTTTTAGAAATTTGCCCAAAATTGCATTTTTTTCCCATTTCGCAATTCTGGATGAAGGGGTGAACTCAAAATTCGTATCCGTCATGAAATTTTACATGGGAATCCGTTTTTGGTTTTTGTATATGTCACAGTTGACCCCCCCTTGCTGAATTGGAGGTCTTAGATTCCCTACTAATCCTTATTTACACTGAGTCTGAAAATATTTGTTTGTTAATATAAATTCAACACGTTACTTAGTCTAAAGTTAAGGTAATGTTGTTTAATACAAACATTTTTTTGGTGCTGATTTCTTCATTACCGTTGTTATTTACTGTGTATTATATTGTACTACATTAATTAATATTAATAAATTTTTTATAAATATGAAAATGGCTACTGTTGACAATGATTTTCATCAAATTAAAAGTTTTCTTAATTTATTTCCATTCCTCACATTATATCTTCGTAAATACGATAGCTTGAAAACGAAATAGCCGGTTGTATTGAAATTTGTTTTGTATGCTGAGTAGATTGTAAAAAGTAATGGTGATCACCTGGGACTCGCGACTGGGCAGAGTGAAGAGGGGGTTAATATTTTTATTTGTAAATTACATTAAAACAATTTAATTATTTTTAGAAAGATTTTTTATGTTAGGCTCCACACTTATTATAGCCTAAGGTGCAGCGAAAATTTGTGTGTGAAAACACTCCTTATTTGCTGAAAAATTAGCTTTGCAGCCAGAAGTCCGTCCCGGGGAGGGAAGCGTGAGCAGGCGGTCAAGTGCGTTAATTCTTAATCAAAATAAAATCTTTGAGTGCAGCTCTGAAATTTTGTGTAGTTATAGTTTTTAACTGTAGAAATTGCGCAAAATTTTTGCCAGAAGTCTAGGTCGGGCATTAAACGTTGCCAGAAATCGGTAAAGTTGTAAGAAAATTTTTCAAATTATTAAAATTTGACGTTGGCCAAGGTGCAGTTCTGGTGATTCCTATTTACCATTACTATTTACCATTTTACTTTTTTGCCCATCACTCTAGAGGGGGGTGGGAACCACCCCCAAGTAATAAGCGGCAATTTTTAAAGGATAATCTTCTTGTGCTCAGTATTAGATACTCAATGCAAAAAAAATCATGAAAATCTATTATTTTGAATAATTAAAGCTAATTAGAATATAAATTAAAACAACATCAGCTGTCAAGTTCGACAAAAAAGTGTCAATTAACAGCTGCCAAATTGACATTTCACTTGTATTACAAATTTTTTTCACAAAAATTGTTGGTCTCGGGTTTTTGGGGTCACTAAATTCGAAAAAGATGTCAAATTGGACAAAAGATGTCAGTGGAGAACTCAGCTAGGCTGTCAAATTTCCAAATGGCCGTTATTTTTTAATCAAAATATAAAAAAAAATTGACCTAAGGGTTTTTGGGTCTCCTAGACCCAAAAGATCGTATGAAGTTATTCAGTACATTATGTCAAAAATTATTTAAAGACAATTTTTTGGTCTTTAACTTAATATATTAAAAAGGAATATTTTTTTTCAAAATTTGGGCTCCGATTTGTTGAAATTTCTATAAGCTTTAATTTAAGATTGTCCATTTCCGACAAGATTTGCGCTCTCTAGCCATTTTTGAACCAAAAAACTCGATTTGGGCCCACTGTGCGGCCGGCTAAAGTTTACGTGATCCTTGATGTAGACGCTGCAGGTCACAATACAAACCTGTAATGTTCAGCGTTACTCAATTAAATTAAGTTAAATAATAACGAAAAGTTTTAAATGCGTTCATAGTTTACCATAGCGGAAATCTCTAGGTCCCAGCGTTGCGGCAGGTATTTCATGTCACTTAAAAACCGCGCAAGATAAGTTTTTACAGGGAAATAAAACAGTTTTTGCTTGGTTGGAAAAAAGGTGAACGCCTTTGTCCTGAAGTGGTCATAAAGTTATTATTCCACTGTTTAATTTACCTGGTCCAATCACATTTTGTTTTTCCCCTACCCTTCAATAAAACGGTTACTTACCTGTACTTTAACGCTTACCACCAACAATGTAATCATTGCTGAAGCTTTATTTGCACATTCAAGAACGGCCATCAGTATTAAGTAGTTATTTAAATCCGAGATAAAAGGAACTTTAAGATCAGAAGATATTGTGACGGAATTTCCCATACTTCGAAGCGGATAGAAATCTACCGAAATCTCAGTTTATGTGTTGTGAAAATATTTCAAGTGATTGAAGTTATAAAAACCGAAGAAGGGACCATGTCAGATCAATGTGAACGTGTTGTAAGCCGATTTGCTGTAATGAAAGTTACAGAAGACGAACACGATAATCTTCCGAAACACCTAAGTATGTTAATTGCACATACAGTCTATCTGAAACAGGAGATATCAACCACAAATAAGTTTCTAAGTAATAAGAAGGGCAGCAAGAGGTTGATAAAGAGAAATTCGATAATGAAAGTTGAATTTAAGATTGTGGATAAAGTTGCGACAAGGGAAAAATCAGCAATCATCAGAGGGGTAGAAAAGAAGAAAATATATCAAATCATATTGGGAAATTAATCCACACAGAATTAAGGCTTCGCCGATTTCACAGAGTTTGTGAAGAAGAAAAATGTTTCAAAATTAGATATACTGGACTTAATAATGCAATAAAGAAGTTGTTAAAAGCGATTAATATTGCCAGTGAGCAACAGAAGAATGGAATGGTAAACACATGTATGCAATTAAAATAATTTGTATTCTTTTAGTAAACTTGGTAATTTTTACATAATTTTTTACTTTACTATATTTAAAATAAAACCACTGTTTAGTAATTTTAAAAAGTACCTCCGAATTTGTACAAACGTAAATCTTGTAGATCCTTATTGACATTGAGTCTGAAAATATTTGTTTGTTAATAAAAATTCAACACGTTACTTAGTCTAAAGTTAAGGTAATATTGTTTAATACAAACATTTTTTTGGTGCTGATTTCTTCATTACTGTTGTTATTTACTGTGTATTATATTGTACTATATTAATTAATATTAATAAATTTTTTATAAATATGAAAATGGCTACTGTTGACAATGATTTTCATCAAATTAAAACTTTTCTCTATTTATTTCCATTCCTCACATTATATCTTCGTAAACACGATAGCTTGAAAAAGAAATAGCCGGTTGTATTGAAATTTGTTTTGTATGCTGAGTAGATTGTAAAAAGTAATGGTGATCACCTGGGACTCGCGACTGGGCAGAGTGAAGAGGGGGTTAATATTTTTATTTGTTAATTACATTAAAACAATTAAATTATTTTTAGAAAGATTTTTTATGTTAGGCTCCACACTTATTATAGCCTAAGGTGCAGCGAAAATTTGTGTGTGAAAACACTCCTTATTTGCTGAAAAATTAGCTTTGCAGCCAGAAGTCCGTCCCGGGGAGGGAAGCGTGAGCAGGCGGTCAAGTGCGTTAATTCTTAATCAAAATAAAATCTTTGAGTGCAGCTCTGAAATTTTGTGTAGTTATAGTTTTTAACTGTAGAAATTGCGTAAAATTTTTGCCAGAAGTCTAGGTCGGGCATTAAACGTTGCCAGAAATCGGTAAAGTTGTAAGAAAATTGTTCAAATTATTAAAATTTGACGTTGGCCAAGGTGCAGTTCTGGTGATTCCTATTTACCATTACTATTTACTATTTTACTTTTTTGCCCATCACTCTAGAGGGGGGTGGGAACCACCCCCAAGTAATAAGCGGCAATTTTTAAAGGATAATCTTCTTGTGCTCAGTATTAGATACTCAATGCAAAAAAAAATCATGAAAATCTATTATACATTACAAACTGGGGTCCGAGGTAAAAACCTATTTGCATTGGACTACCGACGTTTGTTTGGACACGAGGTTTTTATGTTACCAGCATTTTCGCAAAGGCGAATGAAAAACTTAATGTTCAATTTACAGTCATGTTTTTGTAAACTAATGGGGTACTATTGCCTATCCTCAAGACAAAAGCAATTTCCGCCACGTTCCCATTTTCGTAATTGGCATTTTATTAAAAAATAATAAAGTCGTACGGCTATTTAGTGTTCCCGAAAATAATAGAACAAATCTTTAAAAACTACAGAATAACAGATAGATTGTTTAAAAAAATTTAAAAACTTTTAGAAACCGAATGATGCTGTTAAAATAATGCACTAAAGACAAGAAAATAAAAGGTGACCGCAAAAAGGTTTAAAAAATCGTGTGCTTTTCACCCTCGATATCGCACTTGAAATTAGTTCTAAACGTTAGTTTATAATAAGACATTAATCCCCGGCGAGTATTAAATTGAGCATACGTTAAAATTGCTGAGTTATGAGACTTCAAAGTACACCATCAGCATCATTGTCTAATTAGTAAAAAATGAAAAGGAGCTTCGAATGATCGCCTGCTATGTCCAAAATATTTTAACTTTTAGGTTTTTGGGGTTGAGATAAGAAAAAAAAATGATTTCGCGATTTTTCAGGGGGTGGAACACCCCTAAAATTTGTAAAAAACGCCACCCCATCCATTATAATTATTGATGCAACTTGTTTTAAATAAAATTGATATTTTTACAGATTTTATTATATATTCGGTAAAGTAACAAGTTAATTTTTAAAAAATGTTAGTTTGGCTTTAAACTACCCTTAAATGGCTCAAACTGTCTCTAAGTTGCTGAATAAATTGTTTTTTCTAATTTGTTCAGTTTCTAAGGATTCAGCAGTTAGCATCTACTGCAGGGTAATATATTAACCCCAGAAGGGGTAAAAGCTTACAAAAAGTCTTAAACATTCTATGAAGTATTTTTGTTTTTTAATTTTTAAGATAAAATTGAATTACACAGTGAAGTATTCATGAATTACAAATTTATAATTTGGGATCTCAAAAATCCCCATACATCAAATTTTAATAGAATCAGATATTAAATAATGACAATAATCTGTTCTCCATCTTGGACTTTTCTATAAAAAACATCAAAATATTATAAACCATATACACGAGCAAAATGCAAATTTCAAGTCAATAAGACGTCTCGATGCGACTGAAAATTGAGTTGCAAATTTTTTTGCATACAAAGTGTATGGCAATCCATTTAATAAATCTGTGATATATTCCTAAATTAATATCAATTTTAAAAAAACATGGACTGTAGTGATTTTATAATTCACTACGGCCCATAGTGATCCCAAATCGAGTTGGTTGGTTCAAAAATGGCTAGAGAACGCAGATCTTGTAGGAAATGAAATTTTTTTTTAATTAAGACTGGCCGAAATTCGAACAAATCCTTGGAGCCCGAATTTCGAAAAAAAATGTTTTTTTTTTTAATTATTTTTTAGTTAACGGCCAGAAAAACAATTACAATTTTCAGACAAAAATAGTTGCTTCGAAGTTTTTTGAATAATTAAAGCTAATTAGAATATAAATTAAAACAACATCAGCTGTCAAGTTCGACAAAAAAGTGTCAATTGACAGCTGCCAAATTGACATTTCACTTGTATTACAAATTTTTTTCACAAAACTTGTTGGTCTCGGGTTTTTGGGGTCACTAAATTCGAAAAAGATGTCAAATTGGACAAAAGATGTCAGTGGAGAACTCAGCTAGGCTGTCAAATTTCCAAATGGCCGTTATTTTTTAATCAAAATATAAAAAAAAATTGACCTAAGGGTTTTTGGGTCTTCTAGACCCAAAACATCGTATGAAGTTATTCAGTACATTATGTCAAAAATTATTTAAAGACAATTTAATATATTAAAAAGGAATATTTTTTTTCAAAATTTGGGCTCCGATTTGTTGAAATTTCTGTAAGCTTTAATTTAAGGAAATGGACAATTCCGACAAGATTTGCGCTCTCTAGCCATTTTTGAACCAAAAAACTCGATTTGGGCCCACTGTGCGGCCGGCTAAAGTTTACGTGATCCTTGATGTAGACGCTGCAGGTCACAATACAAACCTGTAATGTTCAGCGTTACTCAATTAAATTAAGTTAAATAATAACGAAAAGTTTTAAATGCGTTCATAGTTTACCATAGCGGAAATCTCTAGGTCCCAGCGTTGCGGCAGGTATTTCATGTCACTTAAAAACCGCGCAAGATAAGTTTTTACAGGGAAATAAAACAGTTTTTGCTTGGTTGGAAAAAAGGTGAACGCCTTTGTCATGAAGTGGTCATAAAGTTATTATCCCACTGTTTAATTTACCTGCTCCAATCACATTTTGTTTTCCAACACCCTTCAATAAAACGGTTACTTACTTGAACTTTAACACTTACCATCAACAATGTAATCATTGCTGAAGCTTTATTTGCACATTCAAGAACGGCCATCAGTATTAAGTAGTTATTTAAATCCGAGATAAAAGGAACTTTAAGATTAGAAGATATTGTAACGGAATTTCCCATACTTCGAAGCGGATAGAAATCTATCGAAATCTCAGTTTGTGTGTTGTGAAAAGATTTCAAGTGATTCAAGATTCAAGTTATAAAAACCGAAGAAGAGACCATGTCAGATCAATGTGAGCGTGTTGTGAGCCGATTTGCTGAAATGAAAGTTACAGAAGACGAACACGATAATCTTCCGAAACACCTAAACATGTTAATCGCACATAGAGACTATCTGAAACAGGAGATATCAACCACAAATAAGTTTCTAAGTAATAAGGGCAGCAAGAGGTTGATAAAGAGAAATTCGATAATGAAAGTTGAATTTAAGATTGTGGATAAAGTTGCGACAAGGGAAATAAGTAATCATCAGAGGGGTAGAAAAGAAGAAAATATATCGAATCATATTGGGAAATTAATCCATACAGAATTAAGGCTTCGCCGATTTCACAGAGTTTGTGAAGAGGAAAAATGTTTTCAAATTAGATATATTGGACTTAATAACGCAATAAAAAAGTTATTAAAAGCGATTAATATTGCCACTGAGCAACATAAGAATGGAATGGTAGACACGTGTATGCAATTAAAATAATTTGTATTTTTTAGTAAACTTGGTAATTTTTACATTAATTTTTACTTTACTATATTTAAAATAAAACCAGTGTTCAGTAATTTTAAAAAGTACGTCTGAATTTCTACAAACGTAAGTCTTATAGATCCCTATTGACATTGAGTCTGAAAATATTTGTTTGTTAATAATAATTCAACACGTTACTTAGTCTAAAGCTAAGGTAATATTGTTTAATACAAACATTTTTTTGGTGCTGATTTCTTCATTACTGTTGTTATGTACTGTGTATTATATTGTACTATATTAATTAATATTAATACATTTTTTATAAATATGAAAATGGCTACTGTTGACAATGGTTTTCATCAAATTAAAACTTTTGTCTATTTATTTCCATTCATCACATTATATCTTCGTAAACACGATAGCTTGAAAACGAAATAGCTGGTTGTATTGAAATTTGTTCCGTATCCTGGGTAGACTGTAAAAAGTAATGGTGATCACCTGGGACTCGCGACTGGGCAGAGTGAAGAGGGGGTTAATATTTTTATTTGTAAATTACATTAAAACAATTAAGTTATTTTTAGAAAGATTTTTTATGTTAGGCCCCACACTTATTATAGCCCAAGAGCTGGCTTAAAAATAATAAGATACAGCGAAAATTTGTATTTGAAAACACTCCTTATTTGCAGATAAGTTAGCTTTGCAGCCGGAAGTCCATCCCGGGGAGGGAAGCGTGAGCGGGCGGTCAAACGCGTTAATTCTTAATCAAAATAAAATCTTTGAGTGTAGCTCTGAAATTTTGTGTAGTTATAGTTTTTAACTGTAGAAATTGCGTAAAATTTTTGCCAGAAGTCTAGGTCGGGAATTAAACGTTGCCAGAATTCGGTAAAGTTGTAAAAAAATTGTTCAAATTATTAAAATTTGACGTTGGTCAAGATGCGGTTCTGGTGATTTCTTTTTTACCATTACTATTTACTACTTTACTTTTTTGCCCACCACTCTAGAGGGGGGTGGGAACCACCCCCAAGTAATAAGCGGCAATTGTTAAAGGATAATCTTCTTGTGCTCAGTATTAGATACTCAATGCAAAAAAAATCATGAAAATCTATTATACATTAAGGTGCGTATAAGCTTGGCGAACCGAACATGTAATGTAACATGCAATGCAACAGATTCGTCAAATTGGGACGGTCTTGCGAACACGATACGAATGGCTATTTCGGAGCGCGTTGCGATCCACCGCTTGTCGGTTTTTGCGACGAACACAAAGGGATTCGCAGTGCGTAGTGGGACGGCACTCGTGATGTTTTAATGTTTTAACGAACATGGACTAGTCGGAGGAGGCGGCTTTGCTGTTAATAGAAATTTTAAGTATCATAGTGTTCTTTGGGACCAAACGGACCCGAATTATTTTAATAAAAACAAAAGGAAAGATGCATGGATGGAAATTGCTGCTTCCATGTACCTAGCAACCAGAGGAAGCATGTAAAAAAATGTTCATTATTATAGTTTTACTATATAAGTTAATTATCATAAAATGTTTATATTGGCCGTTACTGTCCTGGAACTTCAAAACTCCCAGTAGATCGTAGAAGCTTTCGTTTTTTTTTAATATTTGCGATAATTAATAAGGCACTACTGCCTAAAACCAAAGCTTCAGCTTTACCGTCGGACATGTTTTTGGTCTGTTACCATCGGATAGACTAAACAGTTCACCTCGCTTGCTCGCGGCGTGTTCGTCGAATCCCACGGTTCGTAAGATGTTCGTGGCGTGATCGCGGGAGACAAATTTTCACGCGCATTGCATTGCATGTTACATTACATGTTCGGTTCGCCAAGCTTATACGCACCTTTACAAACTGGGGTCCGAGGTAAAAACCTATTTGCATTGGAATACCGACGTTTGTTTGGATACGAGGTTTTTACGTCACCAGCATTTTCGCAAAGGCGAATGAAAAACTTAATGTTCAATTTACAATAATATTTTTGGAAACTAATGGGGTACTATTGCATTTCCTGAAGACAAAAACAATTTCCGCCACGTTCCCATTTGCGGCAGGTATTTTATGTCACTTAAAAACCGCGCAAGATAAGTTTTTACAGGGAAATAAAACTGTTTTTGCTTGGTTGAAAAAAAGGCGAACGCCTTTGTCCTGAAGTGGTCATAAAGTTATTATCCCTCTGTTTAATTTACCTGCTCCAATCACATTTTGTTTTCCCCCACCCTTCAATAAAACGGTTACTTACTTGAACTTTAACACTTACCATCAACAATGTAATCATTGCTGAAGCTTTATTTGCACATTCAAGAACGGCCATCAGTATTAAGTAGTTATTCAAATCCGAGATAAGCGGAACTTTGAGATCAGAAGATGTTGTGACGGAATTTCCCATACTTCGAAGCGGATAGAAATCTAACCGAAATCTCAGTTTGTGTGTTGCGAAAGGATTTCAAGTGATTCAAGTTATAAAAACCGAAGAAGAGACCATGCCAGATCAATGTGAACGTGTTGTGAGCCGATTTGCTGTAATGAAAGTTACAGAAGACGAACCCCATAATCTTCCGAAAAACCTAAGCATGTTAATCGCACATAAAACTACAAATAAGTTTCTAAGTAATAAGGAGGGCAGCAAGAGGTTGATAAAGAGAAATTCTATAATGAAAGTTGAATTTAAGATTGTGGATAAAATTGCGACAAGGGAAATCAGTAATCATCAGAGGGGTAGAAAAGAAGAAAATATATCAAATCATATTGGGAAATTAATCCATACAGAATTGAGGCTTCGCCGATTTCACAGAGCTTGTGAAGAAGAAAAATGTTTCAAAATTAGATACACTGGACTTAATAACGCAATAAAAAAGTTGTTAAAAGCGATTAATATTGCCACTGAGCAACATAAGGATGGAATGGTAGACACGTGTATGCAATTAAAATAATTTGTATTCTTTTAGTAAACTTGGTAATTTTTAGATTATTTTTTACTTTGCCATATTTAAAATAAAACCAGTGTTTAGTAATTTTTAAAGGTACCTCTAAATTTGTACAAAGGTAAATCTTATAGATACCTACTGACATTGAGTCTGAAAATATTTGTTTGTTAATAAAAATTCAACACGTTACTTAGTCTAAAGTTAAGGTAATATTGTTAAATACAAACATTTTTTTGGTGCTGATTTCTTCATTACTGTTGTTATTTACTGTGTATTATATTGTACTATATTAATTAATATTAATAAATTTTTTATAAATATGAAAATGGCT
The DNA here is from genome assembly GCA_963583905.1 of Stenurella melanura. Classification (NCBI taxonomy): domain Eukaryota; kingdom Metazoa; phylum Arthropoda; class Insecta; order Coleoptera; family Cerambycidae; genus Stenurella; species Stenurella melanura. Next base: position 172,738,114 of record OY757310.1, on the reverse strand, counting down.
GCTGTTGACAATGATTTTCATCAAATTAAAACTTTTGTTAATTTATTTCCATTCCTCACATTATATCTTCGTAAATACGATAGCTTGAAAAAGAAATATTCGGTTGTATTGAAATTTGTTCCGTATGCTGGGTAGACTGTAAAAAGTAATGGTGATTACCTGGGACTCGCGACTGGGCAGAGTGAAGAGGGGGTTAATATTTTTATTTGTAAATTACATTAAAACAATTAAATTATTTTTAGAAAGATTTTTTATGTTAGGCTCCACACTTATTATAGCATAAGAGCTGGCTTAAAAATAATAAGGTGCAGCGAAAATTTGTATGTGAAAACACTCCTTATTTTCTGAAAAGTTAGCTTTGCAGCCAGAAGTCTGTCCCGGGGAGGGACGCGTGAGCGGGCGGGCAAACGTGTTAATTCTTAATCAAAATAAAATCTTAGAGTGCAGCTCTGAAATTTTGTGTAGTTATAGGTTTTAACTGTAGAAATTGCGTTAAATTTTTGCCAGAAGTCTAGGTCGGGGATTAAACGTTGCCAGAAGTCGGTAAAGTTGTAAGAAAATTGTTCAAATTATTAAAATTTGACGTTGGTCAAAGTGTAGTTCTGGTATTCCTATTTACTATTACTATTTACTATTTTACTTTTTTGTCCACAACTCTAGAGGGGGGTGGGAATCACCTCCAAGTAAAACGTGGCAATTGTTTTCACATGAGGTTTTTATGTTACCAGCATTTTCGCAAAGGCGAATAAAAAATTTAATGTTCAATTTATAATAATGATATTTCCCTAGTAGCACCAATATTGCACCAATGTATAATCCATATAGGACCAATATTCATATATTGGTCGTATATGGGTTATGTATTGGTCCAATATGTTGTGCTACTAGGGTTGTGCAAACTAATAGGGTACTATTGCATTTCCTAAAGACAAAATCAATTTCCGCCACGATCCCATTTTCGTAATTGGCATTTTAATAAAGAATAATAAAATCGTACAACTATTTAGTGTTCCCGAAAATAATAGAATAAATCTTAAAAAACACAGAATAACAGATAGATTGTTTCAAAAATTTTTAAAACTTTTAGAAACCGTTAAAAAAATTCACTAAAGACAAGAAAATAAAAAGTGACCGCCAAAAGGTTTAAAGAATCGTGGGCTTTTCACCCTCGATATCTAATCGCACTTGAAATTAGTTCTAAACGTTGGTTTATGATAAGACATTAATCCCCGGCGAGTATTAAATTGAACATACTTTAAAATTGCTGAGTTATGAGCCTTCAAAGTATACCATCAGCATCATTGTCTAATTAGTAAAAAATAAAAAGGGGCTTCGAATGATCACCTGCTATGTCCAAAATATTTTAACTTTTAGGGTTTTGGGGTTGAGATAACAAAAAAAATTGATTTCGCGATTTTGCAGGGAGTGGAACAGCCCTAAAAATTGTAAAAAACGCCACCCAATGCATTATAATTATTGATGCAATTTTTTTTAAATAAAATTGATTTTTTTACAAATTTTATTATATATTCTGTAAAATACCAAGTTAATTTAAAAAAAATGTTACTTTGGCTTTAAACTACCCTTAAATGGCTCAAACTATCTCTAAGTTGCTGAATAAATTGTTTTTTCTAATTTGTTCAATTTCTAGGATTCAGCAGTTAGCATCTACTGCAGGGTAATATATTAACCCCAGAAGGGGTAAAAGCTTACAAAAAGTCTTAAAAATTCTATGAAGTATTTTTGATTTTAATTTTTAAGATAAAATTGAATTACAGTGAAGTATTCATGGATTACAAATTTATAATTTGGGATCCCAAAAATCCCCATACATCAAATTTTAATAGAATCAGATATTAAATAATGACAATAATCTGTTCTCCATCTTGGACTTTTCTATAAAAAACATCAAAATATTATAAACCATATACACGAGCAAAATGTAAATTTCAAGTCGATAAGACGTCTGGAAGCGACTGAAAATCGAGTTGCAAATTTTTTTGCATAAAAAGTGTATGGCAATCCATTTAATAAATCTGTGATGATATTCCTAAATTAATATCATATTTTAAAAAATGTAGACTGTAGTGATTTTATTATTCGTGTGAGATAACTCACCTTGGTGTTACAATAGACAGAGTATGCCGCGCCGGCCCGCATATTTACAAACACTAACATATGTTAACACCAGGGTGTTAAAATCACTAAGCTTTAGCACAAACGGTACATTTACGCATGCTAGTTGATGTTGACACTCATAGATTACATTACTAGGTACCTATGCGAAAAGGATTAATTTATTTAAGTTATTAATATGACAATAAACAATAAAACGCTGCTGAAATATCTAAAATATTTTTTTTATATATATTTTTTATAATGATAAAATATTTGACGTATATTTTAAAGCAGTCATTTAATGAGCGGACCCATGCCTTTAGCGTTAGGTCGATTTTGTGCACATAACCCCTTACGGGGACTCTTATTTTTCTTATTGCTACCTTTGTTTTAGACGGCCGTCCATTCTGAATTCTCCGCGACCCGCAAAGCAGCCCTTCACGATGTTTCCTTCTGCTGATGGTAGTTGGTTGGACTTTAATTTTTCTGCCTATAAATAGGGGCTGTTTATACACTGACATGCAAAAATTAAAAAAATCTGATGGAGTATCGATTTGGTTTAGTTTATTGTTAACAAGTCCTAGCATTTTCTTCATATGACTGTTTTGATTGGAAGTAATTTAATAAATGAAAACCAACGGTACACTAGCGCACATACAACTAACTGCATCATCAGGCGAGATAAAGGCCCAAGGGTCAAAATTTGCGCATCAAGCTCTTGCGTATTTTAATATAGTGTCAACATCCATTAGCATACGTAAATGTACCGCTTGTGCAAAAGCTTAGTGATTTTAACACCCTGGTGTTAAGTTACGTTAGTATCTGTAAATATGCCGCCGGCCCACAGTGGTCCCAAATCGAGTTTCTTGGTTCAAAAATTGCTAGATAGCGCAGATCTTGTCGGATATGAACATTTTTTTAAAATTAAGACTTGTCGAAATTCCAACAAAACCTCGGAGCAGTAATTTCGAAAAAATGTCCCTTTTTTATTATTTTAAGTTAACGGCCAGAAATACAATTACAATTTTCAGACAAAAACAGTTGCTTCAAAGTTTTTTGAATAACTAAAGTTAGTCAGAAAATAAAGCAAAGCAAAATCAGCTCTCAGATTAGACAGAAATGTGTCAATTGACAGGTACCAAATTGACACTTGACTTATATTCAAAAAAATTTTCACAAACATTTTTGGTCTCAGGTTTTTGGGGTCACTAAATTCGAACAAGATGTCAAATTGAACAACAAAGATTTCAATGGAGAACTCGGCTAGGCTGTCAAATTTCCAAGCGGCCGTTATTTTTTTATTAAAATATAAAAAAAAATTGACGTAAGGGTTTTTGGGCTACCGAGAACCAAAACATCGTATGAAGTTATTCAGTATATTATATCAGAAATTATTTAAAGAAATTTTTTTGGCTTTCAACTTAAAATAATAAAAGTCTGTAAGCTTTAATTTATAAAAAATTATTCATTTCCGGCAAGATTTGCGCTCTCTAGCCATTTTTAAACCAAAAAACTCGATTTGGGACCACTGTGCGGCCGGTTAAAGTCTTCGTGATCCTTGATATAGTTGCTGAAGGTCACTGTACAAGCGGTTAATATTCAGCGTTACTTAATTAAATTATGTTAAATAATAACAAAAAGTTTTAAATGTGTTCATACTTTACCAGAGCGGAAGTCTCTAAGTCGCTTAAAAACGCGCAAGATTAGTTTTTACAGGGAAATAAAATACATATGTTCAAAGTGAACTAAGTAAATAGGCAACTAAATCAAACAAGCAAGGGATGCGAAGGATTACAAAATAATAATAGAAACAATAATAAATACCAAACATAACGTTACTGGTTAAGCTAATAAATGCATGTTAAAAGAGAGATAATTCTTTAAATAGTGGAATTTCGTTTAAAACAAAGCGATAAGCTTCACTAAAAATTTCCAAAGAATTGAACATCCTGTAAATTGCAGAACATTAAAAGTTGGCAGAAATATGCTCAAGGCTTTTTTATGTGACTTCTAAAATTTATTATAAGTATAGCTTGTCCAATTTCAGTTGAAATGCATAAAAAGACCGACAAGGAAATAGTCCATAATCATAACTTTACACCAGCTCCGACAGTCAATTTTTAAATCCACTGTTTAATTTTTGTAAATATTGTTCTACTACTTTATATTAATTGACGGGCATGATGAAAATTATTTATTTACAGTACATAAATAATGTTAATTTAAGCTCCATGAATGATTCAGTAAAAATAAATAAATATCATTTAACCTACGGCTATGCTACCGGTAATATTAAAAATTAACCAAGAGCTTATAGATTATAACGAGGGACTTGTAATGGCGAGCCAGGTATACAATCAACTACTTTCGTTTGAAGTAAGCGCATAACATACCTGGTGAACTATATTCGTATACTGATATCGTTTGCAATATTCAACTACGGGGCCTAGGGTGTTTTCTATCACATCAAGCTTTGTAATTATTTGTCCTGGTAGCAACGCTTTAGACTGAATTTTGAAATTAATAATGGAAATACTATACTAGGTTGTGGTTTGGAAAAAGCATATTTTTTTACTATTGGCTGACACAGAAACATGTTCAAGAAAAAAAGAATACCTTGGCAACGTCGCAATCAAAATCCATACAATTTTATAGGAGACATAAATGGAAATTTAGGAAACATAAGTACGTCCCATTGACAACTACAAATCTTTTCTAATCGCCCTGTATATCTCGAGATAATTTTAGACGCTCCTTTACCGCATGCCAAAAATCCTGTTCAAATAAAGGAGCTGACGCAGTAACTGGAAATGCAATTTTACATAATCCGAATAACTTGTAGGTATTAATATTTGTGGGCAAATAAATTATATTATTCTTGTAATTATGTTATCTTGAGGTTGATGAAGGTACTTAAATCTAAAGCTATAAAATTGTACCTGTAAATCGCTCTTTCTAATTAACATAATCCTAAAATAATATGCATATTATATTTCGATATATGGTTTTAAATAAACCATTTGTATCAAAATCATATTCCATGAAATAGTTTAGTAAATATTCAAATTTATAATAATTAAACATCAACAATTATAGACAGAATTAGATCAGGGCATATAAATGTTAAGGTGACCATTTCTTAGAAAGAGTCATCATAGTAATTGTCTCGTTATGGTACTACTTTAATATTCTTATGGTTTTTTTTGTATATACGTACTAAGAAAAAAAATGTTATGATGGCCAAAAATAATAAATATTTCCCTATCGGGTGTCTGTTTCTAGGAAATGGTCACCTTAACATTTATTACCATGATCTAATTCTCAAATATAATAGTCGGGGAGTTTAATAAATTTTTGGAAATTGATTGTTACATTTAGTCTCTAGGAGATGTTAATTTTATCTAATATACAGGGTGTTTGGTACATCGATAGAAAGTTTTTACTAACTGGTAGTTGGGATCGTTTGGAACCTATATGACCATATTTACCTTAAGCCAAGCATCATCGTTTTTGTGATGTATTTTTGTAAGACAATGTATGTTAAAAATACGTTGGTTCGAATTTATGTTTCTATTTTAAACAATATTTTCTCAAAAACGGCACTATTTCAAGAGATTAAAATAGTTATAAAAACTTCTCCATCGCATACTATTTCCAATGGTAATACTACGTTATGGCAGAATTACAATGTATTAAACTATGAAGGAAACATATGTAAGCCTTCCTACTGATGTATTTATTTAGTTTTGAACATTTAAAAATTTCATGTTTTGCTTTTATCGACGAGACTAATTGAAATTTCAAGCCCACCCCGACCGTAGCACGTCGCATTATTCGACAACACTCACAGCGGATTTCTCCGTTCGAATCCTGTATGGGTGTACTTTTTTAAATTTGTTTTGAACTTTTTGGCTGCTGTTATAAAGTACAAATTACCATATCAGACGCTGCCCATCTTTCGGCAGCCACTTTAGCCACAATATCTGGACACTCTTGCATTACAAAATTGTATCATTCTATCTTTCTCTTCTTGTCTTTTTGTACATTTTTGTTCGAAATTCATTTATTTCTCAAAATTCCTTTCAGAAAATCGTATTTTAACCAGAACTTTATTAATTCAAAAATTTATCCAATCCAAAATTATTTTAAACCAAAAACTCTGCGGCATCGTCGACTGTTAGCAATGTAAGTCTTAAACGAATTGCATGGAGCAGGTGAGACGCCTTAGCACTCAGTTGTATATGTCTACCACCAACGACTGAGCTTGTCTTTTTAACCATATTTATATACATGTTTTACAAATTATTTTAAATATACACTTTTATATGTTCAATTTTGCCATCAGCTTTTGTAAATCTTTTATTTTAGAGATAGGAGTTAGTTTCATTGTTAATTATTTTAAGTTTTATATTCACTTACTCATCCAACCATTCAATTGCCACGGCGCTTTGCGCCGCGCATGTCTGGCTGGCTCTGAGTACGTACATATAATACCATGTTATTACTAAATTGAATAAAAGAAGTTTTGAATTGAATTGAAAAATTTCTTGTCCTAAAATGACATATCATTTATTTATTTATTTATTTATAGTTAAAAAGTGCAACTACACAAAATTTCAGAGCTGCACTTAAATATTTTATTTTAATTAAAATTTAACGCGTTTGGCCGCCTGCCCACGTTTCCCTCCCCGGGATGGAATTCTGGCTGCAGAGCTATGTACTTTTCAACTAGTATGGAGGTTTTTTACATAAAAATTTTAACTGCACCTTATCATTTTTAATTACTGTAGCCAGCTCTTCTCCGTCTATTATCACTTATGACATTTCATAGTGCTTATTCAATAAAATCAGGTGAGATAAGTACCATATTGGTCCAAAAGGCGAGAAACTATTTGATGCATTGCAAATTACAATTAGCTATGTTGGGTATCGCATCAAAAGTAACTAAGTATAAAACACATTTGTTTTATTTGTTTATTCGTAATAAAAACACCAAATGGCGGCATCAACATGGCGGACAAACTTTATCATTGTTCCGATTCGACTGGAAATTGGTATCTGAAGGTTATCATGGCCGCAGATTACAATCATGAGATCGAAACCCAAGAATCCAAAATGGTGGCGTCAATATGGCGGACAAGATTTAACATTTATCAACTGATTCGACTGAAAATCGGTATTTGAATGTAATCAAGATTGACAATTACAAATTTGTGAAGAAAACTTAAAGATTCAAAATGGCGGCGTCAACATGGTGAACCAGTTGTATCATTTATAGTCTGATTCAACTGAAAGTCGGTATCAGAAGGTAATCTAGGTAGTCGATTACAAGTTTAGATCAAAAATTAAAAATTCAAAGTGGCTGCGTCAACATGGTGGACCAGTTTTATCATTTACAGTCTGATTCGACTGAAAATCGGTATCTGAAGATAATCAAGGTCGCCGATTACAGACATGAGATCGAAATCGAAGAATGACGGCGTCAATATAGCGGATAAATTATATCATTCATGGTTAGATTCAACTGAAAGTTGGTATTTGAAGGTCGCCATGGTCGTAGATTACTAATATGAAATCGAAAGTCAACAATTCGAAATGGACACGCCAATATGGATGACATGTTTTTTCGTTTATTATCTGGCTCGACTAAAAGTCGAAGACTGATTATTACCGAGGTCGCAAATTACCAATGTAAAATGAAAACTTAAAAATTCAAAAAGACGACATCAATATGACGGACAAATTTTATCATTTATCGTCCGATTCAACGGAAAGTCGGTACCTGAAGATTATTGAGATAAAAGGTAACAGATTATAAATATGTAACAAAACCACAAAAATCAGTTCTGGGGGTGCCGCGCAACCCCCCCAAAATAACCACCCCTTCGGTGAAAAAAGCCTTATTTTACTGATAACTTGTTAACCGTTGAATATATAAAAAAATGTTCATCATAAAAAAGAAAACTTGACTAATCTCCTAAAAAAAAAAGTCCTCATGTAATTTTCTTGTATATGCCATGGTTTTCGAGAAAATCGATATTGACAAATATTGAAAAATTTGTATTTTTAATGCGCGCGAATGTACGTATATTTGAAATTATTTGCGCGCGGCCTATAGAAAAAAATCTAATTGCTCAAAAACCAAACAAGCTAGGAAGAAAAATCAAAATGGGTTTTAAAGGGGATATAAAGTACTCTCTTGTGTTGCCATGTTTGAGGGCTATTGCTATTTATTAGTATATAAAAATAACAACATAGTATAGTTTATCTCTTGATTTTTTTGTGCATTTAACTATTCACAGGCCCATAAAAAATAACTGACTATAATATAAGTCATAAATGCATTATCTAAGTAGTTCAAAGTAGTACTTCAATGCAGAAAAAGTTAGGAATAAAAATATTCACATTTACAAATTTAGCAACATGTTAAAGTTAGTCAAAAAAAAATCGAAAAAAGGCTGCATATTCAATTTTTTGATATTTTTTTAATACAATTTTATAACAATTAAATAATTAGAAACAATAGTTATAGACCAAGCAAATGGGTAGGTTAAGTCGCAAAATGTGTCCGGAGGGAGATCTCTACGGGAAAAGTTGTATTGAGCCGAGATGTAAAAAAAAAGCCTAATACACTACTAGCCCCACCCTTTCCTTAAGGGCAGAAAAAGGATGAAATAGTTTATTTTTGCGTATAAATCGAAAACGATGTTAGATATGGAAAAAGGTTTCAGATAAAAATTGTAGAGCTTAAAATTCTGCTTAAAAAAGGTCATATGCATTTATACCGTATTTCTGATGGTTTGACTGTAAAACCTGTATGACGCTTAGGGGCTGAATGAAATGTTAAAAAAAATCGTAAAAAATCGAAAAGTTGATATTTTTAATTATTTTCTTTTTGAATCTCCTTAGAAAAATCCTCAACTTTCTTTACAGAGATAAGGTATCCTTATCTACTTGTTTATATAAAAGTTATAAACATCTGAATTTTTAAATTCACGATTAATCAGGGTTGAACGTAGCGAAAAATATTTTTTTAAGCAACACTGTCTTCTTCGTGAAATTTCCTTACAAAAAGTCCTTTACAGTTTTTTTTTATCTCACATACCAACGTTGATATCTAAATAAAATTACTATAATTCCTACAATTTTTATTTCACTCGACGCCACTGGAATATAGTCTAAGAGCTACTGGCCTCGATAACATACCCATTTTCACAAGGCTGGAAATATGCGAAGATGTTAGTTTAAGGCTTACCAAAGAAGGAATGGCCGGTGTGGCGAAAGGATGTCGACGGGGTGAGCAGTGAGCACTCTTGCATTTTTTGAAATTGGTTGCCGTTTAAGTTGATGTTTATTTTTTACTTCTACAAAGTTTGCATTTTCAGATACCACATAGGAAGCCAGCGTGCAATCACCCAACATATTTATAAAAGCTAGAAACATTATTAATCCTGTTCCTTAGAGCTTGGCAGACAAAATAGTGATAAGAGAAATTTCTTTGGTGGTGGGAACTTCACTAGATGACTGTTGAAAGTCTACATGCTTTTCGTGGTTGGTGGAAGTTTTTGTATGGAGCTGATATTTTTTATCGATTACTTGTGTCACAATGAGTACAAAAATATGATTGACATGCATATCGGTTGGTGGGTTTCCAGAAGCAGAAACTGTTAACCTGCGAGATATTTCACTGTGGATGGCAGATTTATAACAAGCTGATTTTTTCTGTATCGATTAATTACCATTCGGTAATTACGAAAATACGATTAGCATACATATCGGTCAGTGCCTATCTAGAGGCAAAAACTGTTCATCTGTATGACAGATTTGTAACAAGCTGTTTTTTTTTATTAATTCATTTATATTCTACAAGTAGAAAAATAATGGTGTCGAATATAGTGACATACGACTCTGAAGTGGTGAACAAATTCATTAACTTGGACATGGATTATTTCTATTTTTTTATAGTTTTTAAACGTCAATCGCATAAATGCGATGAATATAGGATAATAAATATCCGCCAAAAAGTTCAACATAAATTTTAAAAAGTTCAAAACAAATTTTAAAAGTACACCTGTACAGGATTCGAACCGAGAAATCCGCTATGAAAGTCGTCGCTTAACGCGATTTGCTACGGCCGGGATGGATTTGAAATTTCAAACAGTCTCGTTGGAGAATGCAAAACATGAAATTTTTAAATGGATATAACTAAGTAAATGCGCCAGCAGGAAGGCTCCCGAATGTCGATATAGATACAGGTTAGGTGATGTCTTGAAAATGAGATAATGCAAGATAAGAACTGTGTTAAGTGACCTGGATATCTATTCAGAAATAGGCTTGTGAAAAAACGCTATTAGTTTTTTCATCCAAAATTTATTGAAAAATATATTTTTTAACTATAAAAATTCACATTGAAAGCACGAACAGGATGTAATTCATACTTTAATTATATAAACGGAAATGTTTTGAATGAGAAAAGTTGAACTGAAACTTAAAAGTTCACAGTGGCGACGTCAATATGGCAAATTTTATATGTCTTATATAAGGCACTCAGAATTAATTCATACTAATTCCACGCGATCAACTAATTTTTTAATAAAGTTTCAACCACTTTTTTGACGGTAAATTTTTTTCTACTTTTACTTAAAATGCCCGTTTTGATATTAAAAATTATTTTGAAAATGTTAAAACTAGAGAAAAATTGTTATTTTGGTCTAAAAATATTCGAGATCGCTGACTACGATTCTGCATTTAAAAAATCGAATATCGCGATTTTCTTGTAAAGGACTTTTGCGATTTTATTTGTATTTCATAAATTGATATCACTAATAATCTTAAAATAAACACATTTAGTGGGGTCCAACAGCCAGCAATAGGAGCCGTGGGCCTCACGGGTCCTTTACTGGAATTATTAGTATCCGCCTTGGAAGTTAAAGTAGAAAGTCTGGGTACCAAAAAAGAGCAGAAACTTGGTCCAAGAATTTTTCAAGGCGGCCACGGGCGCTCGTAACAGTTTGATTTAGTAAAAAATTTTAGAGCGATGCGGAACCGTTTAAGTAATGATTTTTCTAATTAATTTTTAAGCAAAAATTAGTAATTACGGTGTCCAATAAAAAACCTTCAGGGTTGCAAAATGTGATTCGTCGATCTCTGCAAAAGTTTTGAATTAAAATCAGCGCAAATAAAGAAATTCATAGACAAGTAAAATTAATGAAATTATGTAAAACCTATGACAAATCGTTCTTGCCTCAAGTAACCTTATACTTTGAGTCCACGGACTTTCCAATGCTCCTAACCGTTTTTGAAAGCCGTTAAAAACGTTGCAAAGGTTGTAGCAGAATAAGCATGATAAAATGGTCCCAGAAGCGTCAGTAGATCGACAATAGAAAAAGAAATGTTTTCCTCGAGTTGTAGTCCCGTGTCGCCACTGGTAACCCCTGGACCCTAATAAATATAATTTTTCGTTATCATTTTTCATCTCTGCAAGTTGTGCATTAATTATTATCACAAGCAGCTATCCCACCGGCGTGAGGTCGGAAAATTGCTGGTTCTTTTTCAATATCTAGAAAACGGGTCCGAAATTTTTAATAAAATGAGATGCAAAATGAAGCCAATAAACGTACTTTTCGACTGTTTTTTGTTTGGAACCAATACGTGTAATTGTTTTCAAATGCCACCCCTTATAAGCACACCTTTTAATTGCTATCCGTATTATCTTTTTTATATTTACACCCTTAAGAGGATCATAAAGTTATTATCCTACCGTTTAATTTACCTGCTCCTATCAAATCTTGTTCTTCCCCTCCCCTTAATAATAGGGTACCTTACCACACCTTTAAATGCTTACCACAAAACATTACTAAAGCTCTATGTGTATAGTCAAGAACTGCCATCAGTATTAAGTAGTCATTTAAGTCCGAGATGAGCGTGCCTTCAAGATCAGAAGATATTGACACTGCATTTCCCCTGTCCCGGGAGACAATAGAAACCTACCGAAATCTCAGTTTAAGTGTTGCGAGGAGATTTATAGAAACCAAAAGAGAGACCATGCCAGATCCCTGTGTACTTGCCGTGAGACGATTTGCTGTAATAAAAGTTACAGAAGACGAACACGATAATCTGCCGAAACACCTAGGTATGTTAATAGCGTATAGAGACTATTTGGAACAAGAGATATCCACCACAAATATGTTTCTGAGCAATAAGAGCAGCAAGAGGTTGATAGAGAAAAATTCAATAATGAAAGCTGAATTTAATATTGTGGATAAAGTTGCGACGAGGGAAATTAGGAATCATCAGAGGGGTAGAAGAGATGAAACTATATCAAACCATATTGGGAAATTAATCCAAAAAGAATTAAGGTATCGCCGAATTCATAGAGTTTGTGAGGAAGAAAGATATTTTAAATACAAGTATATTGGAATTAACAATGCGATTAAAAAGTTATTAAAAGTGATTGATGTTTATTCTGAGCAACAGAAGAATGAAAGGGTAGACTAGTGAATAAAATTAGAATAATTTGTATTTTTAATTAAACTTAGTAAGTTTTACATTATTTATTAGTTATGATAATTTTCAACATTAATAAAACCAATGTATATATATTTTAAAAAAGATTTAGAACTTTATGACATTGAGTCCCATTTCTTTTAATAGTAGAAATATTTGTTTCTTAATAATACTAACCAAGAGAAACACTCAACATGTTGTTTTTCTAGAGTTAAAATAATATTTTTCCAAGCAAAAAGTTTTTCGGTGTTAATTATGTACTACTTTCTTCTGTTATTTATTGTGTATTATATTATTTATTATTAATAAAAATTTTAATCGATTCAGATCTACCTATTTAGGACGATTATTTTTACTTGAATGAAAGGGTGTAATGATTTTTATCAAATTCAGAGTTCTCTTAATAAACAGGGTATCCCAGTTAAAACTACGTGAGCCATTTTCTCAATAACTGAGAGAAATATTTAAATTTTGTAAAATATGTTTATTTGCATAGTCTGGCAAATACTTTTTGCAGAATTCAAATATCTCTTTTAATTATCGACAAAATGACCCCAGGCGTTTTAAGTGGGACACCCTGTATATACACTCCTCATATTATTGTACTCTTCATAAATTTCAGAACGAAGAATATAGGGAGATCAAGAAAGACTGACTGTGCTGCTCCCACACTATTTTATGATACTTTCAAAATTTGCATGTTGGCGACAGTGACTTAGTAATTTATATAGGTCGTGTGCACGTGATGTCACAAATTTAGACATTTGTCAGAGTTTAGGGACAGCAAACCCAAATTCCCAAAATGTTAAATAGAAACTGATCCAACTTTCCATTATACTAGTACTTTTTAGGATATTATATCATATAAAATGCCAATTTTTGGCTGTGTTATTAATTGTGGAAGTGTGGCAATACGAGAGGACCCAGTTTATATTAAATTACCTCGATTCTTAACTAGGAAAAGTTGAGGTTGGAATACAAAATATAAACGGACCTCCATCAAATTCTGTACATGAATCGAATAAAGGCAATTGTGAATGTTAAATAATCCAAAATTAGGTTTTAAATCCTTACAAAATCCGCAATATATATAGTTAAAACGATCGGCTGATCACAAAGTGGCGGCCATTTGTATTTCAGTATTCCCCATTCTAGTAATATAGGAAATTAGTTTTAATAATGTACGTAGAATTTTGATAATTTTAGTCTCGATCGCGCTGTATATTGCAGCTGTGTTTGGTTTCACACTTATTACAACTGATAACATTTCATAGTGGTTATACAATAAAATCAGGGGAGAAAAATGTCATATTAGACCCAAGATACCAAAAAACTGTTTTGCAAATTACAATTAGGCATGTTGGGTATCAAATCACAAATAATTAAGTGTAAGAAATTACTAACACCTATATTTTATTTTTTTATTCACTATACAGGGTGTTTGGAACATCGAATAAAGCCTTACGACGATGACAAAGGAGATCATTTAGACTGCCTTAAACCAAATATACATTAGCACAAAGTTTTAAGGTTTTTCCAATCCATTTTTTTTCGTAAAATTGAACAATCCTTCGAAAAAAATGAAACAGGAAATGTATACTACGCACAACAATAAGTTAGGCGTAGGACCTGAGCCTGTATTAGTAACAATGGTTTACACTTTGAACTTGAATAAAAACCCGTTTGATTAGTAAATGTTGTCTTATTTATGTTTAAGGTTTAAATTGGAAACCTCCTCTTTTCCAAAAATGATCAGTTTTTACATTGTAGCTCTTAGAATTAACCAGTTATCATAACATGTGGTATACCGTTCGGAAGGTAATAATTACAGATGTTTTTAAAGTATTTTAATAGCTGAGTCAACTCTTTTTTTCTACTTTATATCTTATTTATGAAATTTTGTCGAAAATGTGATTTGCTATTTTACAAAAAACTAGTTTTTAACATTAAATGTCATTCATTACTTGTTTAGGGACTTTGGTCATTTGTTGTATAAATTCACAGAACAGACACACACTCTCTTAAAAGAATAAAAATAATCATGGTGGGTTATTATACGGTAAAGATGTGAGAAAAATGGATTTTTTTAAATAACACAAAAATTTCGAAAATCTTCAAAACCGTACTAAGGTACGTTTGGCTTAATGCAGTCTAAATGATCTCCCCTGTCACCTTCGCAACGCTTTGTATCAACCTTTCAAACACCTTGTATAAGATTTTTAATAGCTCTTTATGATGAAATGAAATTTTAACCACTTTTCTTTGTCGGCAAATTTCTTTTGCTTATTACTCCAAAGACCCGTTTTGATATTAAACATTGTTTTAAAAATTTCACGCATCACTTTTTTAACCATGCAGAAGTTTGTTCTTGGTTTCTTTACAACTCAACAAATTTCCGGAAATTTTTATCCTCCCTGAGCAAAATTAATAACTGGAAATTTTTCTGTCAAGTTGACATTTGCTTTACATAAAAATACATATTTAGGTGTAACATTTTCTTACCAAATATGCCACGAGTTTAAATTAATATCAGGAAATTTTTCCTCGTTCAAAAACAAGCGATTTAAGCTCGAGGGATATTATAAGTGAAAATCTTACAACTTGAGAAATTACTGTTACTCTGACCTGAAAATATTCAACTATCGGTTTTTGAGATCGCTGACTACGATTCTGGTGTTTAAAAAAATTATTAAGAAAATAACGGCTCCCAATACCCCTGTGGGTATTAATAATATATTAAACTATAAGTGGATATTAAGGTCTTTAAAACACGCGCGATTTTTCGAGCACGACGGCGCAGCCGGAGTGCTTGAAATAGAGCAAGTGTTTTAAAGACCAATTATTCACGAATACTTTACGCTATTTTTTTTATTGGTACACTTTGAAATCATAGATACTGGTATTATTACTACAAAAAATGGAAATAAGAATTAAGAATGTAAAATGGTTGAATTCGTGATGTGACATCAGGATACCTGTCAGTGTCAAATGAGGAATGCAAAAATTAATTTACATCTGTCACATAGGATTAATTATTGTCACTACAGTTGTTACTGATTGCATATTGCTTTAAAATTAGTTCTAACATTGATTACTTAAATAGAAAAGCAGGTTCGCGGTTAATACCGCAAAAATTCCTGTTAGATCAATAATTGAAAAGGTGACATTTTGACTCGGGTTGTAGTTGTTGCCATGGTAACCTTTAAAACACACGCGTTTTTAAAAGTTGGATTTAAACACTCTGAGGCATACTTTAAACAAGTAAAATAGGGTATCAATAAAAAAAATATTTTTTTTTATTGGCACCCTATTTTGCTTATTTAAAGTACGCCTCAGAGTGTTTAAATCGAACTTTTAAAAATGCACGTGTTTTAAAGGTTACCATGGCAGCAACTACAACCCGAGTCAAAATGTCAACTTTTTAATTTTTGATCTAACAGGAATTTTTGCGGTATTAACCGCGTATTTGCTTTTCTATTTAAGTAATCAATGTTAGAACTAATTTTAAAGCAATATGCAATCAGTAACAACTGTAGTGACAATAATTAATCCTATGTGACAGATTGAAAATTAATTTTTGCATTCCTCATTTGACACTGACAGGTATCCTGATGTCACATTACGAATTCAAACATTTTACATTCTTAATTCTTATTTCCATTTTTTGCAGTATTGTGTACCAATGAAAAAAAATGGCGTAAAGTATTCATGGATAACTGGTATTTAAAACAGTTGCTCTAGTTCGAGCACTCCGGCTGCGCCGTCGTGCTCGAAAAATCGCGCGTGTTTTAAAGACCTTAATATCCACTCATACTTTAATATACTATTATATTAAAGTTATAGCATAAGTAATTATTATAAACAAACTAAAAAACAAATTAAAGACAATTTTATTATCAATATAAAACGCATTACATTTTTTGCAAAAACTAGTATTTAAGTAAACCTTATTTTTCCACCTCCTACGTCTCACAGCTGGGTGATTCACTCACATATTTGATTTATTATTATTATTATTTTTTTTTTTCGTGAAGCACACGTTGTTAGCTATACGATTGTATAATTTTAGCCGGCCAGGTATATAATAAACTATTATATCAATAATATTTATAAATGCTTCGCCCAAATGCTTATTCATTAGTCAAATTTTTTCATGCACTATTGCCTTGAATACTCCTAATCGTAGAAAAAAATGTTTCAAACAAAAAAGTTACCGCCCCCTTTTATCGTTATTTCTACCTAATATTCTTTCTGTATCTGTTCCGAAAAATAAATGATTTCATGCTTGCTATATCTACCCCTGAAAATGTTAATATTTTATTGGCATGCCTTTTCTACACTTACTATAATTTGATCTTAATATTAACTCATTTTGTTAGCAAAATATTTGCGCGGGCTCTAAGAAATCTTCCCCTTCTCAAGCCTGTCGATAATATAATACAATCCAGCGTGTTGTGCAATAGGCGACATGTATGACGTGTGAATATTTTGAATCGTAGAACTATAAAAAATTACTTACAAATGTATGGATTAATACACAGTTTCACTGACATCCGCAACCTTTTACAGTCATGCTTTTATACTTCTTCAAAATAACATTGTAATCGTTTAAAAAGTACAACACGGACACTGGTATCAGCTCCATTGGGGCACAACACGGCCTATGATATCTTGACGGGTACAGTATGTGCATCAGACTCTGGACTAACGCATGGTTGGTGGCATTCATTTGCTTTCTAAGCGGAAAGCCGCACTCCCCGGAACAATAATGAGCCTCGTATCCCTCAGGAGCAATAACCCAATCCTGCCACTTCAAATCGCGAAAGCTTACATACAGGGTATGTACCCGACACCGTCTCCACGTATCCACTTCTTTGCTGTACCAATTATCCATTACACTGTTGGAGGATTTTTTCACTCTTCGTTTGGTTTCTTTCACACCTTTAAAGTCGACAACGTTTTCAGCCTTCAGGAATGCTACCACAAAAGGAGTAGTTTCGTGTTTCGGTTGAAAGCTCACGCCTAAATCCTCAAGACTTACTTCTTGCGTTAAATTTCCAACAGAATGACTTGTTAAATATATCCTAGCTTTAGAAGACGAATTGGTTGTCCAGTTGCGAAAATTCGAAGTGAAGTTTATACTAAGCGAACCTGCATACCCTCCTGTTACATTTACATAGGATACTAAATTGAATTCTTCGGCCGAGGTAATTTCAAAGGCTTCAATTCTATACTGTGACGTCAGATTTGAGTATTTCTTGTATATCTTCAATTCTGCTGACAGCAAATCATCGAAATAACACTCAACTACTTTAAACCAGAGCACTTTTCCGATTTTTTGTCCCAGGCTGGTAACATTGTTCAGTTCAAATGTGATAATTGTGTCACTATCCCCAGCTTGGGTTTGCTCATTCTCACTTAAGATATTGTTCACATTTCTTTTCACTCTGTGGTTATTCTCGCCTTCTGCCACGAGTGAGTGGTAGACATCTAGAAGGTATTTAGGTGCAGATTTTTTCAGTGGATCCTTAATTTTTTCCGGTCGTTTTGGCACACCGAGTAGCGTCAAGATCTCCGCTTCTATTTTTGATTTGTCTGCACTTGGTAATTCTTGCGTTGTTGTTTGATCACGTCCATTGTCGATGTAGATCGTTGCTTTTTTAGTTGAATAAGCAGCAGTGAAAATAACGAAAAGTACTAGCAATACGAGCTGCATATTACTTTAGGACTGTACCTAGCTAGAGCGGTAAACTAACTGAAATAAATTCTTAATCTGCCTTGTGTTTATGATTCTAGGAAGGGTAGGCTTATCTTTAATAACTTTGAAAATTAGCATAATAAATCGAAGTAGGAAAATTATGGTGAGCGGCAAAAAATTAAATTGAATAGAACTGTTTTTCGTAAATATCCTCAGGAATATTAATAATTCTAATACATATCTTTATGCCAAATCAATTGTCCATCTTCATTTGTTGTCTAATGATGAAATACATAGTCGGCATTTTTTTTAAATGACAACCCCATCTTGATTTAATCAAAATATAATATAATTTAATATACTCTCTACGGGCCAAGTATACTAGATATTAACAAAGAGTGATATTACTCAATTAATGAAGTCAATAAGGGCTGAAAATATGCATTATGTCTTAATAATTACGTGAAGCTTTGATTTTCCAAAAACCCTTTGATATCACTAGCATATAGATTAAAATAAAGTGGTATAAACACATAATTGTGAGGAAATTGTTTATTAATTATTTAAACAAAAAACCCATGTTTAAAAGTGAATTATTTATTATTTGTTTGCTTACAGTAATGAAACATATTCTTTATAGGATTTTTCAAACAGCGGAAAGAAAAACTATATGTAAAAATATTAATGAAATCTTTGCATTGTTTCGATAACCTGACTTCTGGTTATGCTAACAAGTAAAAATTCTTATTTGCCATTCTCATTATAACACTAGCAGCCAACATAGTCCCCTACGGCTAGGCAGGTTAAACTAGTATCTACATGATCCCCTACGATATGTAAATTCAGTTAAAAATGAGAACAAAGGCCTGAAATTAATTTATTTACCTACCTTGTCTTTAAAATTGTTTTCATTCTAATGAATGTATTTATCATACACAGCAAAAAAGATTTTTCCAAAAAAGCCTTGAAAAAGGAAACAGAATAGATTTCCGAAACGTCGGCGAAATATTTAGTTTCAAGTTTTTATACTTATTTGTGTTGTTTATTTAAAAGAAAAGCAACCTTTAACTGATCCTTTGACGTAAAAGTCACAGGCGTAGAGGTTATTTACCAGTAACATACTGGTTAATTGTGATATTTTGTAGATTTTTCCGAGCACCACTTAAAAAGAAAACCTACATGTGGCAGGAAGTCCCAAAGAATTGAAGAAGGAAAAAAAAGATAATGCCACAAATGACATTTAGACAATATTTAAATTATTATAGTCCAGTCAATAAAGTAAAAAATACACCAAAAGCTCGCAAAAATTGTTATTTGAGATTTCCGTAACTGTTAGTACGAGGATTAAACATCACAAAACCACAAAAATCGCAACCCCCAAAAAGAACCACCCCTTTGGTTAAAAGAGCTTTATTTTACTGTTAACTTGTTAACCGTTGGAGATACAATGCCTAAAAGAAGTCCTGTTGTAATTTTCTTATATTTGCCACGGTTTTCGAGAAAATCGACATTGGCGAAAAATGCAAACTTTGTGTTTTTAATGCGCGCGAATTTTCGTTTATTTGAAATTTATTGCGCGCGGCCAATATAAGAAATTGAATTTCTCGTAAACCAAACAAGCTAGGAAGAAAATCAAAATGGGTTTTAAAGGGGATATAAAACACTCGTATGTTGCCATGTTTGAGAGCTATTGATATTTATTAGTGTATAAAAATACCAATATAATTATCTCTTGATATTTTGTGCATCTAACTATTCACAGGCCCACAAAAATAACTGACTATAATATAAGTTATAAATGCTTTATCTTTTAGTTCAAGGTAATACTTCAATGTAGAAAAAGTTAGGAATAAAAATATTCATATTTACAAATTTAGCAGCATGTTAAAATTAGCCAAAAAAATCCAAAAAAGACTCCGTATTCAATTTTTTGGGTCTTATTTTTATTTTTGGGAAATAATAAAAAAATTGGTCAAAATTTGGCTAACTTCAACATGCTGGTAAATTTGAAAATGTAAATATTTTTATTCATAACTTTTTCTGCATTGAAGTTCTACCTTGAACTAAGATAATGCATTTATAACTTATTTTAAAGTCAGTTATATTTTATGGGCCTGTGAATAGTTAAAAGTGCAAAAAATCAAGAGGTAACTATATTATATTGTTATTTTTATATACTAATAGATATTAATAACCATCAAAAATGGAAACACAAAAGATTATTTTATATCCCCTTTAAAACCCATTTTGATTTTTCTTTCCAGCTTGTTTGGTTTTCGAAAAATTCAATTTTTTCTATAAGCCGCGCGCAAAATATTTCATATAAACGAAAATTCGTGCGAATTAAAAATGCAAATTTTGCAATTTTTTTCAATATTGATTTTCTGGAAAACCATGGCATATACAAGAAAATTACAAGAGGATTTTTTTCAGGCAATTAGTCAAGATTTCTTTTTTATGATGAGCAACGGTTAACGAGTTATCAGTAAAATAAGGCTTCTTTCACCGAAGGGGTGGTTTTTTTTGGGGGGGGGGGGGGATGCGCGTTACCCCAGAACTGATTTTTGTGGTATTGTGATGTATGATCCTTCCACTAACAGTTATAGTAGAGTGCTCGCGTTGACAAAAGTCGCTTAGTTTTCGATCCCGTCGGCACTTTTAGAGTAAAATGTATGACCTTGTCAGATATGTTACTTATGCCCTGTGGATTACGAATCCACTTGTCGTCAAAGAATCGTCATGAATATAAGGGCGCAAATCAAAATTTTCTAATTAACTACACCACGGGATAGAGTCAATCATGAAGCGTATTTTATCCAAAAATCATTAACTTCTCTGTAGAATTTCTATTTTTAAAATAAATAAGGAAACGAACTTTTGCATAGGCTTATATGGCAGGAAAAATCAAAAATCCGCATTTTCTCTGTTCGACTACGGCTGAAAATTAATTATTTTTCGTCTACTTTTCCATTCCCACGACGATATCTTCCAAACTATTATATTCATCAAAAAAATATATTCTTTATAAAATATTTGCCATATATTCCAAATTACAATGGTTTTTAAGTCAGATTTTTTGAGAATTTAATAACCAAAATATTTAATAATGTGTAGCGTGATATCAATTTTCGAAGCTTATCAGCGGCATGCGTTCGTTGCAAATTCTCTCTCTCCCACTCTTTAAAACTGTTTCAACACACCCCACTTCGCACCCGCTCTGGCCTACCGTTAGATAGATTCGCGCATAGTAGCTCTCGTGGTTCATAATATTTTGAAATTTATATCTTGAAAATGATTATTACTACGAAATAAATGCAAGTATATTTGTAGAATATTAATTCAGTGTTACATGGACTTACATAAAAATTATGGCCTGCCTAAAATTATTGTGTAATAGATTAACACATTATAAAAAACTCCCTATAGTTCACTGTTTGCAAGATACTTTCAGCTGGTATGTATTTTAAATTTTCTACCATATAGGTAACTGATGTATATGCTTTTTAGAAGAAATTAAAATGAAAAGTACTACTGATAGCACAAGTTCTGAAAGTGAGATTGAGAAAAATATAATTTAATGTTAAACAGATTCGAAACATATTAGCTTAATTTGTTTGAAACCGGGCCCTGTAATCAAAGGTTTTGAGAAATCGTTTGCAACATTTACTGATTGTTTAGAAATCTATGAAAAAATAAGTAACCAAGGGGAAGATGATCTATATCCTAGCATTATGTCATTCAAAAAAACAAACAATTTTGACTGGTTTGGCACCCAAATTGCTATTCTAGTTTTACTAGCCAAAGAAATATAGAACATTTAAGAAGATAAATAGAGAAAGAAATTGAAAAGAGTTCAGATGGATCCAATGCCTGTCCATCAACTTTTTCCTGTGTGTATTTTCGTAAAATATTTTTTTTAAATAGAAAAATGTACTTTTGTCAGAAGTACAACAATAAAGCTTTCTCAAGTAATGACCACGGAACCAGAAAGAAAAGTAAGACTACTAGCCCACCAGAATCCCATAATTTTCGATTTAATACCTATGGGAATTGAATATTATATTTCATGTTTCTAAAGTCGCTATATAAAATGCAGAGGTCTATCTAACAATAAAAACAAAAGTGGAAAGCGGACAGACAACGAACGGAGTTCTACTAAAATATGTAAAATTCTTGAGAAACGGTTTTTAAAGCAAAAAGGGTATGGTATGTCGTCAATTTATGACGAGAAGTATCTAGAATGGATAGATATAGGTCTAAAAGAGAGATCAGTAGACTACTTATAAATACATTTACCAGAAAAGGAATCAAAATTGTTAAATCTACAAAGAGAAACGAAAAATATGTTAATTCAGAAAACGAGGCATGAAACTTTGCATTTTCTATTGTGACTTTAGAAATATTAAACATGATATTTAGTTTCTATAGCATTTAAATCGTTAGCACAAATTCTTTAGAAAATTATGGGATTTTGGTGGGCTAATAGTCTTATTTTTCTTTCTGTGTTCCTGGTCATTACTTGAGAAAGCTATTGTATTGAAAAAAACATCATTTTACGCAAGGACACGCCTCAAGAAGTTATTGGACATGCACTCCATCCATCTGAACTGTTTTTAATTTTTTTCTCTTTCTCCATTTTTCTCCTTCAATGTTCCATATTTCTTTTGCCAGTAAAACTAGAACAGCAATTTCGGTGCCAAACCAAACAGCCAAAATGATTTGTTTTTTGAAATCGCATAGTTCTAGAATATACATCATCTTCTCTTTGGTTACTTATTTTTTCACGGAGTATTAAACAATCAATAAATATTGCAAACGATTTATCAAAACCTTTGTTTACAGGGCCCGGTTTCATACAATTTAAGCATAATATTTTACGAATCTGTTTTTCTTTAAATTTTATTTTTGTCTCAATCTCACTTTCCGAACTTGCGCTATCAGTAGTACTTTCCATTTTCATTTCTTCTTCAGTTACCTATATGGCAGAAAATTCTGTTAAAAAAATACATACCAGCTAAAAGTATCTTGCTAACATCGAACTGCCGAGTTTCTTATAACGTGTTAATACATTACACAAAAATTTTATGTAAGGCGAAATAACACTGAATTAATTATTAATTAAACAAATATACCTACTTATATTATTCATTCCATAGTAATAATTTTCAAGATATAAATTTCAAAATATTATGAACCACGAGAGCTACTATGCGCCAATCTATCTAACGGTAGGCCAAAGCGGGTGCGAAGTGGGGTGTGTTGAAACAGTTTTAAAGAGTGGGAGAGCGAGAATTTTCAACGAACGTATGCCGCTGATAAGCTTCGAAAATTGATATCACGCTACACATTATTAAATATTTTGGTTATTAAATTCTCAAAAAATCTGATTTAAAAACCATTGTAATGTGGAATATATGGCAAATATTTTATAAAGAATATATTTTTTTGATAAATATAATAGTTTGGGAGATATCGTCGTGGGAATAGAAAAGTAGACGAAAAATAATTAATTTTCAGCCGCAGTCGAACAGAGAAAATGAGGATTTTTTATTTTTACTGCCATATAAGCCTATGTAAAAGTTCGTTTCTGTATTTATTTTAAAAATAGAAATTCTACAGAGAATTTAATGATTTTTGGATAAAATACGCTTCATGATTGACTCTATCGCGTGGTGTGGTTAGTTAGAAAATTTTGATTTGTGCCTTTATATTCATGACGATTTTTTGACAAGTGGATTCATAATCTACAGGGCATAAGTAACATATCTGGTAAGGTCATATATTTTACTCTAAAAGTGCCAACGGGGGGAAAGATAGAAATTAATTTGCACTCTACTATTACTGAAGGAAAATCTCAGATAACATTTTTTGTTATGGAAATCTTTATAATTATTGGACTATTACTTAATACAAAAAAAAAACAAATAGAACCATAACAATTATACCGTTTGCTTTCTACCTTTTCTAATTTCAAAGTATCGCTTTATGATTGCAGACATTAATCCCCTTGGGGCACACTCGTAAAACCATCTAGATAACAAATATTGATTCATAGTTACCATAAATAAAGGAAGCCTCAATTTTAAAAAAATGAATATTATATAGATTATTAATATTGTAAATCCTTTTACTCTATATGGCAAAGCTGCAACAACCACTTCAATTTCAACGAAATATAGGAAGTTTATTAGGAATGTTATTACTATGCTAATCCTCTTACCCTATCAGGTAAAATAATAGGGTAATGAGTATTTGCCTACTTCGGTTAGGGATATTATTATGTATGAATAATATAAATGTAAATCCCTCTACCCTATCAGGTAATAGGGAAGTATGGACCTCAATTTTAAATAAATATAGGTGGAAGATTAGAATTATTATTAGTATACCGATTTCTTCATAGAGTGACATACATAGTAAGCAAAATGTCTCACAGCAATTCATATTTCTCATGCCCTTCATCATCAAGTGACTGTAACTGGTATCCACTGCGTGAGGTAAAGGAATATCGAAAAGATAAACAGGATGACAACTTTGCAAACTCATATTTCTCAAATCCTTCACCATCAAGTAGTCAACACGGTTCTTCACTGCATGTAAGAATTGAAAATCGACCAGAACATAACAGCTCCTCCAAGTCAATCTTATTGTACTCCCAGCTACCAAATTATGTGAAAAGTCTAATTGTAGCGAAGGACTATGCTTTGAAAGTATATTCAACCGACGATACTAGGGTTGCAAGGAACCATATTGTGCTTCGTAAGCTTGAGGAAATCCTGCAAAGAGAACTCGATCTGTGCAGATTCCAAAATCCTGTCAATGAAAGTTGCATACCAACATTTATCTCCAAATTTTTATGCGACAAGAAAGTATTTAAAACATGCTATGAATTGACAAATGGAGTTTCGTGTAAATTAAGATATGACGCTATTGACATTGTGATAAATATATTGTTGAGGGTTGAAAATGAAAGAAGACGCGAAGAAATTAATAAATTTTTAAAAATCAGATAACATGTTTACACGCAGAGAATCGTCGGATAATTTGATTTATTAGAATTTGTCTTTATTTTCGTATGACACGTAATAATTTTTATTTAGTAATAATATAACTAATTTCTAATAAGAGATTATTATTTCGGATATATTTTTGTCTTTCCTGTATATATCTGTGAAATTCCACCAACACTATTTAGGAGTAAATATATAGATTGTACAGTACTTTGCATATAATAACTTTTAATCGAGAAAACATTTTTTTAATCTCCTTTAACAAATTCGTATCTATGTAATTATGTATGTATATAAATTGTGCCTTGTAAATTGTATATATTTTTATTTTGTAAATAATCTGTTTTAAATTTTTTTTCATAAAATATAAGTACTCACATTAGAAAAAAATATGGTCTTATTATCATTGATTACAAGAGTAAAGTAAAAAATAATATTTGTATATATACAGCGTGTCCTCCGATTGAGTTCGCTATAGGTGAAATGGACAAAAAATTTTCGATTTTTTTTTATATTTGGGGGTTCACCCTTGCTTATCTAAAAAATTATTTTGGGTGTACTTTTGTTTTTTTTTTAAATCACGTAAGCCATGACAGTTTAGCAAAAACGAATTGCTTGTTAGGTAAACTAAAGTTATTCGGATTAAAATGTTATAGTCCTGTGTAAAATATCAACAATATACGCCTACTTTGATGATTTTGATTTGTTTAATATAATTGCATTTTACGAAAAAATTATATGTCGGTTTACTAAAGTGTTTGATCTACCAACTGTCTGGAGAAAAATTGTGTAGTTATTACTTTTTATTGTGAAGCAAAAATACATTGTGGGTTAGGAAACCAATGAATAAAAACGGTAATAAAAAAATGATAATTAAAAAACTACATAGGTATCTAGAAATAAACATAAATATTGTCTATGTTATTTGTGGCATTATCTCTTTTTTTTTCTTCTTCAATACTTTGGGACTTTCTGCCACATGTATGTTTTCTTTTTAAGCGGTGCTCGGGGAATCTACAAAATATCACAATTAACCAGTACGTTACTGGTAAATAACCTCTACGCCTGTGAATTTTACGTCAAAGGATCAGTTAGAGTTTGCTTTTTTTAAATGAACAACACAAATAAGTCTAAAAACTTGAAATTAAATATTTCGCCAACGTTTCAGAAATCTAATCTGTTTCCTTTTTCAACGCTTCTTTTGAAAAATCTCTTTTTGCTGTGTATGATAAATACACAGCTCTATGAGCTCTAAGAATGTTTATTATATTCAATATCCATAAATACTTACTATTTACATAGAACTGTTGATATAGTTAACAGTTTTTTTAGTTTTTATACAATGTTAAGTTTGTGAAGTTCTTCTTTTAACATTGGCAACCAAGTTGTACAGACATTTACGAAACAATTCGACACGCATCTGTCCTCATTCAATAATATTATCGCGGATTCTTTAATTTTTCTTTTTTGCTATCTGCCTCTTTTGTTAAAATTTTTGCCGAGTACACCTTTTAGTGTAAGATTGGGCGAACATTAAAATTATATCAGAAAAAATGAAATTCAGAGGTCCAAGATCTGCGAACACGCTTGGGAGAACGGACATAGAATAAACTGGGACTCGGCAAAGAGGCAGATAGCAAAAAAAGAAAAATTAAAGAATCCGCGATAATCTTATTGAATGAGGATAGATGCGTGTCGAATTGTTCCGTAGATGTCTGTACAACTTGGTTGCCAATGTTGAAAAAAGAACTTTACAAACTTAACATTGTACAAAAACTAAAAAAAACTGTTAACTATAGGTATCAACAGTTCTATGTAAATAGTAAGTATCTATGGATATTGAATATAACAAACATTCTTAGAGCTGTGTATTTATCATACACAGCAAAAAAATATTTTTCAAAAGAAGCCTTGAAAAAGGAAACAGATTAGATTTTCGAAACGTCGGCGAAATATTTAATTTTAAGTTTTTAGACCTATTTGTGTTGTTTATTTAAAATAAATAAGCAACCTCTAACTGATCTTTTGACGTAAAAGTCACATGCGTAGAGGTTATTTACCAGTAACATACTGGTTAATTGTGATATTTTGTAGAGTCCTCGAGCACCACTTAAAAAGAAAGCATACATGTGGCAGGAAGTCCCAAAAAATTGAAGAAGGAAAGAAGAACATAAATATGTCGCGTCATTATTTAAAATGTTTTGCCACCAGCTTCAACACATAGCTCTAGTCTAGCTTTTAGTCCTCTATAACTGTTCTGGATTTCATGAAGACGTGTACCATCAACTGCTTCTTTAAGTTTGGTTTTTAATAATTCTAAATGGGCTTGTTCCACGATATTAATTTTATATGGTTTTTATGCGTTTTTATATAGTACTCGACATTCTTTCTCATTGTGCACTTAAAATTTCATATTATTAACTTTTTTCGTTCTCGAGATATATGGCGTTGAAATTAGTAATAGTTGTAAAAATAGTGCGCCTGTTTATGACGTCACTATACGCAACATTGAACTCGGTAATCTACCGCGACCACTAGCAGCCGTTCAGCAGTAAGTGAATACGTGTAGTTGAAGGCCATTTTAGATGTCTATGGAAAGAGAAAGAGTGGCGCTTTGTTCTTATACCAAAGTGAAGGGGCAAAACCGGAAATGCGGCATGGCACGGGCGAACAAAAGTTGGCTTTTCTATTAAGAATTGGAAAATAATTAATTTTCAAAAATTCATAACTAAGTAAGTACGTGGAATGGAAGTCCGTTCTAGATCTCTATGGAAAGAACAAGGTTGGCCCTTTCTCCTGATACAAAATTGCAAGAGCAAGCAAATAATGCCTTATTTAGAAGTATTGATCATTTTCGGTCACCTGACTTTGACACCGCCGTCTGGAGGGCACACAAACCTCATCCAATCACAAAGGAGGGCAAATGTAAACAATTAGAGATGAGTGGCTAGCAGAAGCAATTTAAGCTTGTCACTAAAGAATAACAGCTTTTCCCCATCTCTAAAAAACAGAACAATGAGTTGTGTGCCCCCCACGCCGACATCGTGACGTCAACCTAAAATGATCAATTAAAACGTAACCAAAAAAATCGAAAACATCAAATCTTTAAACGCTCATATGTAAGTTAATACTTGTAGTGGAGGATCGATATTGATCTCCATTTAAAAAAGAAGATTGGTATTTTATCGACATCGTAAGTGTCACAGTGGAAATCGGAATTTCGGCTAGGTCTGTAGGGAAAAAAATTGCTATTTTTTTAAAAATCGAAAATTCGGCCGTCATATTTTGACATTTGGTAACATTTCGCCAAATCATATATTCCCCTACAATCCCTCGACTGCCTGTTCCTAAATTTAAGAGGCGAGAGAGATAGCCGACTTTTGCGAATGAATTACTCAAAAATCATTAAAAAGAACGGCTCCGAATTTATCCTAAACAATGTAGAATTAATTTCCGAATTGAATGACACCGGCCGCTTCCGAAAAAACCGCCCCCACGAAAAGTCTTTGATAGATCCGATTCGTAATTTTAGAGGGGCACAGATCAACACGATAAGTATATAGATAATAACAACTAAACAGCATCGAGTCGATTGAGGTCGCCGAGTCTATGCGTATAGTGACGTAGCGCCTGGCTACGCCCCATTTTCGCGAGGTGGATGTTTTAAATTGTTTTTAAGACACTAAACGTGCGAATAAAATTCTGATTTTTTGCAGATCCATTATTTTATATTTTAACTTTCGATTTATGAAATAAAAAAAAATGCCGAACAAGCCCATTATTGTCAAAATTAGAAGCATAAACTTTTTCTTTTAAATAACCCCATAAGTAGAAATCCATTGTCGTTGGATCCGGATTTCTAGGTGGCCAACAATTCGACCCGTATCTTCCAATCTATTTTTCTGTAAAATGACGATCTAAACATTCTCTGACAATGATTGCAGAATGTGCAGGGCATCCGTCTTGCTGTAGGAACAATTTCATTCTTTGCGATATGGGTACATTTTCGAGTTGATCCAACAAAAAATTATTTAGCATTTCCAGGTAACAATGTTGATTTGCATTTCCTTCAAAGAAATATGGACCAATTATTCCCAAGTATGAAATCGCACACCAAACATTCACTTTCTTGAAATATTGCCGTCTAGATCGTATACGAAAATTAGAATTTTCCGAGGACCAATATCGACAATTCTGTGAACCTACGGTACAATTAGTGGAAAACGTTGCCTCGTCAGAACGAACAATATTTTCGTGAAAGTGTCTATCACTTAAAATATTCTCGCCCATCCATAAACAGAAATCCAATCTTTTAGCATCGTCATTTTGTTCAAGAGTGTGTACAAATTTTGGTTTATATGGATGAATTTTATTGGCCTTGTATATTTTTTGTATTACACTTTTAGAAATTCCAGTTTGAGTTGCTCTTCTTCTCAGAGATAATTTTGGGAACTCATGAAACGAATCCATCGCAATTATAAAGTGCCACCATCATCTTCATTAAACTCCTTCTTCTTTTTCTTTATGTTCAATACACTACCAGTTCTTTTAAATTTGTCGACTAATTTTTAGCACCCCTAGCTGTTAGTAGTCCATTTGGCCAATGTTCTTTGAATTTTTCTAAGACAGCCTATAGGAATATGTATCTCCCAATCCGTAGAACTGAACAATGAATATCTTTTGCTCTACTGTAGGCATGATTTTTAGTTAATAATTATGATGCTCATCTGACAGTTATTATTATTAATTTGACAGATAAGCACATACACGCATTTGCTTTTCATGGATGAATTGATGAATATGCATTGAAAGTTTTAAAAGACGAAAATTTCAAAAATTAATGTCAATATAGGTTGCTCCTTCCAGGGATATGTGTATAATTTGATATCGTTAACAATTTTTTAAAAATACTGCAAAAGGTATGTCAAAGTAAATGAAAATCGTATTTGTGTAAAGTATTGGGATTACCTTAGAAATAAATCATAACACGTAAGATAAAAATATACATAAATAACTAAATAATTTTCTTTCGATTAAGTAATCGAGTAAAACTTTAGTAAACCGACATACAATTTTTTTTTCGTAAATTGCAATTATATTAAAAAATCAAAATCATCAAAGTAGGCGTATATTTTTGAAATTTTGCACAGGACTATAACTTTTTAATCTGAATCACTTTTCTTAATGACATTTTGCTGTATCTTTTACAGAAAAGGTACTTTATCTAAAAAGAAGTTCGTATTTGCTTAACTGTCGTGACCTACGTGATTTAAAAAACAAAAGTACACCCGAAATAACTTTTTAGATAAGGGGGGTGAACCCCTAAATGTGAAAAAGAAATTCGAAAATGTTTGTCCATTTCGCACAGTATATGTAATTCAAAATGAATATTTAATTAAGATTTCAATTTTTGGTCTTTGTACTTATCTGACAACCCACATCTGGTTGTCTGGTTGTGATAGAAAAACGTAGAGCTCAAGCGTTAATTTATCTACAAAAACATAACTTAAAATATGTATAAGGCTCATCATGAATGTAATCTGTTAATGTACCTCCTGGAAATCGCTTAGGAACGTTCTTTGCCCTTGTTATGAGCTCACCAGAAGGACATAAAGCCACTCTCAAGGTATTTCAATGAGGAATCAAGAAAAACATTCATAAAAAATTAAGTCTTCCAATTAATTGTCAAATTCATCGATCAAATAATGGAGCCTATATATGCTATCAATGTTTTAAACAGAATTATTTTTTGTTTGGGTATGTGTTTTCGCTATGGTAAATAATAATCTATCTACCTCATTCGTGCAATTTTTTCTGACTAGGTATAACTGGTGTTTTGTGCATCATATTATAGTGAAAAACCGCTGCCTAAGGAATCACTACTTCCACATCCAGTTTTAGACCGACCTCTCATGACAGAAAAAAATTGAAAAACGTTGCAAAACATGTAAATAACATGTTACGCCCACCAGACCATTAACATTTGTTAATTGTAATTTTTATGAATTATTGATTTTAGCCAAAAAAAAAAAAAAAAGATTTTACGTTTCAAAAAACCTGTTTGTAATTTTCTCAATTTGTGGCAAATAATAAATCATTTGCAGAAAATTGGTCTGTTTGATAATTTTTGTTAACTAATGTGACAGACTTAATTTTGAATGTGCATGTGCATTATAAAAAATTAAGTCTGCCACAAGCAATACATTCCCTGACGACGATGCAAATTGTTGGCCGAGGCGTTAGTCGAGGCCAACAAGCATCGAAGTCGGGAATGTGCTTTTACTACGACGTACACATACTATTTCTTCTGAAATCGCAATCAATATTATTATAAATTAAGGAATTTTTATAAATGCTTAACATTAAACCGGTACGGGAAAGTTACCCACTCTCCCGGCCTAGGACGGAAAAGACTTTCCAATACTGTTTTTTATGGTTGCTTAGCAATGGACTAAGAAAAACTTTCCTGGACTGTTTTCTGATGGTTGCTTAGCAACGAACTAAAATACTAAAATAGAATAGTAGGCATTCTTGACCGATTTGAGAAAAAATATTTTTAAAAGTAGTTTCATTGAAGAAATGCAATATTTCTTTTTGTTATAAACAGTTGTTTTAAATAATGTTAGACTCTTTATATTTATTTGACCAAAAGTGATCAGGTTTTCTTTGGTATAATAGTGATAACTACATTATTCTTATATGTCGTTTCTTAATTAATAATTCTTTAGCGTGTCCACCCTGTATAAATAAAGCGGGAAGATGTGTGTAAAAACCTTTACTGACTTAAAATTACTTCTCTATATCAAATAAAATGGTCTATTTCAGTAGAAACTTTTTATTATAATATTGGCAAAAGTACTAATGGAAATTATATTGCCATATTTTTTGTGTCTGCGTAATTAATAAAAAAAAGATATCAAATAGAAAGAGAAGTTTCGTGTTAATACCTTTACAGCCTTTTTTCCATTAGTATAGCTTTGTGAGGGTCCTTAATCTAATTCCCCGGAAACATCAAGCACTTCGTCGTACTCTTCTTGGAAACACAAGTATTAATTTCCAATACAAAATATAAATTATAAATACTACTTATGTAAATATTTTAATTGTCGTAAAACAACTTACTTGCTTATGATATTAAGGGTTAAAGCAGGTGGTTAAACTTTTAATCCTCTACCTTAAATACAAAGCAAGGGATCTACCAATTTCGGTTCAGTTTTATATAAATCTGTGGCGTATCAGTAACAACATTTTTTGTGCGTCGATTGCTTTGTAGAGTGACTTAACCATTTAACAAAATGTCTCATGAGAATTCGAATTTTACAAGAAAATCATCACCAAGTAAAAATCAATCAAGTCATGATAATATCTTAGACAAGACGTTGTGCTCTCTACCAAGATACGTGAAAAGTCTGAAGAAAGCAAAGCAAGAAGCTATGAACGAATATTTTGCATCAGGAGGAACGAAAAATCAAATACAGTTTTTAAAGCTTGATGAAGTCCTGAGGAAAGAAATCGATTTATGCAGAATCCACGTTTCCAGAAGAAGTAAATCAGGTATTATTATAAAGTCAGTCGATGAGATCCAGCAAACCTGCATACCGAAATTCATATACAAATTTTCTGCAGAAAGGAGAAAACTTGCTTTACTTTGCGAATTAACAAGGCAAAACTCATTTAAATTAAGACTCAGTGCTTTTGACAATTTAATATACACATTGCTGGAAGTGAACGACGAAAGACTCAGTGATTATATTGACGATCATATGTGGTAAATTAAACTTATTATTGTTTATATAAATACGTTAATAATTTATTTAAAAAATCTTGTACTATTGTTACCTCGAAATGCTTTTATTCCTTCTATATAATGAAATTTGTAAAATATCTAAAATATGGATAATAAATTGGTTGGCAAAAAATGTTTTTATTTTTGTTATCCTCTAGAACAACTTTGAAGTGACCTATAATTTATACAATGTAATTAGAGCTCATTTTGCTGAAACAAAATAGAACTTTGTACTAATTTATTTGTATACACTTACTTGGTTTTGGCCAAAGAAAAAATTAGAACGGCAAATTTTTGCACACAATATTTTTCAACGTATTAGTCGAGTTAACTGAGGGGCAGGGGGTTCGCCTCTAATTTGAGTGCTAATTAATAAATTTTGATGATCCCTTGTGCAATGTGCTTGTAATGATGTTAAAAAAAATGTTGAAAAAAGACTACAGTAGGAAATGATCGGAAGGGGTAGAAAACACCCCTTTTATCATGGATTCCGTAACTTGTAGAATTAGTCAAAAATGAAAAGAAAAACAATATATTTACCTTTTTTGCCCCAAAATAAGATGTTTTTACTCTTGTGAACTTTTCGAAAAATGCATATGGCCACTCAAAAATTCCTAAAAGTGGGGCAAGGGAGAGTTGAAAAAAAACTGAAAAAATTGAAGTGAAGTATCGTCGACGTACAAGACTTTTATTTGCAACTTTTCTGTAAAGTGCGTTTTCACCGAAAAACATGAAAAACTACCCCTTTTTTGAAATTGTAGTGCTTTAAAAATATGTAATTTAAAAATATGAAAAAATTCAGACGCGTGCATTGAGGCCTTCTAAACATTTTTGGTTTCGTGGAATTTTTTCATAACTTGCTAATTTTTCTAGTTTAGACAGATTTTAACAATAAATAATGTGCTACATTTTTTGCACATTAAAAAAGACATAAAAATTCACGAAATGAGCGTGTTTTATATATATTGTAAAAAAATATGAAACCTATACAGTTAAACCATTTTTAAAGGTACAATATAATTTTTAAATTGAAAATGTGAAAATGTTTTCCGGAAACATTTTATTTTTTAATTCTTATTTGTAAAGAATAACACAGTTTATTTTTTCTATTTCTATATAAAAATGATTTATATTGATAAAATATAAATAATGTAACCACAATTTTATATTATAGTAAAGACTCATTAAATGAATTTCCCGTTAGTAGCCATTATATCTTCCGCAGTTTTACAATTATTACAACTTACACCATTACATTCTTTACAAGCTGAGGTGAAATGAAGTCCAGCTTTCGAATTTTCATGTATTTTTTAATGTGCAAAAAATGTGGTATATTATTTATCGTGATAAACTGCCTGTAACTCAGAAAATTAGCAAGTTACAAAAAAGTCCCAAGAGACTAAAAATGTTTAGAAGGTCTCAATGAATATTGTTTGAATTTTCAAATTTCTAAATTACATATTTTTAAAGCTTTATTATTTCAACCAAAGGGGTAGTTTCTCATATTATTCCGGAAAAATCGGT
Organism: Stenurella melanura; assembly: GCA_963583905.1. NCBI lineage: Eukaryota > Metazoa > Arthropoda > Insecta > Coleoptera > Cerambycidae > Stenurella > Stenurella melanura. Next base: position 172,703,472 of record OY757310.1, on the reverse strand, counting down.
GAAAACCCACTTTACAGAAAAAATACAAATAAAAAAGTCTGGTGTTTCGATGATACATTCACCTGAATTTTTTCAGATTTTTCATTCAGCTTTTACATTTCCCCTTTCTCACTTTTAGGGATTTTAGAGTGGCCACATCTCGAAAAATACGCACTTTTCGAGTAACACAAGAGAAAAAACACCTTATTTTGAGCCAAAAAAGGTTAATATATTGTTTTACTTCCCTCGCATACCGAAGGGAAGTAATGTATTCGAGAAAAAATCACCCTCCGAGATTTTTTCGGATTCTGACGTTTCAGAGCACGTAGATTACGAAAATATAGGATTTTCAATTCCGTCAGTCTGTCTGTCTGTCTGCTTGTCTCTGTCTGTCTGTCTGTCTGTCTGTTGGTGCATTTACTAAAAAACTACTTGACGGAGAGCAGTCAAATTTGGTAGGTAGTTGGCGCTACTGTCAGCGAAGAAATGGTAGAAGTTTCACTGGAAAATATACAGGGTGGGTCCGTCTAAACGGAATAAATAGTGAAAAAAAATTTTTTTTTGCACAAATTTAAATTTTCCACGTTTCACGAGGCGCTAAACCTATTTCAGAAAAAAAAAATTTTGAAAATTTTTTTCACCAACATTTTTGAAAAAATTTTTACCAAGATGAAAAAAAATTTTTTTTTGCTCAAATTTTAAATTTCTACGTTTCATGACACGCTGAACCTATTTCAGGGAAAAAAAATTGAAAATTTTTTTCACCAATAATTTTGATAGGTACTTACATTTTTTACTACTAAAATGAAATATATTTTTTTCTTTCTTCAAATTTAAAATTTCCACGTTTCATGGCATTCTAAGCATGATTCAAAAAAAAAAAATTGAAATTTTTTTTTACCATTTTTGAAAATTTGTTTACCACTAAAATAGATGGAATTTTTTTTTATTTCTTCAAATTTCAAATTTCCACGTTTCATAGCGTTCTAAATCTATTTAAAAGAAAAATTAAAAATTTTTTCTACTATTTTTAAAAAATTTTACCACTAAGATAGATTTTTTTTCTTTGTTCAGATTTTAACTATCCACGTTTCCATGGCATTCTAAAACTATTCAAACAAATTTAAAAATGTTTTTGAAACATTTTTTAAAAAATTTGAAAACATTTTTAATCCATTTATGTATCACTACAAATTTTTTTGCTCAAATTTGAAATTTCCACGTTTCATGATATTCCAAACCAATTTCGGAAAAAAAAATGTTGCAACATTTTGTAACCAGTTTGGAAAAAAATTTAACACTAAAATGGTCAAATTTAAAAGTTTCACGTTTCATGACATTCTAAACCTAGGTATTTCAGAAAAAAAAAATTTGAAATTTTTTTTCACCAACATTTTTCAAAAAGTTTTTACCACTAAAATAGATCGAATTTTATTTTATTTGCTCAAATTTAAAATGTTCACGTTTCATAGCATTCTAAACCTATTTTAAAAAATACATAATTTTTAATTTTTAAACTTTTTTTAGCACTACTATAGAATAGAAGGAAACTTTCCTTTTTGCTCAAATTTAAAATTTCTACTTTTGACATTTTAAACCTATTTCAGAAAAAAAAAATTGAAAATTATTTTACCAACATCTTTTGAAAAATTTAAAAAAAAATGAAATTTTTTAACAACCACTATACTTCCACTCCATTACGTGAATGCTGGATTGAAAATGTGACAGATGGCAATAATATCTGGCATATGCACCTATTATACTTTTATTGAAAAATGTACAGGGTGGTCATGCCAAGAAATAATTCAGTCATGGTGGACATTTGTAAAGGTATTTGCGCAAGCCTGCCATATGTGGCACCTGCTATTTAGTATTGAACTTTTGCTGTTGGATGAGCAATCTGTATATTTTTTTGACCAAAACTTTTCAAGTTTTCTTTGTAATAATAGCAATAACTATATTCCGATTATTATTCTCAATGTCACTTCGTAATTATTAATTTTTTGGAGTGGCTGCCATGCACAGATAACGAAGGAAGTTCTGTGTAAATACCTTTACCGATTTTTTTTTTAATTTTTGACCTAATTCTACAAGTTACGATCATTTCCTGCTCTAATCTTTTTTTTTCAACTTTTTTATTAACGTCATTACAAGCACTTGCACAAGGTGTCATCAAAATCCATTCGCTGGCACTCAAATTAAGGATGTTGGTCATTTTAGTGCTCCCTAGACTAGGCTAATACTATTTAAGAAACAAAAATATTTACCTCTACCTCTAGACAACCGAATTTGAATTTTGAATATTTCGTTTTTCTGAAATATCAGAAAATATTTATCGTGCAACAGAAAAGTTCAATTGTTTTTAAAGATGGTTTTCTTTTCCTAGGATCGATAGTTTTCATATAAAATGAAGTGAGTTTACGAATTTACTTATGCACGGGAAACTAAAGAATCATGATATTGTCTAAATGTTATTTGTGGCATTATCTTAATTTTTTTTCCTTCTTCAATTCTTTGGGACTTCATGCCACATGTATGTTTTCTTTTTAAGCGGTGCTCGGGGAATCTACAAAATATCACAGTTAACCAGTATGTTACTGGTAAATAACCTCTACGCCTGTGACTTTTACGTCAAAGGATCAGTCAAAGGTTGCTTTTTTTTACATAAACAACACAAATAAGTATAAAAACTTAAAATTAAATATTTCGCCCACGTTTCGGAAATCTGTTCTGTTTCCTTTTTCAAGGCTTTTTTGAAAAATCTTTTTTGCTGTGTATGATAAATACACAGCTCTAAGAATTATTTTTTCAAACATTTTACTCAAAATTATATAAAATATGATAAAATATACAAGCTTACTATATACTAATCGAATTTAAACAACAAAATATTAAAAAAAAAAACGCTGCCTAAGGAATCACTACTTCCACATCCAGATTTATCATCCTACTTTGTTTAAAGGAAAACATATTGATAGAGTCGGGTACAATTTAAACTGACGTGTGTCATGGCCGCTAAAACGTCTGAACTAAGATTTTATTTAATGCATAAGAAATACCAAAAGTTCTTAAACAGTTCTCAGCAATGATATCGCTAAATAATTTTAAAAAATAGAAAAGATATCATAAAATGTTAAGATTATTGATTTAGTAACTTCATAATTTTAGTGGAATTCTGATTATACAGTGTCCATAAAGTTGGCTACATATGGGAAAAAATTGTATTTTTAAAATTTCTAAAAAACTCTATTGGGGGTTTGTTTATGCATGTCCAACAACAAAAAAAATACATTTTGACACATGTCATGTGATCACCGGTTTGGCAGGACTCTAAAAAATAGTTGACGGTGGTACCGAAAAATGGGTCAAATTGTTAAGATATCGAAAAATTTTATGAAGAAAAAGTGCATATAGAATACAGCAAGGACTCCATATAGTCGCGTCAATTTAGCATGAAAAATCTGAAAACCTCAAAAAAAAGGTACAGGGTTAATTGACTTAATTCTTGTTGCAAAGAGTTCAGAAAGGCATTCAAAAAAACAGTACCTTTTATTTTTTGGCGGAAATGTTTGGTTTCATTTCTTTTTCGATAATTGGCCAATTTAATTAAATTAATTGAAAAATTTGTTATCATACACAATATGCTAAAAGATTAAACGAAAATGGTTACTCGGGGGTTTCTGGGGTCGCTGATCTACAATCTGAAGTCCAATTTGCGAAATTCAAAATGGCGGACCGGAAATCGGGCCATCTGCCATAAGAAAAATGAGAATGGATATCTTGGCCTTGAAAATCTGTACTCGGGAGTTTTTGGGGTCCCTGATTACGAATGCGAGGCCTGATTTGGTAAATTCAAAACGGCGGACCGGAAGTAGAGTCAATTTATCAGGAAAAATTCATATTTTTTCGTTCTTGGGCTGAAAATGAGTACTCAGGGGTTTTTAAGGTCGCTGATTACGGATCAGAGGTCCAATTTACAAAATTCAAAACGGCGGACCGGAAATCGGGCCATTTTCCATAAGAAATGAGAATGGATATCTTGGCCTTAAAAATCTGTACTCGGGGGTTTTCGGGGTCGCTGATTACGAATGCGAGGCCTGATTTGGTAAATTCAAAACGGCGAACCGGAAGCAAAGTCAATTTATCAGAAAAATTTGTATTTTTTTCGTTCTTGGGCTGAAAATGAGTACTCGTGGGGTTTTTGAGGTCACTGATTACGGATCAAAGTTCCAATTTATGAAATTCAAAATAGCAGACACGGGAGGAACAGTAAATCTCTTCGGAAAAAAACTTTTTCGGGTCATAAACACTAAAACACTACACTTGAACAATTTATCTACTTGACGCACGTTTCACCATTCATGTATTAATATATAACGTAAGAAAGTAGATTTTATTAGAGATAAACACGCTAGTAGTAATAAAAGACACATATTTGGGAAAAATAAAGTTTTAACAAAACTCGAGGCGCAGTTTAATAAAATAAAAATTATAGAACGAAAATGATTAACTTTTAATAGAGCTTAATCAAATAAAAAAAAAAGTAGAAGTCCTGGGGATTGATCCCGCACCAACCCCATTTATATTATTTATTGCTCGATCGAGCATCTTACCGATTGAGCTAGGCGATCCTACTTTTGTTTTGCTCTAAGATGTGTACTATGTACGTAATAGAAAATTGTAAGACTTAGTGGTTTGATATTGTTCGTTTAACGGATGAATGCCCACTATTAACCACTAAAAATAACATAAATATTTCATATAAAGACGTTTTTCATATTTAGAGTGGTGTTAGTTCACGGAAATAAATAATATTCGTCGTCAAATCACACAGTTTGAGAATCGCTGAGCTTATGACTATGTTTCTCACTCCTCAGTGTACATTTCATATTTCCGTCTCAAAAGAAGTGGGAAAGAATCTTGGTAGACATACATTGACAAAGTCTTTAGGCTATGGCTTTAATTTTGTGTGCAAGAGATAGTGAAAACGTATGTGCAATATTAATTCATACAACGGTCTTTTTAAACTTGACCCGACTCTACTGCATATGTTCTCCAGTATGTGGAAATAATTGGTCATAGAATTTTAATAATATATTTGAGCTGATGTCAATAAAAAATTGAGATCTTGGCTTTTAGTATATGCACTAAATCTAAAACTGAATTTTTATTACCTTATTAATATTTACCCCACCCCCTCAACGGAATCATCTCTAAATATACATACAAATTTTATGTTTATAACTTACTAAATTCCATTTTACTCGAAAACTGTTTGTCCTACAAAAAAACCGCTGCCCAAGGAATCACTACTTCCACATCCAGATTTCTCGTCCAAGTCACTTTAAAGGAAACATCTTGACTATATTTGCACTATGGTATGTGGAAATGATTGGTAATAGAATTTTAATAATATTTGAGGCAGATGTCATAGAAAAATTTGAGGCATTGGTTTCTACTATATACGTTAAAAATGAAGTTTCTAACTTGGATTCAGTTTTTGAACCGTTACGAGCGGAAAATAGTCCAATCCCTAAGCTTCCAGGACTACCTTAGAATTTGCTTGGGTCGACCTGCAAAACACTTTCCGGTCTTGCAACGTAAATTACTATTACAGATTTTTTTCCTTAGTGCAGCTTTATAGGAATCCTTAATCTAATTCCCCGGAAACATTAAGCTCTTCAGTTTCGTCTTCTTGGAAATAGAACTGTTGATATCAAATACAAAGATATAAATTACACTATCTATGTAAATGGTTTAAAAATTCAAATTACTCGTTTATGATAAGAGGGATTAACACCCTCTGGTTATAATTTTAATCTTCTAATCTAAATACAAAGTAGGAGTACCTACCAGTCTTAGGTCAATTTTATGTAAATAAGTAATATGGAATATTAGTAAGAACATTATTAGTGCATCGAATAATTTGCAAAGTGACCTAAGTATTTTGAAAAATGTCTCATGAGTATTCGAATTTCACAAGAAAATCATCAAGTAAAAATCAGTCAGGGCATTGTAAAACGTCAGACAAAACCTTATTCTTCCTACCAAGGTACGTGAAGATTTTAAAGAAAGCGAAGCAGGAAGCTATGCTTGCATATTTTTCAACAGGAGGTGTGGAAAACCAAATACAATTTTTTAAGCTTGATGAAGTCCTCAGGAATGAACTCGATTTATGCAGAATTCATGTTTCCAAAAGAAGTAGACCTCGTACTATTATAACGCCAGTCGATGATATCCAGGAAAGCTGTATACCAACATTTATCTGTGAATTTATTTTGGAGAGGAGAAATATTTCTTTACGTTACGAACTGACTGGGCAAGAATCATTTGTTTTAAGATATAGTGCTTTTGACAACGTGATAAACACTTTGATGGAAGTGAATCATAAAAGACTCAGCGATGAAATCGACAAAGTTCACCTGAAACAAATTAAGTTGCCTTCAATTGAAAGATAATTTTTTTGTAATGAAAAAATGCTTTTTATTATTTAGTGTTAGTAATTTATATATAAAAAAAATTTCTTACTAGTTATTTGGGAAATAATTTGTGTTCCTTCTGTTTATAATGAAACTTATAAAATATCTTCAAAGGTACGAATAATAAATTGGTTAATAAAAAATGGTTTAATTTTTTTCATCTTCTAGAACGACTTTCAAGTGACCCACTGGTCTAGAAAAACGTGCGACTAAAACTCATTTTGCTGCAACAATAATAGAACTTTAAAAGTGAATTATTTATTATTTGTTTGCTCATAGTAATGAAACATATTCTTTGTAGGATTTTGCAAACAGCGAAAATAAAAACTATCTATGAGAACTAAAAGAAAAACTATATGTAAAAATATTAATTAAATCTTTGCATTCTTTCGATAACCTGCTATGCTAGCAAGTTAAAATTCTGAAATAAATTTGTCCAATTTCTTATTTGACATTCTCATTATAACACTAGCATCCAACATAGTCCCCTATGGCTAAGCAGATTAAATTAGTATCTATATGATCCTCTACGGTAGTCAGTTAAAAATAGGAGCAAAGGCCTGAAATTAATTAATTTAAGTACCTTGTCTTTAAAAATTTGTTCATTCTAATGGATTACATTTTCATAAAATCTCTCATTCAGTTTTTTGGAAATTCCTAGCTTTTGAAACATTTTTCGCCCTTATTCTGAGCTCATCAGAAAAGCACAAAGCCACTCATAACGATGTTCCATGCAAAACCAAGGCAATATCTATGAATAAGTATGAAATATTTATATTTGACATTGACTGATAAAAAAACAATAGATCTTCACCTATCTAACCTAGCTAACTAGTTTTGGAGCCTATATACTCTATGCACGTTTAAAAGTGAATTATTTATTATTTGTTTGCACATAGTAATGAAACATATTCTTTATAGGATTTTGCAAACAGCGGAAAGAAAAATTATGAGAACTAAGAGGAAAACTGTGAATGAGAGATTTTTTAAGATGCTTTACCTTCGAAATTTTGCAAAAAAAAATGAAAGTACCAGCAAGTCTGAAAAAAATTTAAAGGTATGTAGGTAAGCAAGAGAAATCGAATAGAGTAAACGGCAGCTCTGTATCTCGTTTCGTTTTCGAGATATAGCCTCGGGAAGCGGTAAAGAAATTCGCTTTTCGCCTCCCGGTGACTTCTAGTGGCCATATCTCGAAAACCAAAGCATGCATCGACCTCCGATTTAAGCCAAACGATTTCTTACATCTTTCTACGTGTCTCTGATTTTTCTTGGATTTTTGTTAACTTTATTTCGACAGAAATCGCCCTCGAAGCTGGGCCGCATCGCTCGAGAAGCGAAATCCTCGGACCTCTCACTTTGGCGGCCGATATCTCACTTAAAAAGCTCCGGAAAAACATCGTGCTCCACATCATCAAATTGATAATTTAATTTGCAATCGATGTAGTACAAAAATGATGGAGTCATTTTTGTCTAGAAAAAGTTACAGCGATTTGTGTGAAGAGATGTCGAAATCGCTTAGGTAAATTATCAGTTCTTTGAGGTTATGGCAAAACCCTGACGTGATGGAGTTAAATAGACCTCGGATTCGGATTCAGCGACCCCAAAAACATATAGTGAGCATGGTTAGATCCCCAGGCTAGAAAGAATTTTTTTTGTCTGGCTGTGTTATTTTTTCAAAATAACTCGAAAACGTTGCCAATTTGGAGATTTTTACAAGAGTACTTTTTTGTAGAAAATTAAATTTCCCATCGAAGTACGTTGTTTTTCCCTATTTTTTGTATTAAAACTAATTAAAGAACAAAGTTAAAAATTTACGGAAATCCTTTTTTTTTCAGTAATTTGGCCATAACTTTTTTTACGGCATCCTAGGTATATATAAGTATTCACAGAAAAAAAGTTCTTGAATAAACAAATTGCTTTATTTCTGCTCCCTACGACCAAGGCGACCGAGATATCGCCATTCAAAGTTGACCATTTTTTGCCTATTTTACCGCATTTGCGCTCATACATGTTTTCTTTTAATTTTCAGTAGATCAATTTATTTTTATGCAATAAAACAACCATTTTAAGATAATTTAATAATAATACAAATGTTCCTTCAACGTTCTAAAATAAATATTACGTTTTTACGAAAAAGTAATATTACAAACAATTAATGTTTGTGGTTGAGCTTTATAATATTAAAATTAAATTTTATTCATTATTTAAAATAAACTGATTTTTAAGTAAATATAGTATATTAAAGTATAAGTGGATAATAAGGTTTTTAAAACGCGCGATTTTTCGAGCACGACGGCGCAGCCGGAGTGCTCGAAATAGAGGAAGTGTTTTAAAGACCAGTTATCCACGAATACTTTACGCTATTTTTACTTCCCTCGCATACCGAAGGGAAGTATTGTATTCGAGAAAAAATCACCCTCCGAGATTTTTACGGATTCTGACGTTTCAGATCACGGAGATTACGAAAATATAGGTTTTTCAATTCCGTCAGTCTGTCTGTCTGTCTGTCTGTCTGTCTGTTGGTGCATTTACTAAAAAACTACTTGACGGAGAGCAGTCAAATTTGGCAGGTAGTTGACGCTACTGTCAGCGCAGAAATGGTAGAAATTTCACTGGAAAATATACAGGGTGGACCGTCTAAACGGAATAAATAGTGAAAAAAATTTAAATTTCCACGTTTCATGACACGCTAAACCTATTTCTGAAAAAAAAAAATATTTGAAAATTTTTTTCACCATTTTTGAAAAAAATTTTACCACTAAAATATAGGAAAAAAAAATTTTCTTTCTTCTAATTTAAAATTTTCACGTTTCATGGCATTCTAAACGTATTTCAAAAAAATTTTTTTTTTGAAAATTTTTTTACCAACATTTTTGAAAAAATTTTTACCACTAAAATAGGTGGAATTTTTTTTGTTCAAACTTAAAATTTCCACGTTTCCATGGTATTCTAAACGTATAAAACAAATTTAGAAATTTTTCTGAAAAATTTTCTTGAAAAAATTTATGCATTCATCACTAAGTACTTACTATAGAACAGAAGAAAATATTTTTTTTGCTCAAATTTATGATTTCCACGCTTCATGACATTCCAAACCTATTTCGGAAGAAAAAAAATCGGTAAAGGTATTTACACAGAACTTCCCTCGTTCATGGCAGTCTCTCAAAAAAATAATAATTACGAAATGACATTGAGAATAATAATCGGAGTAGAGTTATTGCTATTATTACAAAGAAAACTTGATAAGTTTTGGTTAAAAAAATATACAGATTGCTCATCCAACAGCAAAAGTTCAATACTAAATAGCAGGTGCCACATATGGCAGGCTTGCGCAAATACCTTTACAAATGTCCACCATGACTGAATTATTTCTTGGGATGACCACCCTGTACATTTTTCAATAAAAGTATAATAGGTGCATATGCCAGATGTTATTGCCATCTGTCACATTTTGAATCCAACATTCACGTAATGGAGTGGAAGTATAGTGGTGGTTAAAAAATTTCATTTTTTTTTAATTTTTCAAAAGATGGTAAAATAATTTTCAAATTTTTTTCTCCTGAAATAGGTTTAAAATGTCAAAGGTAGAAATTTTAAATTAGAGCAAAAAGGAAAGTTTCCTTCTGTTCTATAGTAGTGCTAGGAAAAGTTTAAAAATTAAAAATGATGTATTTTTAAAATAGGTTTAGAATGCTATGAAACGTGAAAATTTTAAATTTGAGCAAATAAAAAAAAATCGATCTATTTTAGTGGTAAAAACTTTTTGAAAAATGTTGGTGAAAAAAATTTTCAAATTTTTTTTTTCTGAAATACCTAGGTTTAGAATGTCATTTAAATTTGAGCATTCTGGTGTTAAATTTTTTTCCAAACTGGTAACAAAATGTTGCAATTTTTTTTTCCGAAATTGGTTTGGAATATCATGAAACGTGGAAATTTTAAATTTGAGCAAAAAAAATTTTTTCGTCTTAGTAGTGATACATAAATGGATTAAAAATGTTTTCAAATTTTTTAAAAAATTCTTCAAAAACATTTTTAAATTTGTTTGAATAGTTTTAGAATGTCATGGAAACGTGGATAGTTAAAATCTGAACAAAGAAAGAAAAATTCTATCTTAGTGATAAAATTTCAAAAAACTTTTTTTTTTAATCAGGCTTAGAATGCCATGAAACGTGAAAATTTTAAATTTGAAGAAAGAAAAAAAAAATTCATTTTAGTAGTAAAATTTTTTTCAAAAAAATTGGTGAAAAAAATTTGTGGGTTGTGTGCCATTTAACTACAAATAAATTTTTTTTTCCTGAAATAGGTTAAGCGTGTCATGAAACGTAGAAATTTTAAATTTGAACAAAAACAAATTTTTTCATCTTGGTAAAAATTTTTTCAAAAATGTGAAAAAAATTTAAAAATTTTTTTTTTTCCTGAAATAGGTTTAGCGCGTCATGAAACGTGGAAATTTTAAATTTGAGCAAAAAAAAATTTTTTTCACTATTTATTCCGTTTAGACGGTCCACCCTGTATATTTTTCAGTGAAAATTCTACCAGTTCTTCGCTGACAGTAGGGTTAACTACCTACCAAATTTTACTGCTCTCCGTCAAGTAGTTTTTTTAGTAAATACACCAACAGACAGACAGACAGACAGACAGACAGACAGACAGACAGACAGACAGACAGACAGACAGACAGACAGACAGACAGACAGACCGACAGACAGACAGACAGACTGACGGAATTGAAAAACCTATATTTTCGGAATCTACGTGTTCTGAAACGTCAGAATCCGAAAAAATCTCGGAGGGTGATTTTTTCTCGAATACAATACTTCCCTTCGGTATGCGAGGGAAGTAAAAATTGTAACATTTTTTTACCATTTTGGAAAAAAAATTACCACTAGAATAGATGGAAAAATTTTTTTGCTCAAATTTCAAATATACACGTTTCATGACATTCTAAAGCTATTTCAGAAGAAAAAATTATGAAAATTTTTTAACCAACATTTTGGAAAAATTTCAAAAAAAATTTTTTTTCTTTGTTCAGATTTTAACTATCCACGTTTCCATGGCATTCTAAACCTATTCAAACAAATTTTAAAAAAAATTGATAATCTATTTCACTACTTACTATAGAAGTTGAAAAATTTTATGTTTGTTTAAATTTAAAATTTCCACGTTTCATGACATTCCAAACCTGAAACATATATTCTTTATAGGATTTTGCAAACAGTGGAAAGAAAAGCTATCTATGAGAACTAAAGGAAAAACTATATATATAAATATTAATGAAATCTTTGCATTCTTTCGATAACCTGACTTCTGGTTATGCTACCAAGTGAAAATTCTTATCAGCCATTCTCATTTTAACACTAGCATCCAACCTAGTCCCCTACGGCTAAGCAGGCTAAACTAGTATCCACATGATCCCCTACGATATGCAAATTCAGTTAAAATGAGAACAAAGGCCTGAAATTAATTTATTTACGTACCTTGTCTTTAAAAATTTTTTTTTTCATTTAATGAATTACATTTTCATAAAATCTCATTCAGTTTCTTGGAAATGCTAAGCCTTTGAAACGTTTTTCGTCCTTATTGATGACTCATCAGAAAAGCCCAAAGCCACTCATAACGATGTTCCATGCAAAACTAAGACAATATCCATGAACAAGTTTAAAATAATTCCAAACCTATTTCGAAAAAAAAAATCGCATCATTTTTTACCATTTTGGAAAAAAAAAATACCATTAGAATAGACAGAAAAATTTGTTTTTGCTGAAATTTAAAATTTTCACGTTTCATGACATTCTAAACCTACGTCAGAAAAAAAAATTTGAAAATTAATTTCACACATTTTTTAAAAAATTTTTACCACTAAAACAGATGGAAAATTATTTTTCTTTGCTCAAATTTAAAATTTCCGTGTTTCAGGACATTCTGAACCTATTGCAGAAGAAAAAAGACTGAAAATTTTTAACCAACAGTTTTGAAAAATTTCAAAAAAATTGAGATTTTTAACCACTACTATACTTCCACTTCACTGCGTGAAAGTGGAACTGAAAATGTGTCTAATGGCAATAATATTTGGCATATGCTAGGATACTTTTATTGGAAAATATACAGGGTGGTCATCCCAAGAAATAATTCATGGTAGGCCTGTTATTTAGTATTGAACTTTTGTTGTTGGATGAGCACTATTTTTTTATCAGGTTATCAGGACTTCTTTGTAATAATTACAATAACTATATTTCCATCATTATTCTCAATGTCATTTCATATTTAATAATTTTTTAGTGGCCGCCATGCACAAATAACGAGGGAAGTTCTGTGTAAATACCTTTACCGATTTTTTTTATCGGTACACTTTGAAATTATAAATACTGGTATTATTACTACAAAAAATGGAAATAAGAATTAAGAATATAAAATGGTTGAATTCGTGATGTGACTGTGTCAAATGAGGAATACAAAAATTAATTTGCAATCTGTCACATGGGATTAATTATTGTCACTACAGTTGTTACTGATTGTATATTGCTTTAAAATGAGTTCTAACATTGATTACTTAAACAGAAAAGCAGATTCGCGGTTAATACCGCAAAAATTCCTGTCAGATCAATAATTAAAAAGTTGACCTTTTGACTCGGGTTGTAGTTGTTGCCATGGTAACTTTAAAACACGCGCGTTTTTTAAAGTTAGATTTAAATACTCGGAGGCGTACTTTAAATAATCATAATAGGGTACCACTAAAAAAATATTGTAAAAAGACATTATGAACAATAAGCGAATTTCAAAAAATAACATTTTTATTCGTGAAGGTAAAAAGATATTTTTTTAAACAACGTATATGGATGGACACTTTCTACAAAAAAGTATTCTTTTAAAAATGTCCAAATTTACATTGTTCTTGAGTAATTTTGAAAGAACTGAAAAATGGGCTTCTTCGGTTCTCAAAAACGCACCTCGAAATTTAGTAGCACTTTGTGATTTTGTCGTTTTCAGGTGTCAAACTAACATATTAAAAAATAAAAGCCCTTTAACGTAATTGTTCCTTACTACGACATATTCAATAGCCTATTAGTAATTATTACTGTTATTGAAATAATAGCCCACTAACAAGTCAACTTTCGATGCAAACATATTGTGAGAATACCAGGAGTTTCGTGAGTGACTGGCCATAGAGTCGGGTCAAGTTTAAAAAGACCGATCTATGAATTAATATTGCACATATGTTTTCACTATCTCTTGGACCCAAACATAAAGCCATAGCCTAAAGACATTGTCAATGTATGTCTACCAAGATTCTTTCCCACTTCTTTTGAGACGGAAATATGAAATGAACACAGGCGTGAGAAACATAGTCATAAGTTCAGTGATTCTCAAGCTGCATGATTTAACGACGAATATTATTTATTTCCGAGAACTAACACCACTCTAAATATGAAAAATGTCTCTATATGAAATATTTAAGTTATTTTTAGTGATAAATAGTCAATATCCATGCGTCAAAGGAACATTGTCAAACCACTAAGTCTTACAATTTTCTACTACGTCGAACGTTTTAGAGTAGTATAGGAGTATAAGTATAAATGGGGTGGTTGTGAGATCGATCCCCAAGCACTTCCACTTTTTTTTTATTTGATTAATTATTAAAAGTGAATAATTTTCCTTCTAAAATTTTTGTTTTATTAAACCGCGCCGCGAGTTTTGATATAACTTTATTTTCTCCAAAAATGTGTCTTTTATTACTACTAGCGCGTGTTTATCTCTAATAAAATCTACTTTCTTACGTTATATATTAATATACGAATGGTGAAACGTGCGTCGACTAGATAAATTGTTCAAGTGTACTGTTTTAGTGTTTATGAAAACATGTCAATGCGTTGTTCTTTCAGAATTGTTTTAATTTATTTGTTTTAAAATTATTGTTAATTTTTTTAATATTTATTTTGTCAACCAGAATTTTTATTTATTACCGCTAAAAGAAAAATAATTTATTTTCGTTATCCTCATAGAGATTTCAGATACTAATACTACGATCCTATCCTTTCCTGGCAAGAAGTGCACAAACCTTCCCGTGTCTCTTGCTGGACTGTAGCAATATTAATATTTAATTTCTTTTTCTGATCACTCATTGTTATTGACTGAATTGGGCAATTCATTTTTTGTTATCAATTTCATTTGCGCCCGAACCTATATACCTACAGTGTCCGTCGTAAAGTTGGCTACATATGGGAATAATTTGTATTATCGAGATTTCTAAAAAATATTATATACCTACAGTGTCCGTCGTAAAGTTGGCTACATATGGGAATAATCTGTATTATTGAGATTTCTAAAAAATATTATATTGGGGGTTCGTTCTTTTTACATGCAAATGCCTTTATTCAACTAAAATACACAAAGTTTTTGTCGAAACTAATCAAATATTTGTGAAATATTTTCCTCATATCTGCTTCAAAATTGATATATGGGGTCCTCGTTGTATTCTATATGCACTTTTTCTTCATAAAATTTTTCGATATCTTAACAATTTGACCCACTTTTCGATACCACGGTTAACTATTTTTTACAGTCCTGCCAAACCGGTGATCACGTGACATGTGTCAAAATGTAATTTTTTTGTTGTTGGACATGCATGTACGAACCCTCAATGGAGTTTTTTAGAAATGTCAAAAATACAATTTTTTCCCATATGTAGCCAACTTTATGGACACTGTATAATCAGAATTCCACTAAAATTATGAAGTTACTAAATTAATAATTTTAACATTTTATGATAGCATCTTTTCTATTTTTTAAAAATTATTTAGCGACATCAGTGCTGAGAACTGTTTGAGAACTACTGGCATTTCTTATGCATCAAATAAAATCTTAGTTCAGACGTTTTAGCGGCCATGACACAAGTCAGTTTAAATAGTACTCGACTCTACGCTAGTGAGAAGTACAGTTTTTGATATACAGCGTGTTTTATAATTTTTGTCAAAATTTGTTTTTGATTGGCTTCACCAAATCGAACCAAATTTAATAGGCGTGTTTCACTAATAGAGATATTCACAATTCAGTACTGCAAACGAAAAAAATATCAGGAACGGGTTCAATTTTTTTATTTTGGCATTTGCCTAAAACTGTCTGTATATGAATTTTGGCAATTTTCAATACCGAATTTAAAAATACTATAATATCGTATGTAAACCAATCATATAATTAGTTTCTTTCGCACACTTTCAATACTTCGAGAACTAACAACTGAGTTCCACAATAAATTTATTTTACAAATATTTAGGAGTCCTTAGGCTACAAAAGCATTAATAATTACATAGATACGATTTTACGATAAAGAACTGAATTTTACTTTGTTACAACAATTTGTCACAACGATATCATACCGCTTGCCAAAATAGTAAAAAGGTAAAAATGTCAATAAACATTAAAAATATTAAATGTATTACAATAAATACAAAAGAAGGAATTTATTCATATGTCGTATTAAAATGTGCGAGACAAACAAATAAAATTACATCTAAAGAAAAATAAGAAAATACAATTTTGTTATAATTAAATGACAAGAAGTAACTAAGGTGGCTTTGAAAACTATGAATAATTAAGCTTGTCAAACATTTGTTGGTTTAACGGTGTTTTTATTGTGTCTTTAAAAATTGTTTAAAATCCTTGTTAATTGTGTTCAAAATGCCGCAAATTTATATCACAATCAAAATCGCCAGGCTCTTAATATACATTCTTAAAATACTTTACAGAACATTCCCTCAAAATTACAACCTTATAGAAACATGTTAAAAATTGCATCCCCATAACAACTTTACCATCGCCTACCACGCACTTGTAATCCTTCAAATTGCCTGCCATTATGTTTTTACATTTATACATATGTGAATTGAGACATATTAAAATTGTAGCTTTGTAGAAGCACATTTGTTTTACTATTTTTTTTTATATTTTCAAAAATTTAGGGAATGATGACGCAACCGCGGGACTCTTGGCAAGTTATTGCTTTCTTAATTAACTGGTACTAAAACATTAATTCACAAATTTTTAGCCTTGTGCTAAGCACGTTACTCGGACCGACCGGTAGCTCTTAGACTGTAGCGCCAACACTCAGACAGACAGAGAGAAAAGCCGCAACAAACTCGAATCTCCCGCTGAAGAGATATGAAGCCATAAGCAGACACACACACATAAACATACTCGTCAAATTTATTTTTATTTCATTAAACACCCCTCAATTTGTGTCAGTGAATTTTAATAAAGTTCTAAAGAAAAAACAAAACCAAGTTTTTAAATTAATTTATATAATCTCTAAAATATATATACACTTTAGGTTTCATTATATACACACATATACATATATACACATATACAACATACAAAATTATTTTCGATACAACACTAATAAATATGAGTGAGTAGGTCGACGTCTATATGGAAACCTTAGGTGGTACTCTTCCGACGCCTGAAGACTGTTATCATATATATTTTTTTAATGACTTCACGAACAAGATGCAAAAGTTTACTCATATTATAAATCACCCTGTACATGCACCCTACATTTACAACGACGTAATCAGATTCTCGCAGTCAAATTCATTTTCACTAGATCACTGTGACTAATAATTTCATCGTGGCACCTTCGTCTTCCATAATTACTTCTCAGCAATGTATTTATTACATTGTTTAAAGCAATGTACCTCAATCTGAAGGAGTCTCTTTTTGTCAGTTTATAACATAAGTTAACCTTCGTCCTCTCACAAATAAATTCGTATATGAATTTTGGTAAGCAACTTTTCTTAACTTTATCGACCGGCTTCATATGAGATTTATTCTTTCTTGAAACGGGGGATTTGTACAAATCGAGTTCTCTGTTGAGGACCTGGTCAAGTGCAAAAAACTCCACTTCGCTTTTCGTATCTCCTGACTTGAAATATGCCCGCATAGCCTCATTTTTCGCCTTCATTAAAATTTTCACGTATCTTGGCACCACTTTAGTTGAGCTTGATGATGATTGTCTTGAATGACATGAGTTACAACGAGTCATTTTGGTAGATCTGTTTCGTTTTATTGAAGAATCGACACACATTTAACATACTAGTCATGATGATCTATATTTATATAAAATTGAGGTGGGTGGGTCTTCTTTACCTGCAAGAATTAAGATAAAAATATTGTGACCAATGAGGGGTGGGGGTTAATCCCTCTAGTATAAACGAGTAAAATGTAATTTTCTAGGAACATTGGAGTATATAAATATAATTTACATTACTTTACTTATTGTAGGTAAATAATAAAAAAAAACGCCGAAATAAAATTTTGGTGTGATACGATGAGTTGAAATGTCTTCTATAGATATAGATCTAACAAATTAAAAATATTTTTAAAACAAAGCATTTGTTTCAAATATATACTAAATAGTAAAAAGTAATTTTTATTTTAGATTCATACATCTGGAAACTAAAAACTTTGGGGGCGGTCATGTAACACTATTGTACAGTTACTTTGCTCAATTGACCGCCCCCAAATAATAATCTTTATTTCCCAATCACAAATACAATTAATTGATAACCATACAAGTAATTTAGGAGTGCGTCAAAATCGAAGCTAATATGCATAAACATAATACATTTTAAATAATATAAAATAAAATACACCTAAAATTGTATAAAACAAAACACTAACATATTAACAAACTACACAAAAAAAATATATGTAAATATATAAACACGCAATAAATGGATATATAAATGGTCAGACTAAGTAAAATTCATTGACATCATTCATTCATCAAGCATTTTTCTGTTAACAAATTCTTTATCCTCTTTTTGAAAGTAAATAGGCTCTTACAATTTTTCACATCAGTGGATAAATGATTATAAATTTTACAGCCGTTGTAATACACGCTTTTTTGATACAATGCTGTTGTGTGCTGATGTGGAATTAACTGATCTTTAAATTTTGTTTGATAATTGTGGTGTGTTTGGTTTGTAAGAAACGCTGATTTGTTTTTAAAACATAGCAACAGATTTCGTAAATATATAAGCAAGGCAGAGTTAATATTCTTAAGGTCTTAAAAGATTCTCTGCATGAATCTCGGGGATGTAAACTCTCCATAATCCTAATGACACGCTTTTGAAGAATAAATGCCCGACGAACATAAGTAGTACTCACTCCCCACAGCATAATTCCATAACGCAGATGAGAATGTATGTTAGTATAATAGAATGTCATTAGAGAATCTTTACCGCAGTGATTTTTTAAGTTGCGCGTACCATAACAACCTTTACTGAGCTTCACACACACACTATCTATATGAGCAGCCCACGTCAAATTTCGGTCGAACATAATACCCAATATTTTAGCAGAATCTGTTATTAGAAATTCGTCGCTAGAGTTCTGCTCGATATTATACCTAAATGATACAGTATTTGTTTTTTCTTTATCAAGCGTAAGTCGATTCTTCTCTGACCAAATTATGATGTCTTTATATAGATCCTTAGATATATTTCTTACTGCGTCAGGACTTTTTTGAACAACTAAAAAGTTTGTATCATCGGCGTAGCACGTAATATGAACATTGTATTTGGTTTGAATGTATAAAGCGAGATCGTTGGCAAAGATGAAGATGGAACCTTGTGGTGCACCGGCATTTATTATACATGTATTGCTCTTTGTTCCATTCACATAGACTACTTGCGTACGGTTTTTAACATAGCTTGATAAAAAATCTAACGCAGGACCCCTAATACCATATCTAAACAACTTCGCAATAAGTAAGTCATAATCTACACAGTCAAAGGCACGTGAATAATCTATAAAAAGTCCAAAAGCAAATAATCCTTTATCTAAGGCGTCCACTATCGAGCTGTGAAAATTTACTAATGCAGTGTCAACACTTTTATTTCTTAAGAAACCATGTTGAACTGACGATAAAAGGTTATTTTTTAAAAAGAAACCACTCAGCTGTTCTAAAAATGCAAGTTCTATAACCTTCGACATACTTGAAATTATGCTAATCGCTCGATAATTGTTATAAGAGTTTTTGTCTCCTTTTTTAAATAGTGGAATGACTTTACTGATTTTTAAATTGTCAGGGAAAATTCCGTTTACAAAGCATAGGTTAATTATATAGGTTAACGGTAGGGTGAAATTATTTTTACATTTTTTTAATAAATTGTTAGACATATTGTCCAGGCCACTGGAGGGAGAGCACTTTAACCTGCCAATAAAAGATACCGTATCTATTTCAGTGACTGGTTGAAGAAACAGAGATTGAGAAAAAAGTGGTATGTTTGTGTTTAATAAATTGAAGTCGATGGGGTCAGCTTGGATATTTATATGACTTGTAGTAAAGTGAGCATTGAAGTTATCTGCAATAACTTTATCTGCGAGAAGGGAACCATTCTCATGAACAACTATTTTTGTCTGTGAGGCAGAAGATTTTCCTACCACCTCGTTTATCATATTCCACATGGTTTTAACCTTGTTTGTTGACTCTGAAATTTTATTATCATTATATGCTATTTTGGTTTCTTTTCATTTATTTTTATACTCAATATTTACATTTCTGCAGATAGGCTTTAGTTGAGGATATTTTTGAGCAAAGTCCGAGATCAAACACACTCTCTGTTTTAATTCTAGAAGCTCCTCTAAAACCCACATAGGCGGAGATTCCTTTTTATTTTGTTTGACACGTTGCAGAGGGAAACAGATTTCAAAATAATAACTTAATGTATCGGCGAAATTATTAAAGGCAAAATTTGGGCAGGTTTGAGAAGAAACATTTGCCCAGTTTTCATTTGCTAAAAGGTCATTAAATCTGTCGATGTTCTCTTTACACATGTTTCTTTTGGTAAGAAATGTTGGCTTTTTGACTCATTTTTATTTCGATACGCATTAAAATTTAGTATTTGAGTATAATGGTCAGAGAGACATAAATTAATGTTTTTGATCGTGTAATCGACAAGATCTACATTTATAAAAATGTTGTCAATACATGTGGCACTATTATCCTTTACTCTCGTTGGTAAATTAATCGTTGACTTAAGATCATACATCACCAACAAGTCGTCAAACAACAGTTTATTTATAGTATTTTTTAAGCGGTCAACATTAAAATCTCCTCCTATAATAATTGATGACGTATTTTCAAATTTACTAAGTAGTGCACAGAAATACTCAAGAAATTGATAAAAGTCACCAGAGGGTGGCCTGTATACAACAATAACTATGATAGAAAGATCTTGTAGCTCTATACATGAGCATTCAATAACATTTTCGACGCAATAGTCTTTAATGTCGATTACCTTGAATTTTATTTTATTTTTACAAAATATAGCGCTACCACCATGCTCACCCGAGGTGCGGCAAAAGGAGGAACAAATTTTGTAATTTGGTAAATGTATAGTGTCAATCCCCATTGAATTGAGCCAATGCTCGGTAATTAAAAGAATATCGACGTTGTTGGTAGCTAAAACAATTTCAAGAGGTAACACCTTGTTTATTAAGCTTCTTATATTTTGATGCATGACTGTAATTTTCTGTTTAGACACGAAAAAAAATCAGCTTGTCCTCTTTTCCGTTGTATGGAGGCTTTGTTGGGGTATGAACAGTTCCACTTGTCGAAGGAGCAGCTAATAATCGTGTGCATGTGAAGCCCGTCCCGGTAACAGCAGGTTGATGCGGCTGCTGAGGGAATTCACCACTATTAATGTTGTTTCTAGCAACACTTTTAGAAGACTGAGTCATAACCGCAAGATTATTATTAGCATTTTTAGAATTTTTTTCACTTTCAATGTCTAAAAGAGATTTTTGTCTGGAGTGTTTTACCTTGGAGCGGTTATAACAAAAAGGCTGAACAACATAAATGGTTTTTCTAATGGCTTGTGTTATAATGTTTAATAATTTTAACTTTCCAGAATATTTTATCAAATTTTTCTTGCATAAAAATTTTGAGGCGTTTAAAATAGAGTTTACAAAGAGAAATATGACTTTGAAATCCGGATTTTCTAAGACTAATTTGGTATACAGAAATTGATTGTATTCGTCAATAATTCTATTTAAGACCGGCCTGTTAGGCCATAGAGGTATAGATAAAAATAAAAGGTTGGTGTAGGAACTCACAAAGCATAGTTTTTCTATAGAAGACATTCGAAATTGCTTTTAGTTTCCAGTATGAATTTAAAAATTATTCTTCACTTTTTAGTACATTTTTTTAAATAAAATCCTTATTTGAACATATTATTTTTATATATAAGTAATTTGATTTTATAGTTTTTAGAGCCTACTTATTTTACAGACAGACAGACGAACAGGCAGACGGGCAGACAGACAGACAGACAGACAGACAAGACCCTTTCATTTGATACCCATCCTGGTGCATCCGCCATATTAGATTTAGAATGACGTCATGTCGTTTATTATAGTTTACTCGTCAAACCTTTTCATTTGATGCCTATTTTGAGGGAGTTGTGAAGAATCCGAAGAGGTAATCCACCATACTGGGATGTCCGCCAAGTTGGATTTATACCGATAGGTATTAGATATACTATATTGCATTGTCACCGGAAATGCATACATATGCAAAATTTCAAAACTCTAGTTTAATTAAAACTAATTTTGATTGCAAAATTTGTGACAGACAGACAATATAAACATCCCAACCGGCAAATTCGCTTTATAATTCAAATGTCTACGATTATTTTGTTTTATTTTTATTTTATTAATACTCCTAAATACCGATTGATTATATTAGAGTTCCAGAACATACTATTTTGTTGTCTGCAACTGAACTATTTTATAAATTTATCATTAAAACGTTTCTACAGCAAAATTATAAAATATCTTATAATGGAGTTAAGAAATTATTTTATAAATGTGTTCGTGACTAAGTTATAAAACATTTCAGCTTATAAAACTAAAACGTTTTATAACGATTTTTTAGTAACATTCAGCAGTATTTTTAACGCTAAGTTATTTCTTAATTATCATCTTACAGAACAGTTATATTAAAGATTTATTTGTGACAATTTTGTTTTTAAGAATACATGTTGTTCCAGAGCATGTTATACAATTATTATATAGCATTGTATTTACTGTAATATGGAAACAGCACCAAAGTCATTACAAAACAAAATTGCTTACTTGAGCATAAAATGTAGTGGCTAACAATACAATAAAACGTTTGAGAACATTGATTTCCTGTATTAGCTGTGTGTTTATATTTAGTCATAATTAAAGTCTGTCTTTTAATGATAATTTATCATAATTATAGTATTTAAGTTATTATTCTCCCAAAATTTTGGTTAACAACATTGACCCGAGCGGTGCAGATCTTGACAGATCATATAAGGGCGAAACTAAAAATACCCGATTTAGGACAATGGAGAAACTTGTAAAGTGATTGTAAAAATATTAGGTACATGCATTAACAACGTAGTGGTTTTGATAATAACACACAGTTTATACTGCTGTATAATGAAAGGACGCATTTCGCTCATTGTACTGTTAACGTATCAGGTCATATGCCAAAGCACTGTTGCTTCCACTAGTAAAAGTAACTATGTGTTTTTGGCAGTAAGTAAACCATAAATAAGGTGATTTACTGCTACTAATTTCTAGGTTATATTTATGCAAATTGAACCAATTCTGTATCCATGGTTGCGTTTACAACTCATTCCTAACAGATTTATTATAAGAGCTACAAAAGTATCGCGAAAGTGAGTAATCTATTTTATAAGATTCACGAAAAAGTTACATTAAGGCGTATTATTTTATAGATATTTTATAGCAATGTCTAGTAATTTAGATATCGTAAAATGCTTGCTAATAACAAAAAAGTGTTTTATAGAGGGAGGCCATCTTGAAAGGCCAGCGTTCGTGATGGTAAGAATGACAAGATATGAAAATTTAAAATGTTTATTAGAATTTATGGAGTCAGAGACGTGCTAATTATACAGTTATGACTACTAAAACAAATTAGTGTAAGTTGCATTGCATGAAAACTCAAATTCATTAAATCGATGTTTATAAAATTTCAAAAATTATTAGAAATCATCAATAAATATGAGGCCCGTTAAAAATATATTAAAAATAAGGCCATAGTTCACAGTAAAAAAAATTCCGCATCAAAAATTGCAGTTGCTGTAAGCCAGAACAAGTCTCTTAAATAATTATTATAGGTAAGTTATTAGGTACTAAAGCTCAAAATAGAAGGATACAACTAGTCTGAATTCCAAGCCATACAAATATTCAGGGCAATGATAAAGCAGACCTCTTAGCAAAAACAGGTACAAGTCTCAATAGATGCAACTTAACGAAAGTAGATTTTAGAGATATTCTTCCCCACATTAAAGAAAAAATACATAAAGAATGGAAGATCGAATGGACAAATATATCGATAACTAAGGGGTCTCATTATGCTAGCATCTGTGGAGGAATAAAAACAAAAACATGGTTTCATGACTTGAACCTCACTAGGAAAGAAATCACAACATTTTCAAGAATGAGAGTTGGACACTGCCTAATCCCAACCCATCTGCACAAAATTGGAATCCAAGAGAGCCCTAATTGTGATTGTGGGGAATTAGGTTCATTAAATCATGTCATATTTGAATGTACATTACACTATCAAAACTCCAATAGGTTGTATGCCTTACTAAATCAAAATAATGAAGCTCCCATGAATATCAACTCAGTTTTAGCAAATCCTAATACAGACAATGCTAAAAATATCTCAAAATTTCTAGAAGCTGCGCATCTCAAAATGTAAGAAGTGTTACTATGAGATTAATTCAATTCCAAACCCGCATAATCCAACCCAACACAATTTTAAATTCCTTCTTTTAAAACCCTAGGGTTCTTGATCCGAGGCGTCATTTTCGGTTGTGTTAATGGCTTTGCCGACGCTCCAGAGACAGAAGAGTTTTTTTTATATTACCAAACCTAACAATCCTTTCTCTCCTTCAATAAGTTACTCAGTATAGAAACGTAATAAAGAAAAATCAATATAATGGGGGAGAAAAACAAGAAGAAAAAAAGCAATCAAAATAAACTCAAAAAGAAAACTAGAAACTGGTTAAATAGCCACGTAGCTAAGGCCAAGATCGAAAGAAGAAGAAGAAGTTATTAGGTACCTAGTAGTAAATCACAATGCATATGCTTTTAGGGTCAAAAATACTTCTTCAACTTTTAGGATACATTCTAGAAATCATTTTAGTTTATTAGTGTGTATAGAGCAGCATTTTTTTAAAATAATGACTATAAAAGCTCTTATAAAACAGTTCTTTAGTTGTTTTATTATAGTAATTTAAAAAACAGTGAAGTGTGTTTTATAGTAAAATTAAATGCAGCTTTAATAAAACTGTTATGTAGTGATGGTACTAAATTTTCATAAGGCTTCTGGAAATGTTTATACAATTATTTTGTAATGGTTCCAATAGGCGTTGCAAAATATCAACAGCGACTGAAATATTTTATAGGATGGTGCCAATTTTGCATTTATAGCTGCTGTGAAAACGTTATGAAAGTCTTTGTGAGAGTAACGTTGTTTTATAAAATTTATGTCAGGAACATTTCTATAACTTTTATAAAATATTACTAGCTGAGACACCTATAGTCTACACATTTGTTGATAGGCATTTTGAATTTGATACATTAAATATACAAAAATATTTTTGCTTGGACCCTCAGGTATGGGCATCGCCATTATAAAGATAAAGATGCTTACAATAATTACTTCCAGTAGTTTTTTAGAAGCACATTCAAACAATGATATATTATTGCAAAATACACTAAACAATTAACCTTATTTCAAAACGCGTTGCAAGTTCATTGCATACATTCACTCAACTTGCATGAAGAGAGAAAAATTTACTTGTACTTTTTTCCACATTCGCGTAGTGGAATTTTACTTTTAAAAAGAATCAATATAAAT
The DNA here is from genome assembly GCA_963583905.1 of Stenurella melanura. Classification (NCBI taxonomy): domain Eukaryota; kingdom Metazoa; phylum Arthropoda; class Insecta; order Coleoptera; family Cerambycidae; genus Stenurella; species Stenurella melanura. The sequence goes on along the minus strand of OY757310.1, from coordinate 172,678,086 downwards.
TTTTTATGGCTCAATAACCTTATGGACAGTATTTCGAGCGGTAATACCTACTTAGGTAGCTTATTGAACAAAATAATAAGAAATTCTAGGTATTTTAGGATAATGGAAATAATAATATTATTAGCAAATTCCTGAATATTAATTGGGGCATTTCTGAAAAGGGATTAAGGAGGGTTTAATTTGGTTTAGCAGCAGCAAAAAGGGGTGAGTACAGTATATCAAACAGATTATTTAACAAATTAAAATTATTACTATCCTCATGTTTACAAATCTCTAATATTTCTAATAATAAATTAAGTTTTGAATTATTGATGTAAGAGATTCCAAACACATACAGAACTTGCGTAAATACTTACAAGACTTTAAGAAAAAAGTTATATTCAGCATTTCCGAATGCGGAAAATATGTGGTTATGTTCAACTGAAATGGAACACGTTGTGATATGTGTAACATGTTGACAGTGGTTTAAATCTATACCTATTAATTTTTGTTTTAGAATGACAAATGAAATACATTTATGATTTCGCAAATTTCAAAAATTCAGTCCAGGATGCCAATTCTGGTAAGGCAAGTGTACTGAAAATGGAATTTGAATATTTTATTTATGGAAAGATCACGCATCTTTCCATAAACTAAACCGCAAACACGCGGAAAGACCATATACATATTTTACAGGGTATTGGTCAAGTAGCGACACGTGCAATAAGAAGTTCAGGGTTAAATTTGACCATTAAAATTTTCTGCTGTTCTGTTGTTATTAATACTGATTCTAGTAATCTAGTAATTTCAGAATTTAATGTAATAATACATAAATCTTAACAAAAGTTGGAGAAACTATGCATTTCATTTATTCAACTAAACCCTCGTGCCAAATTTCAGCGCAACATATCTATGTAAGCGGCTAAAAATCAAAATAAACTTTGCATTTTTTTAAATATAAATTTTTCTAGCATTTTGCAAAGGTATCTATCTATAAATATTATTCAAACACCAACTGAACTTAAACACTTAAGATGGTTAGCTAAAGCTCTAAATTCAGTGAAGATTTATTTGTTTTGTGATGAACTGAAACCCACTAACAGGGAAGAGGAAAAAAGATATCAACATTTCTGTGGTCACAATATATACAGAGTGTAATTAGTTTCATGTCATTAAAAAACTCTCGTAATAGGGACCGACTAGACAAACAAAAAACCTATGTGACTTTTTTCTCTAGGGGCACTTCGAAAAAAAGTGACCTGGGTTTACATTTTTAATGTTAAGGTAGGAAACATTTGAGAAGTACTGTTTTTCAATTAGGAATTATTTTATGAAATTGGAAAACGAACAGTTAGACGTCCGAGATACGATAATAGAAAATAGTTGTGTATTTTAAGTTAGGAAAAAATCTGATTTTTTTAACGAATTGAACGCATACTTTTTCCCAATCAGGTATCGAAAACTAAAAATCGAGTCTTTGGTCTGTATGAAATCAATGTAAACAATAATAAACAGATCAAAACAAGACAGCGAATACTAATAATAATAATCATACCTTTAATGCCCAATAGGTAACACTCAATAACTGAACAATTCTTTTGAATTTTTCACAAAGATTGTTCGAAATGACCTCCATCTCCACGTATACACATTTCGGCACGTCGAACTAAGGATATACGCACTCCGTTCAACGTTGTTGTAATTGTTCTAAAGCTCTTCCGAACCAGCTGCATTTCCACCACTTTCTCCATACAACCAAGTGCATATCCGCGAGCTCTGGATAAGTGAAATCTCCCATAATGTCCAAAATCTGCGTTTTAAAACACCACACTAAACTGTGAATTAACGTTATCAATAAAGAAAACAGAAAGAAAAACTTGGTCCAAAATCCAAAAAGTAACACAAAAAGCACGAACGGGAAGTAGTGACTTACGTAACCAAGTACTGACGACTTGAACGATAAGTCAATAAAATAAATCTTAACATAAGTGGCACAAAATTCAAAAAGAACAAAAGCAACAAACAAAACCAAGGAACGGGTAGGTCGCGTTGTGTGGTACGTTATTTACCAAGTAAGGACACAAACTGAAATTATTACTTGAGAATATTACAAGGGAGAGTATACCACGCGTAATAAGATAATTTGGCCGTGAAAAAGCAAAAAACATGGCGGTGTCCTCTGTCGGTCGCTTTTAACTGCTTTATCGGCATGTTTTTCGATGATGTCTTAGGCGCACCATACTTATTTTCACGAATGTCAGAGTATGCCAGCAGTTCTCAAACTATGTTATTTATTATTTTGGGAAATTTTTGTTTATTTTTCTTTCTCCAAAACTATGAGCTTTAGACCCCCTGTTATATAAAGTTTTTTTATTTGTCTTGTCGTTCCCTACCACCAGTTTTTTAATGACATGAAATTAATTACACCCTGTATATACCTTTCAAGTTGGCCTTGTTGCACTTTGAGGAATAATCTGCAACTTCTTAAGAAGCGCAGAAAATATAACAGATAATCCAATTCTCTTAAAAAGTGCCTTGAAAAAGCTTCTATGGCTTTAATTTTTGTATCGATGATCAAGTCACTTTTGACAGAGAGTGAAATGAACTTTTCGGAATGAAAGAGTAAAAGATTATATACTATATTTGCACTGCAGTGTGTGGAAATAATTGCTCATAGAATTTTAATAATATAATATTTGAAATCGTCTGACCCGAAAATCCATAAAACGATGTGCCATTTTAATTAGTCAGGGCAAAATAGGCGGTTTACTCGGAACCAGAGTGATCGTGCATGAAACTACCTGTATGATGGCTCATTTTATTAATTCGTTAGAGTCTCTAGATCAAAGTTGGAAACAGTTTTTTGAGGGGTCAGTTGATAATTTGTTTATTGCGGAAATATAAACAATAAAAGTGATGTTCGATGAAGCATTATATGAAATAAGGCGCTAGCTCCATAAATTGACGTCATTTTTTGATTTCAGTGTCATTTCTTATATTTTTGGGGTCATTCGTTCCGATTCTAATGTCAAAAAAGTACCAATACTAGAGGGCGCCACAGAAAAAGTTAAGTGAAGATGAAAATAATGACAAATGAATATTACATGAAATAAGATATTTTTTTTTCGAAATTCTTTGTAATTTTTATATTTCCCTGTCATGTTTTACGTTCTCTGGTTCACTCATTCTGATGCTGAAGGCAAAAAATGCGAATCGTAGAGGGCGCCACAGAAGAAACTAACATCAGATGGAAACAATTACCAACATGAAAAAAGCTGCTATCTCCCTAACTCTTGAGGCATTTTTCATGTTATTGTGGAGCGTTCATTTTTTGTTCTAATGGCAAAATAGTGTAAAATTACAAAGGATTCCAGGAATTTTCGGCGGAAGTTTGTAATTTTACAAAGAGCTTGGAAATTTACGAAGGTCTCAAAAATGTTTGCAACAGTGTGAAAATATTTGTAAAATTGTAAGCATTTTCGTAATATTTTCGAGATTTCTTTGTAAATTTCCAAACTCTTCGTAATATTCCAAACTTTTGCCGAAATTCCTGGACTCTTGGTAATTTCACAAACTTGTTCATAAAATTAGAAACGTTTGTAATTTTACAAAGAAATTCACAAAGAGTTCGTAAAATCTTGTCTCATTTTTTTACCGTGTGAGGATGAATGAAAACGCTTATAGCATACCGAGCATTGCGTTTTCCTTTGGTAAAATAAATAAAATACAGGATATGAAGTTTACAGCATATAATTATCCCAAATCATCGTTATTTTCACCCGATGTCCGTCTTTTCTGTGGCTTCCTCTATAATTGGCACTATTTTGCCATTGGAACAAAAAATGAACGCTCCACAATAACATGAAAAATGCCTCAAGAGTTAGGGAGATAGCAGCTTTTTTCATGTTGGTAATTGTTTCCATCTGATGTTAGTTTCTTCTGTGGCGCCCTCTACGATTCGCATTTTTTGCCTTCAGCATCAGAATGAGCGAACCAGAGAACGTAAAACATGACAAGGAAATGTAAAAATGACACAGAATTTCGAAAAAAAAACCTTATTTCATGTAATATTCATTTGTCATTATTTTCATCTTCACTTAACTTCGTCTGTGGCGCCCTCTAGTATTGGTACTTTTTTGATATTAGAATCGGAACGAGAGACCCCAAAAATATAAGAAATGACACTGAAATCAAAAAATGACGCCAATTTATGGAGCCAGTGCCTTATTTCATATAATATTTCATCGAACATCACTTTTATTGTTTATATTTCCACAATAAACAAATTATCAGCTGACCCCTCAAAAAATTGTTTCCAACTTTGATCTAGAGACTCTAACGAATAAAATGAGCCATCATACATGTAGTTTTATGCACAATCACTCTGGTTCCGAGTAAAGGCGTTTTTCCGCCTATTTTGCCCTGACTAAATAGATATTCGACTGTCAGACGATAATGGGGGTGGGGGTGGCTGATGTTAAAAAATATTTTTGAAAAAGATTTGTTCTCGTACACACCAAATGACAATTTTAAGAATGCAGTGGGGGTGGTGGTGGAGGTGGTACATGTCATACAAAAATTTAAGACGTTGGTTTCTAGTATATACATCAATTCTCAAGTGTTCGGACTTATTACTTATTTACCCCTATTTCCCCTTAACCCTTCAACAGAATAAGCTCAACATATAATCTAGTTACAAGTCTCGTTATAAGGATACATGTACCAAATTTGTACTCAATCTCTTAATTCTATTTTATTAGGGATTTTAATAATAGAGTGGTGGTGGGGGCGGAAAATGCCGTAAAGAAATTTGAAAAATTAGCTTCTAGTATATACCCAGTAGCAGGTTCAATACATTTAGCTAGGATTATATTAAAATTAGGAGGTTATGGATTTTTGCCTTTATTTTTTAATACTAATTGAAATTGGAATTAAAGCTAATTATATTTTTATTGTTTTTATTATATTTACCCTGACACCAAATCTCAAGTTTCTAATCCTTCAACGGAATAAACTAAAAATACAATTTAGTTCCAGGTCTCGTTATAATACATGCATATACCACATTTCAAGTCAGTACCTTTATTTTGTTTTGTTAATCGCTTTAATAATGAAGTAGGGGTGGGGGGTAGTGCGGTGGAAAATGTGATAAAGAGACCTTGTCTTCTAGTATATACACCAAACCCCCAGGTTTCTGAAGTGTAACTAGCTTGCTTCACTTATTTACCCGTGTTACACCCCCAAAAATGTATCAATTTTATTTAATTAACATCTTTAATAATGAAGTGGGGGTAGTGGTGCAGGGTGGCAAATGCTATAAAATATAGGTATTAGGCCCAGCGACATTTTTTTAAATTTATGACCACACCGTTGAAACTTTTTGTATCTGTTATTTGGGTGGAGTCGGACAAATTTGGGAGTTGGCACATTATGGTAGTGGGACGTTTGTCTGTCAAGCTGTCACGAAGTTGTCAATTTTATGCAAAAAAAAAAGTTATAACCACATTGGTAATTTTATTTTAATTAATAATTTTTATCATATAATTATCATATCATAAAAATGTGTCGGACAAAAATAATGGGTCACTTGACGCGTTGGACACGCCAAACACGTCAACTTTATGAAAAAAAAAAAAATTTGTTACCACACGGCTGATTTTAACAGAATCTACCATAAAAAATTGTTGCAATAATGTGGTAACCTTGTCGGACAATTTTTATGGGGCATATGCGCAGTCGGATGCGCCAAAGTCGTCAACTTCCTGCAAAACTTTTATTTACAACCCTTTTTCCGACAAAAAAAGGAAGTTGTAAGTAATTATAATCTAAATCAAAATATCTAAATGTCCGACAAAAATATTGGGGCAAATCGTCAGTCGAATAAAAAAAGTAAATTTTTATTGGTAATCGATAGTCGCAAACTGTACAGGGTTTCTGCATCCCTTATTTTTACAACCATTTTTCCGACAAAAGTAGGAGGTTACAAGTAATTATTTTCTTAAATAAAAAATGTAATTGTCTGAAAAAAATATGGGTGCAAACGTACAAAAAAATTTAATTCTTATAGGCTATCGACATTCTTAAACTATAAAGGTGAGTTAATGCTTATTATTTTATATATATGTTATGTTATGAAATAATACATAAAATATTATTATTAAATAAATATCGTTCAGAAAATCAAATAATATTATTGAAATTATATACATAAATAATAATTAAATGATTTATTAATTAATCGTCATCATATTCAGATGCCGCATCCACGGAATCACTGTCTAAAGCCCAATTTTCTTCGTCTTCACTCTCATCGGGTGATCTACTTAGCTCCAACTCATCTTTATCATTAGCAAAGGAACCTGTAAATAAAACATTTTATTAAAAAACGCAATGAAAACTTTTAAAAGATATTTAAATGGAACATTTTAACTAAAATGTTTCATTTTAATCAAATGTTTCATTTTAATCAATTGCAAAAAATATCTGTACAATACGAAATTTTAAAAGAAAAACCAGATTAATAGATTAAATTTTAATGTAATTATAAATATATTACCTGAATGAGTAGATATCTCTTGAAATGTGGGACATTGCTCGCCATCAAACCAGAAAAAGTCGTAGCTGCCATCGATATTTATCCACCCGCACTCTTCAACATCGAGTTCTGTTTATCGCCTCAGATGAGCATTGCACCACAAGTTACTAATGTAAAGCGTTCGTTTTACGTGTTGTAATAGCTCTCTTTCTGTTGGTGGAAGATGTGATGCATCGAACCCAGCTAAGCTTTTCTTCCAAATTTTCTCATTTTCATTTTTATTTTTATATTTTTTTTTCAAGCAATTCGAATCTACCTTTATCGACGTCATTTTTGGACTTTAAACTATATAATCGGCACACATAATCCTAGATATATTTGAATACTTCATGCTCTATATCCAAATATTTCGGCTCCATTTGTAAAAGCTGCACAAAAGCATCTTGATATGATTTTTCTTTTCTTAAAATGTCGAATGGTTTTTTTTTTCCTTTTTTGTAAAATGCTGATTAAAATCATTACCGGTAAATATGTGGCAAATGGTTAATGCCGTTGCTAATTTTTCACCTAATCCATGGTAAATTTTGTTCATATTCAAATACTCTGTTTTTTTGTTTGAACACATATTTACCGTAATCTGAATATCGGCTTTTAAAAATTTCATATTTGCCCCATCATTTTTGTCGGACAACCGATCCTATATGCATTACACATGTAAAGAAACAGTACAAAATCAAAATGACATCTATGGTTGTAAATAACAGTTTTGCAGGAAGTTGACCACTTTGGCGCATCCGACTGCGCATATGCCCCAAAAAAATTGTCCGACAAGGTTACCACATTATTGCAACAATTTTTTATGGTAGATTCTGTTAAAATCAGCCGTGTGGTAATACGTTTTTTTTTTTCATAAACTTGACGTGTTTGGCGTGTCCGACGCGTCAAGTGACCCATTATTTTTGTCCGACAAATTTTTTTCCGCTAATTATATGATAAAAACTAGTGATTAAAATGAAATTACCAATGTGGTTATACATTTTTTTTTTTGCATAAAATTGACAACTTCGTGACAGCTTGACAGACAAACGCCCCAATATCATAATGTGCCAAGTCCCAAATTTGTCCGACTCTACCCAAATAACAGATACAAAAGGTTTCAACGGTGTGGTCATAAATAAAAAAAATGTCGCTGGGCCTAATACCTAATAATTTGCGGCCTTGGTTTCTAGTACATATATGAAATCTCAAGTTTCTGAACTTCTGGACTCTTATCAGCTTGCTTTACTTATTTTCTTCTATTCATCCTCAAACCCTTCATCGAGTAAGTTCAAAATATAATTTAGTTCCAGACTTCGTTATAACACATAAGTGTTAAACCGTTCCAGAAGAAACGAGCGCACAAAAAACTTACAGATAGGCCGACCGACAAGCAAACACTTTTTTTCGCTCAAATTTAAAATCTCTTCGTTTTATAACCTGCTAAACCTATTTAAACAAAAAAAAAAGAAATTATTTTTACGATTCTACACTTACTTCCACTCCACTACGTGAATGTGGAAGAAACTATGGCCGTAGTTCGAGGCATGCGAACTGTGAGGGGTAACCCACGCTGAAGAATATTACAAACTGCACAATTTCGATAAGGAGCTTATTGTTAGTGAAGAATTTTAGAAAATAATACCCTGTCACTATTTTTGCTGAAGTCGAAGTTTTCTAAATTCCCCACTAAAATTAGTAATATTTAACTTTATTTGGGTACAAAAATGTTACATGGTCTAAATAAACTATACTTATAAGATACATTTGCTATTTTTAAAAATCAATTCTTACACTTTACAAAGAAGTATTTGCATTAGGAAATATAAGAAGAGAACTGAGCTTAAAATCGACAGTGATTGTTAATTATGCTTATTTTCATAGTTTGCTTTAATATGGTATAGAATTTTGGGGATCATCTACGCTGACCAATTCTATACATGTAACACAGAAATGAGCCATACTAATAATTTGTTGATTGTGTCCAAGAGAATTATGTAGACCATATTTTTCAAAATTAAAAATATTTACTATTCCAAATCTTTACATATATAAAGTAGCTTTGTTGATATTTAAGAACTGGAATTCCATAAAAACTGCATCTGATATACATAATTACGATACAAGAAAACTAAAGAGCTTCTGTTATCAAACTGCAAGTATAACAAAATTAGACAAGGTCCGGTGTATTCTAGTATACAATTTTTTAACCACTTACCGTCCAATATAAAAAATGTCAAAAGCGTATTCTTATTCTAGAAACACTTAAAAGCGTTACTCCAGGTGAATGTTTTCTATAATATTTCTGAATTCTTAGAAACGCAGTTTTCATAGTCCTTTTCCACCATTTGCACTTCATGCATTTTCACCTGCTATTCGATATGTATATTCATATATTAAGTTTTGTTTCATTTGGCAACTCTAGCGGTTGGAGCAAAGCCATTGTGTTTGTGTGCAATGTGCATTTACGTAGTATGTATACCTATGCAGCACACTTACGCAGTTACTTTTTTCTCTACACCTTTATATAGGTTGTATTGTACTTGTTGATATAATGAGGTGAAAAATTGATATAAGATTTTATGTAAAAATGCATCTATTTGTTCTCGTATTTATATATATTTTACCTGTCATGTTACATTAATTCGAAATTAGGTGTTTCCACTATATGAAAATTAGCTTTCTCGATATTATTAAAATGAAGTACTCGATGTATTAAAGCATTTCCCTGTATTTAAAAAGAAATCCGTCGTCTATTAAGTTAATGTTTCAACAAATAAATAACATAAAATTTGAATATTTGAACAGCTACGCGAAACACGCCATTATTGGTGGTGACGTCATCTATTACATCAAACAGTAATATCACATGTACGTAGTATATAAACATAGCATTTTAAAGACTTTTTGTACGTTTTTACCTATGATTTAATTCGAAATGGCTAATACAGAATTCGTAAGAGCTACTGCAGGAAATGTACCGGCAGTGGATCTGTTCATGATCACGTAATTTATGAAGAATGATGAACATTTCAACATAGCAGAAGTGAGGGGCTTTAAAGCTGCAACATAAGTACTAAACTTTTTTATTCTCTTTGTATTTATCTATTATTACTTTAACGTAGTCTATTGATTACTATATTATGATTATTGTATATAGTTGCTAAATATAATATACATACAAAGTTGATATTATATAAACATAATCTATAAATGTTGCTCAACTTGTAATATAAGCAGGGTTAGGCAGCTAGTTATTCATTATCTTACACTAATACTCATGCATGATAATGAAGTTTTAAACTTACTTTACTTACCCAACTTACTTTGAAATGATCCTCACAGCAGAAAAATACTGACTCCTTTGTAGGTGGTCACTTTATTTTGCGTTGTTTTTGTTTTGGCACTGTCACGAAAACCTTTTCATGTGTGTTCTTGGATGTATTTTTGCATCCTGGCACAAAACACCACTTACTTTCCATTATAAAACGATAAGGTTTTGCAAAATAACGTGTATTTATAATACACAACCCATGTTTGTTAACCAACAATGTAACCTCTGACGCCAACAGTGCGGGATATGGTGATGTACGATTGCTTGGGAAAATTCAATTTCTTTTAACCATAATTAAGTATTATCTTAACAGTCAAAGAGATTTTAAAGTTTGTGAAAACACCGAATTCAAGTCTCAGAGCGACCCCTAAAAGTTATATAAAGAATCGTATATTTAATAAAGAATAAAATGATAGGGTGGCTCCTTAAAGAAAATTAATGGCTTTTACGGACCACCCTATCTATTTTTCACTAAAAATATAGATGTCTTCGTTGACAATTGTGTTGAATACATATCAAATATTACTTATTGTTCTTATTTTTCATTAAAAATATATCATATTTCTTCGTTGGCTTCAACCCCCTACCAAATATTACTTTTCTCCATCAAATAGTTTTGTAAATATAGCGCCAGCACTTAGACTGACAGAGATGGAAAGCCGCAACAAAATCTAATCTCCCACTGAAGAGATATGGAGCCATAAGCAGAGACACAGACATAAACATACACGCCAAATTTATTTTTATTTCATTTAACACCCCTCAATGTGTATCAGTTAATTTTAATAAAGTTCTAAAGAAGAAAAAACAAAACCAAGTTTTTTAATTAATCTATATAATCTATAAAATATCTATACATTCAGTTTCATTATATACACATTTATTTATTTATCTATTTAACAATACACTACATAACATGGAACATACCAAATTATTTTCGATACAATACTAATAAATATGAGTGAGTAGGTCGACGTTTATATGGAAACCTTAGGTGGTACTCTTCCGACGCCTGAAAACTGTTACCATCACCGTTGCCATACATTTACATAACTTTTTTTTCTTAAAATGACTTTACGAACAAGGTGTAAAAGATTTTACACCTATTATAAATCACCCTGTACATGTCACACCCTCATTTCCAACGAAATAATCAGATCCTCGCAGTCCAATTCATTTTCACTAGATCACTGTGACTAATTATTTCATCGTGGCACCTTCGTCTTCCATAATTACTTCTCGGCAATGTGTTTATTACATTGTTCAAAGCAATGTACCTCAATCTAAAGGAGTCTCTCTTTGTCAGTTTATAACATAAGTTAACCTTCGTCCTCTCACAAACAAACTCGTATATGAATTTTGGTAAGCAACTTAACTTCATCGACCGACTTCACATAAGATTTATTCTTTCTTGAAGCACGGGATTTGTACAAATCGAGTTCTCTATTTAGGACCTCGTCAAGTGCAAAAAAACTCCACTTCGCTTTTCGTATCTCCTGACTTGAAATATGCCCGCATAGCTTCATTTTTCGCCTTCATTAAATTTTTCACATATCTTGGCACCACTTTAATTGAGCTTGATGATAATTGTCTTGAATGACATGAGTTACAACGAGTCATTTTGTTACATCTGTTTCGTTCTATAGAAGAATCGATATACTGTAATATACTAGTCATAATAACCTATATTTTTGTAAAATTGAGGTGGGTTGGTCTCCTTTATCTGTAAGGATTGAGATAAAAATATTTTATAACTTAGTCACGAAAACATTTATAAAATAATTTCTTGACTTCATAGTAAGATATTTTATAATTTTGCTGTGGAAACGTTTTAATGATAAATTTCAATCAATCGGCATTTAGAAGCATTAATAAAATAACAATAGAACAAAATAATCGTAGAACTTTCAAATTATATAACAAATTTGCTGGTTGGGAATTGTGTTAACTACATATCAAATATTATTGTTATCATTTTTCATTAAACATATATCCTATTTCTCCGTTGGCTTCAACTACCTACCAAATATTACTTTTCTCCATCAAATAGTTTTGTAAATACAGCGCCAACACTCACAAATAGAGATGAAAAGCCGCAACAAAATCGAATCTCCCGCTGAAGAGATATGAAGCCACAAGCTGACACACGGACATAAACATACGCGTCAAATTTATTTTTATTTCATTTAACACCCCTTAATTTGTGTCAGTGGATTTTAATAAAATTCTAAAGAAAAAATAAAACTAAGTTTTTAAATTAATCTATATATAATCTATAAAATTTGTATACACTTTAGGTTTCATTATATACACAAGGAACATACAAGACTATTTTCTACACAATGCTAATAAATATTTAATTGAAATTAAATACATATTTACATACTCAATACTACTTTTGTTTCTAAATAATCTAACGAAATGATAAAAGTCTTGAATCCATATTCTTTTGGCATAAGTCACTATGATCGATAGATGTGTCGCGGTTTTGTCCTCCTAGGTTGATTGTCAGCAACGTGTTTATCACTCGATCAAAAGCAGTATATAGTAGTATAACAAGGTGTAAACGTTTTTTGCACCTATTATAAATCACTCTGTACATGCCGAACCCTATATTTACAACGAGGTAATCAGATCCTCGCAGTCAAATTCATTAACATTAGATCACTATGACTAATAATTTCATCGTTGGATATTCGTCTTCCATAATTACTTCTCAGCAATGTATTTATTATATTGTTCAAAGCAATCTCAATCTAAAGGAGTCTCTCTTTGTCAGTTGATAACATAAGTTAGCCTTCGTCCTCTCACAAACAAATTCGTATATGAATTTTGGTAAGCAACTTATCTTAACTTCATCGACCGACTTCACATAAGATTTATTCTTTCTTGAAGCACGGGATTTGTACAAATCGAGTTCTCTATTTAGGACCTCGTCAAGTGCAAAAAACTCCACTTCGCTTTTCGTATCTCCTGACTTGAAATATGCCCGCATAGCTTCATTTTTCGCCTTCATTAAATTTTTCACATATCTTGGCACCACTTTAATTGAGCTTGATGATGATTGTCTTGAATGACATGAGTTACAACGAGTCATTTTGTTAGATCTGTTTTGTTCTATAGAAGAATCGATATACTGAAATATACTAGTCATAATAACTTATATTTATGTAAAATTGAGGTGGGTTGGTCTCCTTTACCTGTAAGGATTGAGATAAAAATATTGTGACCAATGAGGGGTGGGGGTTAATGCCTCCGGTACAAACTCTGTTTGTTTGTACGTAAATATGAAAAAAATACCCTGACATACTATTTAGTGCGATGCGTTGAAATATCTTCTTTAGATTTAAAGAATAATATATATAAAAAAATATTTTTAAAACCAGGCTTTTATTTACTAAACTATACTAAAAAGTAAAAGGCTATTTTTAAGTTCACACGTCTGGAAGTTTTGAAGAAAGAGGTAATCCACCATATTGAGACGTCCACCAAGTTGGATTTATACCGATCTTAGATATACTATATTGCATCGTCACCGGGCCTACATACGTGTGCAAAATTTCAAAGCTCTGGCTTAATTAGAACTAATTTTGATTGCAAAATTTGTGATATACAATGAGACAACATACAACATAAACGTACCTACAGTACTACAGTCTACACATTTGTTGACAGGCCTTTTGGGTTTGATACATTAAATATACAATAATATTTTTGCCTGGACCCTCAGGTATGGACATCGCCATTATAAAAATAAAGATAGATAAAATAATTACTTCCAGTAGTTTTTTGGAAGCACATTTAAACAATAGCATTGCAAAATACACTGAACAATTAACGTTGTTTCAAAATGCGTTGCAAGTTCATTGCATGCATATATTCACTCAACTTGCTCAATATATATTTTTTATGGCTCAATAACTTTGTGGGCAGTATTTCGAGCGGATGAAGAAAGCCAATTTTGTAATTATTTCTTATTGCCTATTGCCTATTGCCTAGTGCCTACTATTGATAAATATTTTGTTACACTCTTTCATTTCCAAATAGACACAAAAAGGTCTAATACTTACTTAAGTAGCTTATTGAACAAAATAATCAGAAATTAAGAACTGAGACGGTATTCTAGGATAATGGAAATATTGTTATTATATTAGCATATTCCTGAATATTAATTGAGGCATTTCTGAAAAGGGATTAAGGAGGGTTTAATCTGGTTTAGCAGCAGCAAAAGGGGGTGATTACATTATATCAAACTGATTATTTAACAAATTAAAATTATTACTATCGTTACGTTAAGAAATCTCTAATATTTCTAATAAAAAAAATAGGTTTCGAATTAATGATGTAAGAGATTCCAAACACAGAGAGAATTTGCGTATGTAGTTACAGACTTTAAGAAAAAACTATTACTTGTATTCAGCAATTCCGAATGCGGAAAATATCTGGCTGTGTTCGGCTGAAATGGAACACGTGTGATATGTGTAACATGTTGACAGTGGTTATGTCGATACTAATTCTGTGTTAGAATGACAAATTTAATAAATTTATGATTTCGCAGATTTCACAAATTTAGTCCAGGATGCTAATTCTGGTAAGGGAACTGAACTGAAAATGGAATGTAATGATTTCTATTTATAAAAATATCACGCATGTTTCCATTAACTAAATTGCAAACACGCAGAAAAACCATATAGACCATGTATAATGGTATTGGTCAAGTGTCGACAGATGCAATAAGAAGTTCAGAATTAAATTTGACTATTGATATTATCTGCTGTTCTATTGTTATTAACACTGATTCTAGCAATCTAGTAATTTCACTAAAAATATAGGTCTCCTCACTGACAATTCTGTTAACTACATATCAAATGTTATTGTTCCTATTTTTCGTTAAAAACATATTCTATTTCTTCGTTAGCTTCAACCCCCTACCAAATATTACTTTTCTCCATCAAATACTTCTATAAATACACTCAGACAAACAGAGAAGAAAAGCCGCAACAAAATCGAATCTCCCGCTGAAGAGATATGAAGCCACAAGCAGACACACAGACATAAACATACTCGTCAAATTTATTTTTATTTAATTTAACACCCCTCCATTTGCGTCAGTGAATTTTAAAAAAGTTCTAAAGATGAAAAAATAAAACCAAGTTTTTAAATGAATCTATTTGAGGTTTCATTATATACACAAGGAAAATACAAAACTGTTCGATACAATACTAATAAATATTTAAATAAAATTAGTTACATATTTACATACCCAATAATACTAGTTATTTTTCTAAATAATTTAAAGAAATGATAAAAGTATGGAATCCATATTCTTTTGGCACAAGTCACTGTGATCGATGGTTGTGTCGCGGTTTTGCCTTCCTAAGTTAATTCTCAGCAACGTGTTGACGACTCGATCAAAAGCCATAAATCGTAATTTGAATACATGTGTCCTTTTCAATATGTAACGTAACATAAGTTTCTTCCTTTCCTCAATAAAACTGTCGATGTAAATTGGTAAATAGCTTCCCTGAACATCGTTCACTGGCTTCGCATGGGGTTTACTCTTTCTGGAAACTTGGGTTCTACACAAATTGAGTTCTTTCCTCAGAACTTTGTCAAGTGCAAAAAATTCTATTTGATTCATGATACTCCCTAACCTCAAATATGCCTTCAGTGCTTTATTCCTCGCTTCCCTTAGAATTTTCACATGTTCTGGTAAAGTAGACCGTAACAAGGTTTTATCTGACTTTCTACCGTCGTAAAAGGCAGTAAAACCAGGGGATGATGGCGGTGATGATGAACACGGTGCGGAATTGTCAGACATTTTGCTAAATTAGTATGTCACTTTACAAGTATACTATTAAGCTCAATACACTATTAAGCTACATTTTCAGTGTGCTATATTTATATAAATTTGAGGTGGTGTGCCTCCCCTGTTTATGAGGGTAGACAGGTACATTAATATTATAACATGGAAGAGTTAATCCCTCTAGTTATAAATGGAAAAGATTCAATTTACTGGGAACATAGGAGAAAGAGGTATAATTTTTATTTTATTTGTTTTTATATGTTAAATAATAGGTATCTAGGAAGATACCTATTATTTAACATACAAACAATACATAAAATAATATAAATTATACGATTTTCTTCTATGTTCCCAGAAAATTGTTTACTTTGAGTATTATTCTATTTATTAAAATACGTACAAATTGATTCCAAAAATATATATAGGGTGTCTCAGCTCGCGTTATCCAAATATGGTCGGCTCTCTTACAAAAGATAATAATTAATTTTAAAAAATGAAAAAAAGTGCTTTTAGAAAACAACTGAAACTGTTAAAAAATGCACTAAAAAGAGGAAAGTAATGTTAATAGTCAATAAACGTAAAAGTGTGGGCCACTCAATGAGTATTTTTTGTTTTCCTAGGTTTACGTTTATTAACTCTTATTGGTATGAAAGTTGTCAAAGATGCATTTGAAGTAACAGGAGATCGTTTTCTTGATATATTAAATACTTCACTAACTGGTATTTTTCCTGGTGCTTGGAAAACTTCATACGTGATTCCAGTACCAAAAGTTTCAAATTCGTTGAAGTGTTATGACCATAGTCCTATAAATAAAGTGTCAGTGTTTGGAAGAATTATAGTTATAGAAGTGGTAGTGAAAGATCAACTTATGAATTTCTGTGACGACAATAAAGAAGTAATCGTTCAAAATCAGTCTGGGTTTCGCAAACATTATTCATGTGAGTCTTCCATTATAAATGTATGAGATGAATGGTTTAAATATTAAGACAATGAAGTGGTTTTAGTTATATTTCTTGACTTTAAAAGAGCATTTGAAATAATAGGTAGACAGTTATTAATATCTAAGCTGGAAGGAATAGGGCTAGGAAATAATGTTTTAAATTGGTTCAAGAGTTACCTAAGTAACAGCTTTCAAAAAGTTAAATATAATAACTCCGTAACAGGAGAGATACAAATAGAACATGGTGATCCCCAGGGCACCATTCTTGGTCCTATTCTATTCAGCATGTACATATATGACATTGTTAAATGTGTACATGACTGTAGAATTTCAGTGTTCGCAGATGACACAATATTATACATAAGGAGCAAAGATCAGAAGTACATTACTATAAACAGAAAATTTTTATGTTGAATTAAATAATTATAAACTTGAATTAGTTAAAGGAATTAAGTATTTGGGTGTGATAATAGATGAGAGTTTAAAATTTAAAAAACATTGTGAATAGATATCGAATGAAATGTCAAAAAAAGTTAATTTTATGAGAAGGATAGGTGGAAATTTAACTTTGAGCACAATAATTTTGTTGTACAAAGCAATAATAAGCCCACACATTAAACGCTACTCAAGCATTCTTTTCAATTTTAACCAAAACGAAATAGAGAAAATACAAATGTTACAAAATAAATCTATGAGAACAATCCTTAAATATAACAGATATACACCAATAAAAAGAATGCTAGAAGTACTTAATTTCAGGAATGTAAAACAAAAAATAAAAAACATTAGATTTTTTATATAAATTAAAAAATATTACGACTGCTCCGTATTTAAGGAAGTTGAGGCGTTAGACGAAAACAATGAAAAAAATCTTAAATAAATTTTTTTTAGTATATTTTTATATGACACAATTTTCTGTAAGAAATCCAAAGTCATTAGGAAACTCATAAAGTTAAAAAAATTTTAAAAATTTTGCATGTAGTCTTAAGGAAAATATGTCAACCCAGCATGCAAACGGTACAATTTAACACAAATAACTAAATAAAACACACTACTATGTTTTCTGCCACAGTGGTAGAAAACATAGTAGCGTGCTTTATTTAGTTATTTATGCAAAATGATTAACCATCACACAGTAATGGTCCATCAATCAATTTTTTGGTACATTTTAATTTATAGTAAATAACCAAATAATGTCAGCAGTTCCGAAAACTAACTATATAAAGCAATGATGTTTTACGAATATTTTAATATTGTTTGCAATTTAATTAGGAGACTTTTAATAATTATTAAACATTTGTAAACTGTCAACTTTCTTTTTTCGTTAATGATTTTTTGCTGATTTTTCAATTATTTAATGATATAATTTTAATCTTTACTACTTCTCATCTTTTTTTTTAATAATTACCGAAACAAATTTTTTTTTTTTTTCAAAAAATTTGGGCAAAATGTCCAAAAGTTAGTTCATTAAGTAAAATAATGAAATCCACTTAAATAATTAATTAATAATAAAAAATGATTTATTTATGCCTTTATGACAATATTTATTGGTATCATAACCCTTTGTAATAATTTATTATGGAAAAGTTCCGATTTAGAATTCGACTTACTTTTGGTTGGGACTGTAACGCCTCAACCTCCTTAAGTAATAAAGTAAAATAGTAAGTAATGTTCATTCACATAACACGAGACAAGAAAACGACTTTTTTATAGACACAGCCAAAACGTTATTAAATAGAACTGTATTATATAAAGGCTTAAATATGTTTAATACGCTACGAACAGAACTAAAAATTTACGAGAACTATTCTGAATTTAAAGAAATGTCATAGAACCAGGTAGTCCAGAGCTAAATCAAAAGAAAAAATGTTTGTTGTCATTAAAATGTTAAAATTAGTAAGTATACTTAATGAATATTATCATTGTGGATACAAAAATGAGATAGTTATTAAATTGTAATTTTAGGTTTATATTATTTAACATATATCATATATACATTATATTTGTGATTCTAATTTATTGTATACTACTTATCCATGCCAAATGCTAAGTTTTACATTGTATGTAGTAGTTATTGTATTCTCTTTTGGTATAGCAGTATCTGTTAATAAAGGTCTATCTGACATTAATATTATTATTATCAACATTATAATTTTTTCTTTGGTGCATTGTTTTAATAGTTTCAGTTGGATTTTCAAAGTAGTTTTATTATATTTGTACACGGAGTATTCGGACATCATGTATACGCTCAGGATAAGTCGGATTAACCCCAGGATTAGTTTAATATCACGAAATCAGTATAATGACATTTTAATTGCTTACAACTCGCATGATTTCTTAGAAGAGACATTTTTCTGTAATTTGCAATTTATTAGTTCTTCCAGTATTTTAAGAAAACTGATTTTCCGCTCTAATTATTGATAAAAAACGATGATGCAAATAACATTTTTTGACTCACGAAAGGAAAACCTCTCCCATTACCTCTTCCAAAGCCATTCTGCAAAACCTGCTTGGTCTTTTATGCACGTAATCGGTATTAAATTTCTCAGAAATATACCATAAATACCATGATATACATCAAACCGCCAATTTTGTTCTGCTAAGTTTTGACCGAGAAAATTCAGTTAAAAACAATAAAAATAATTTTTCTTGTCATTTCACATCACTATGGAAAACTTATTTATGCTTTTGTTACAGGTTTGAGTGATCCGTACGTGAAATTTAAGTGTGGTGGTAGATTAGTATACAAATCCAGGACAGTGTACAGAGATCTGAACCCAGTGTGGGACGAAAGTTTCACCGTGCCTATAGAAGATCCATTCCTTCCAATCAGCATTAAAGTCTTCGATTACGACTGGGGACTACAGGTAAAATAATGCCGTTTTTTTGGAAACATTAATTAAGTCATACTGAATATTCCACGAGGCGGTAATTGCAGGAACACAATCCATTTTCACGCATGCGCCGTCCCTCGTTCTTTAAAATGTCAATTGTCATGCCAAATCAAATGATCCATGATGTAGAGTAATCTGTGAGTACTGCATATAACCTCAAACTAGAATCTAGAGTACTTAAATATTGTTTGAATATAAAGCAAATTCTTTATTTGTGTCGAAAAAGAGCGTGTACTGTTTTCACTGCAATAAGACTATTTCTATCTATGTGTAATTTTAAGTCGTCCTGAAGAACCCCTGGACGTGAAATGTGTGTATCCTTATTATCCTTAATACTTCCTTTTTTTCCCTCATTTGTGTAGTTGGCTGATGGAATTCATCCAAGGCCAGAAATTGTTTAAATTGTTTAAAAAAAAAAAAAAAGACTATTTCTAGCCAAAACAATCTCAATAAAAACCTGTAGAGCATACAATCATTAATAATAAAATCATAAAAAACTACCCAAGAACAATAAGTAACTATTATAAGGAGAGATTATTCATACAAATTCCAGTTGCTTCAGGTTAAAAGTTTAAAAACTGTGTACATAGTTCATTCAATTTAGGTTGGTTTTCTTTTCGTTTTTAATAAAATAATCGCAAATACTCCCATTGACTGGTGGCTGTAAAGAATAATTCTATGAAGGTGAATTTATACGAATCCAGAGCTGGGAGGCGATTATAATAGTCATCTTGAAAAAGAAAAAACATTCTAAAAAAAATTTAATAAAACGTTGTAATTTTTATAATAATGAAAATGATGTTTATTAATCTTTAAAACACGGCCCACTTTCGGATTTTTTCGAATTTTTTTGCAGATGTGTTCACAGACATTGAGACATTACAGTTGTCATTTTCGATACCTGAAATTTTGTGCTTATGAAAATAATTTTTAGGGCAAGGACAATATACTACTTTGGCAAAATCGGTGAGTTCTTGCCATAAAAATAATTGCCAAAATTTCATCTATCGGAAACAATTACTGTAATGTCTGTGAACACATATATGCAAAAAATTTACTGCAAAATTTATTTATTTTGGATGTGCCTTGATTTTTTGCATTTCTCTTTCGTCTGTTTCGGATTTAATTCTCGCCTTTCCTAAAATAATCAGCTATGTTCACTATTGCAAATATGTTAACTTTTTTATTATCTCTTTGCTTTCTTCCTGTGGATTTCACATATCGTACATCATTATTTTTCTCTTCAACTTTTAGCCATATCTCAAATTCTATAACTAAAATTAACAATAAATTCAGTTATTAACATTGGGTGCATAGGTACCATTGTAGCAAACGTTTTCTCCTCCACTTATTCTATGTGAAATTCATGTCTCTGCTGTGGATGTTTTTGTATTTGAAGGATACACCCTTCCATGCACTTAAATAGAAGCAGTTAATCTCCTTTATATTCAATTGCACTCATATTGTTAATTTTATGCACCATACATGTATGTTTATTGAGATTACTTTGGTTTGAAAAAGTGAATACAGAGCCCACTCCATTTCAATAGTTGTACACAAATAAAGAATTTATTTTAATTATTATAGCAATAATGTTTTGAGTTTGAGGTTATAATGATTGATTTAAAAGAACAATATCAAAATAGAGAGAGTACAGCAGCGCATGCGCGAGCAATGGATTGTGTTCCTGCAATTACCGCCTCGTGAATATTTCTACTTCCTGGAGGGGACTGGAACTTTGGGTGTGACACTGCCTCTATAGACGTTGTGTTTCCACAAAAACTAAAACTATTGAATACAGCGGAAAAGGAAATTCATCGGTTCAGGATAATAAATAAACTCTATTCCCTCACCAACGTTTCGCTTACTCCGAGCAAACTTCGTCAGGGCTCAGCACAAAATAGGAAGGTGGCATCTTCAGCTGTCATCAATAAAATCATCATTAGACATGGGTGTTAACGAGGAAACAGTCTTACAAGAATTTCGCAATACAGAATTTAACAATGTTTATCTGTCAACGAAGTTCATTAAAATAGTAATTTACGTTACCGGAAGGAGGTGTTTTGCAGACCTGCTTTAAAATCTGAATCCATATTTTCCATAACGCGTAAAAGTTAAGTGTATTTATCTATTTGACACATATCCCAACAATTAACACAAGTTCGTTCTCATAGCAACAAGAATGACAAGAGAATAACATGAATCGGAAAAGCTTCTGCCGATCTCTAATGCTCACTTTCCGGCCCAGGCTGGAAAACGTGAGTTTCCGTCCGAATGTTTCTCCAGAAAGGGTGTATTTTTTGGCTGGAAAAAAAAGAATATACTTCGTTGACAAATAAACATTGTTAAACTCTGTGTTGTGAAATTCTTGTAAGACTGTATACCAAAGACTGTATATTTGTTGTTAATAAGGTCAGTTGGGGTATCTGGGCCATGGTTTTTTTCCGTAGAACTTGTGGGGGTAATTTCAATTCAAGCAGTTGGCAGCACTGAAGGACAATGTCATCTCACTACAACAATTAGTCTCATGTTTCTGAGTGTTGTTGCTTTCATGTAGCAATTTTTTAAATTTTGTAGTGCAAAATTTTCATAGCAACGTGATGTAATCTTGATTTTTATGAAATACTACAGGTTTACTGTATATATTATCAACGTCACAGTTAATTTAGCATAAATTAGAAGCATGATATATCCCTAAAATGTTATTGCAAGCATGTATTCTGCGTTAGGTCATAAGCTTGAGTGGGTGGCCCAGTTACCCCCACAATTTTTCAAAAATGGGGTAAGTGGGCCAGTTAATTGAGGCATCTGGGCACGGCTGGGACCAAGTTACCCCAAGCAAATTAAGTATGTTGTTTTTGTTTTTGTTTATTAGGTAGATGTAGATCACTGCGCATAGTAACAAAAAAAATAGCGATCTGAACCCGGGACCCGACATATTAATCCCTGTGTATTTTGTTGAACACGAATCTGATGTCCGTTTAGCTCCATCACCCATCATTTTTTTGTACATCGCGAAAATAGCTTAAGCAACCTTATTTCTTTAGATTATTTTCGCGATTTACAAAAAGTTGGTGAGTAACGGAGCTAAACGGACATTGGATTCGTGTTCAGCACGTCGAAATACATAGGATTACTATATCAGGTCCCTGGTGTAGATCACTTTTTTTGTGGGCCTGTGTTATTTATGCTTACTTGAAATTGGATGTTTTTTACATTTCATTTTGCCCTTTTTACTTTAACAGAAGTTGTGTTATTCCTAAATTTGAATAAATTTCCACCTAATTGTTATGTAGTAGTTCTCTTACATCGTTGACAACTCCACTATGGTGTGGTTTAAATGACTTGTGTTAATTTTTTTACGAAGTTTACATGTTTACCAACACGCCCACTTACCCCAGTTCAAATAACAATCGTTTGTATACAACCAAGACTCGTATGGTCCAGTTGCCCCAATTTCTAGGGGTAACTGGGCCCATCAGACTTTATATTATTTAATTATGATTATAAAGAAAATGAAATTTGACTCGGGAGTTGAATATTATATATTTAAAGACTGTATATTGTATTATATATAAAAAAATATTTTACTTATTAATATAACTTATTGGTGGTTCTCAGGCAAGTTCAAAGTATAATCTTCTCACTCAGGTTGTAAAATCTTGGCCCAAATACCCCAAGTGACCTTACCAACATTTGACGCACATTTCGCTAACCTCGATTCCATCATCGAGAGATGTTTAAAGTGAATTTTAATTATCTCCAGAGGGTGCCAAGGTGGTTAAGGAAACACGCGTCGAGTGTTGCTATTCGACTGTTTTATAAAAGTGTTGGTGTTTATGGAGAGTACGTCTTCAGTCGCTGAATATGTTTCTAAACTTTAATTTTGCTTTTTATCATACAAACTTCAATTAGTTGTGCATTAAAAACTGATTAAGATAAACCTTCACACACAAACTTCTTGGAGACGCTTGGGCCAACCTTTAGCTCTTATTTCAACAAGGAAAAATTGCTACTTAATATTTGAAATCGTCAACTATTGCAGTCACCTCTAAGTTGGGTGATAGTGAATGGATTTTGGTGAAATCTTGTGCAATGTGTTTGTAATGACGTTAGTAAAAAAGTTGGAAAACAGATTAGAGTAGGAAATGATCGGAAGGGGTAGAAAACACCCCTTTTGTCACGGGTTCCGTAACTTATAGAATTAGATCGAAAATGAAACAAAACCTTTACCTTTTTTGGCCCAAAATGAGATGTATTTACTCTTGTGATTTTTTTCTAAAAATGCATATTTTTCGAGATATAGCCACTTGAATATTACTAAAAGTGAGGAAGGGGAAATGAAAAACTTGAGAAAAAAATCTGAAAAAATTCGGGTGAATGTATCATCGAAATACAAGACTTCTTTAATTTTACTTACGACTTTTCCGTAAAGTTCGTTTTTACCGAGTTATTCGGGAAAAACTACCGCTTTCTTGAAACTTTAGCACTTTAAAAATATGTAATTTAAAAATTTGAAAAAATATACACGTATGCATTGAGGTCTTCTAAACATTTTTTGTCTCTTGGAATTTTCTTGCAATTTGCTAATTTTCCGAATTACAGGCAGTTTTTCACGATAAATAATGTACTACATTTTTGCACATTTTCAATTTAAAAATTATATTGACCCTTTAAAAATGGTATAACTATATAGGTTTCATCTTTTTTTATTATAAAATATATAGATCACGCTCATTTTTCCAATTTTCATGTATTTTTTAATTGAGGATGTGCAAGAAATATAGTACATTATTTATTGTGAAAAACTGCCTGTAATCCGAAAAATTAACAAGTTACATGAAAATTCCAAGAAACAAAAAATGTTTAGAAGGTCTCAGTACATACGTCTGAATTTTTTAAAATTTTTAAATTACGTATTTATAAAGCGCTATAATTTGAAAGAAAGGGGTAGTTTTTCATGTTTTTCCGGATAAACTCGGTGAAAACGCTCTTCACGGAAAAGTTGCAAATGACAAAAAGTCTTGCAAGTCGATGATAATTCACCTGAATTTTTTCAATTTTTTTTTTCATTTTTTACATTTCTCCTTCCCCACTTTTGGGAATTTTCGAGCAGTCATGTCTCGAAAAATATGCATTTTTCGAAGAAATTCACAAGAGTAGAAACGTCTTATTTCGGGTCAAATAAAGTAAATAAATGTATTGTTTTTTTTATTTGCGACCTAATTCTACAAGTTACGGAACCTCCTTCCGATCATTTCCTACTCTAATATTTTTTTCATCTTTTTTATTAACGTCATTACAAACACATTACACAAGATCTCAACAAAATCCATTCACTAGCACTCAACTTAGAGATTTTAGTCATTTTAGCGCTCCGTTGACTGGACTATACCCCAGACGGCAATTGAGGCTGATGTCAAAATGTTTCTTGAGAATTGTTCTCTTACGCACACTAAACTACATTTTTTTTTGTTAATTACTTTGATTACGGAGTAGGGATGTTGGAGGTGGTAGTGGTGGGAGTGGAAGATATCGTAGAAGAAATTAAGATCTTGGCTTATAGTATATACATCAATTCCCAAGTTTCTGGACTTTACTAGTTTGTTTTTCTTATTTTCGCCTATTTTCCTCCAACCCTTCAACTGTCATTATGAGCTTCTCCGGAGATTTTAAATAAAATTAAGTTATTATAAGTTGGCTTATGTCGTAAATCATTTTAGCGTTTCCATTGTAGACTGTATTAACAGTATGTCTCACCGGGACCAATTAGTATCTTGCCAACGTTCTCAAAATTATTAGAAAAAATTATGGAAATACAAATACAGGGGCATCTAAAAGATAATCAGATAATACCATCAATCAGTCCGGATTTAGGCAAGGCCACAGCTGCAGCACTGCAATCATAAGATGTTGATATCCATTTTGCATTTCATCGGCTTCACTGAAGGTGCAACTAAATTATTAGAGAATTATTTAAAAATAGATCTCAACTGGTAATGTATGGAGGAGAATCCTCAGATATGTTAACCATTAGCAGAGGTGTGCCCCAGGGGTCAATTTTGGGTTCTTTACTTTTTATAATCTACTCGCCTAACTTTTCATCCGTTTTTCTCTCATGTAAACAACATTATTATGCAGATGACACACAGCTGTATTTGTCTTTTGACGCGAGTGAAAGTAAGCAGGCAATCGCTGCCATAAACTATGATCTTAGCTCTTTATTTGATTTTTCAAGTAAAATGTGTCTTCAACTTAACTCTAGCAAGTCAGCTGTGATTGTGTTCGGCAGAAAATCGGAAAGAAATGGATTCGCTTTAGAGTTTAAGAACAGTATCAAAATCAAAGATGAGCCTATTTTATTTCAAAATCCTGTGAAAAATTTGGGACTCATTATAGACCAAGACTTGAGATTCACGCAACATATTAATAAATGTCTACAAAAGGCGCACTTAAATTTAAAAGTAATATATCAAAATAGATTTGTATTGACCAAAACCTCTAAATCTGTACTCTGTGATTCTCTAGTATTGTCACAGTTGAATTACTGTGGCACAATATATGGACCTTGTTTAAATGGTACTGATAGTAATTGAATTCAAAAACTTCAAAACTCCTATAGTGCAATGCAGGTTTTCACGGCCGTTGTCCAATGAATAGTAGGGAATCTAAGACCTCCAATTCAGCAAGGGGGGGGTCAACTGTGACATATACAAAAACCAAAAACGGATTCCCATATAAAATTTCATGACGGATACGAATTTTGAGTTCACCCCTTCATCCAGAATTGCGAAATGGGAAAAAAATGCAATTTTGGGCAAATTTCTAAAAACTACGGGAAACATTTATTTTTTTGTTTCTCAGTCAATACCTCGTTAACTGTTCGAGATATCTGTTTCAAATTTTGACACCAATATCTTTGGAGATTGGCCTCACTTACAGTTTATGTGAAACTTTTTTCGGCAACGTCGTTTTTTGGCAAAAAAAATAAAAATCTTCACTTAACGCACAAAAACACCAAAATGCATTGCAAAATATAACATGCTAGAAACTTTTTTATTACTAAAGATACATGGGCCTATGATCGAGAGAAAATAAAGCTTATGAATTATAGAAACTTTTTTACTTGAAGAATTTTTTTCTAGAATGCTTAGTTTGGCTGTTATGACTGTTGTAAATAAATAGTAGTGTAACGACTCATATATTGCGCGTTCTCCTCGGCCGGCGCGAGCGCTCTCTACTAGCCACTCGCAACCGTATTCAGTCATATCAGAGATACTAGGTATTTTACTATTTAATTCATGTATGTTTTATTTTAAAAATGGTACCAGTGGAAGTTTGTCAGTTACCAGTAGAACCGAAAAATACTGTTTTTATTATTGACATCATGTCTTTAATTCAAAGGCATCAAAGCTATGGCTGTTCAACTTTCAAAGAACTCTTTGAAAAGTCTTTGAAATTAGTTATAAACATGAGACCAAAAGGGTGTAACCTACCGACGGACAAAAGTAAGAAGAGTGTACTGTCTGTATAAGGTAAACGATGGGGTAGATATACCGAATTGGAAAAATATTATTTCTCATTCTGATAATAAACGAGAACTCTTGAACTTTTTTGCTTGCAAGTTTGAGGAAAGTTATTTCAGAATAGACCAAAACGTTTAGATTGTTATTGCAGGTATATTTTTAGAAAATAGCAAAACTATTTTATGCGATCAAAATAAAATCATGAAATCCCTACATTTTTCCGATCATGAAGAAGCAGGTACCAGACTTTTTGCTATCTTGTCATTTTTTAGAAATGAATGTAGTAGAACAGTCATATATAAGTACTGTGGATACTGATATTTTTGTTCTTTCATTGTATTATGCGACTATACTAAACATTGAAATATGGCTTCAACGGCAAAAATCTTTTATTTTTTGTCATGATGTGATTACCCAAATATCTAGTACATTTGATTTCGACAAAAGAAATCTGACCAACATTTTACTAGCTGTTTACTGCCCCTCTGGAAATGATACTGTTAGTTATCGCTTTAAGAAAGGCAAAAAGACAGTAGTAAAAATATTACGTGAAAGGTTAAATATGTTAGAAGAATTAACACATTTTGGCGCAGCGAACCGAGATAGAACTTCCAAACTAACTGATAGTGTATTAGATTCCTGTAGGTTATTTTTTAAGGTTCTTTATGGCAGACCTTTATTTAGAGGAAATTTGGATGAGCTACGAGCACATTTATTCACTTCATATAAAACAGATATGAGGTATTGTTTTAATAATTTTATATAGACACTATACCGATAATGATGAGTAAACCACAACAGCCAGAGAATATACACTTAAATTCATCTTGCAAATGTAAAATGTACACTTGTACCAGTCGCTGTCGATGTCTAAGTGCAAAAGTAAAATGTGGTACAAGTTGTTTGTGCGAAGGCACTTTTAAATTAAACTAATTATAAAAATTAAACAGTTTTCTTTATTTACATAAAATACAAACATTTTTAATCGGACTGACACAATATAAATATGGTTCATTAAATCGCAGACCCTAAGCCTTTTTCTTACTAATATGGAAGCTTTTATCTTATAATAGATACACAATCGTTAGCAGAGCACGCAATGAAGTGTACACACCGAGCTAGACCAATTTGACCGGGCCGGGCCAACATGTGCGCCAACGCTGAACCAATACAATCTCCTTTTTTTCGCTATTAAGCCAAAGTATAAAAACATATTCAAATGCAAAAACTTCTTTGGTCTTTTATCATCATTTTATGTCGATTAACTACACCTCTATCTCTACTTATAAAAAAGTTTCTCACATACTATATTTTGCAATACATTTTTGAACTTTTGTGCGACATGTAGGACTATAGTTGTTTTTTATAAAAAAATTATATTGACACAATAATTTTGCTCTATACAGAGCCCAAGAAGAAAGTTAAAAGATTATTCTCCTAAAATTTCAGATCGATACTTTTACCAGTAAATGAGATATCGAGTGGGGAATGAGAATACTAATGTTTATTGTGTTTTTATTACTTTTGGAAATAAACAACTTTTTCTCTAATTTCGCAATTCCGAATTTAGTGGTGAACTCGTAATTCGAATTCGGCAGAAAATTTTACATAGAAAACTGTTTTTAGTTATTGTATACATATGAGTTGACCCCCCCACCTTTAAAACGCATCGTACGGCAAGCTAGATTCCCTACTAGAAGTAGTTTCTTCCGGGTTTTGCCGCGGTCGTCGAACTTGACTTAAGTTCGACGACCGCGGCAAAACCCGGAAGAAACTACTTCATTCAAAACTCCTGTTTGCGGTTAATTTTTGGTATAAGGAAGTTTAATCGTATTAGCCACACACTAAACCTAAGTAACTGTCTTAACATGAAAAATAGAAGATATTTGCACTCTGTTTGTCAGTATTTTAATATACTGACTAACAAGATCCCGCCATACTTGTATTCTAAAATTCGTTTTCGGACTGACGTCCACAATTTAAATATTAGGTTTAGGGCTACCCTTACTCCTCCCGTTCATCATACCCAATTTTTTAAGAGGTCATACTCGTACAATATTACAAAGTGTATTAATGAATTACCCCAGGAATTAAAAACTAAAAATATATCTGGTTTTAAAAAACATGTGATTGAGTTAATTGTGAACAGGCAGTGATTTCACACAAAAATTTGTTGTATTTTTTTTGTTGTTTCCCATATTTTATGCCCATTGTCCAGAACTTAGTTTTTTTATTCTTTCTTTCTTGTAAGCATAAGTTAGGAAAGTTTCGATTTTGTTATTTAGGCTACATTGTTTGTCTTGGGTTAGCTGGAAGAACAGGATGCCTTTAGGCTTTACTGAACCTCGCCCAGTAAAATCGTTTTTCTAAAGTGTAATATTAATTTGGTTAATAAAGTCCTTTATTATTATTATTGTTGTCTTTTATTTCTCAGTTTATACCGGACTTTTATACAAAAAAACATTGTCCCAGTTGGAGAAGAATTCACTTCGGCCAGCTGCGACTAGTACGATAAAAATTTTCGTACTATTTGACATGTCTGTAATATGACGGCTTTTTGCATGATGGAGACTAAATAAGTGGGTAGTTCTAGGATGGTAAGTTTTGGCTGCAGATTTTTAGTGAGGACTCCATCTACTGATATCACGAGAGGAACTATTGTGGCTTCATTAAGCTTCCAGAGTCTTTTAATTTCGATAGCGACATTTATGTATTTTTGTGCTTTATGTTGTTCTGTTTTTTGTAAGTTGTGTGTGAGCGGAACTGCTACGTCGATTATCCATGCTTTCTTATTTTGTTTGTCGATTAGTAGCATGTCTGGGCGATTGAAATCCACTGTTTTGTCAGTTATTATCTGCCTGTCCCAATATAGAATTATATCATTGGACTCAAGAACCGGGGCTGGTGTGTACTTGTAATATGGCTGTACATTCTGGATTAAGCCATATTTTGAAGCAAGGTGGGAATGGATGATTTTGGCTACCTGATTGTGTCTACCTAGGTATTCTGTATCTGATAATGCTGGGCAGCCACTTGTAATGTGCTCTATAGTCTCCCCTGGTTGGTTACACCTTCTGCACTGGTCGATGACGTTCAGTTTTAGGATATTTTTCTCATAATTTTTTGTTTTGATTACTTTATCCTGTATAGCTGTTATGAAACCTTCAGTCTCTGGATGGAGGTATCCTTTCTTTAGGTGGGATAGAGACGACTTTCTATCGATATATTCGGCCGATATCTGAGCTGGATATCTTCCATGGAGAGACTTCTCACGCCATGAGGTGAGCCTTGATTTCCTATCTTCTAGCGGGGCATCGGGATCGGGAGAGGAGAGCTTAAGCGGAGTAAATGCGTCGTCCAAGCTGACTATTTTTTTGATTTTAGGATGTTGATGTTCCTTCATATATTTTCTGATTTTACTCTCTTGGGACCTGCACAAACCTTTTAGGTTTAGCAAACCTCTGCCTCCATCTTTTCTGGATAGATATAGACGTTCGACTGCTGAGTTTCGATGTAAGTATCTGAATTTATTTAGTAAACGCCTGGTCATTCTGTCGAGTTCATCTAGATCCACTCCGCTCCATTTAACGATTCCAAATGAGTAAGTAAGCGTAGGCGTTGCCCAGGTGTTGATGGCAGAGATAAGATTTCTTGCATTTAATTTCGTATTGAGCAGTTTGGTGAGTCTATATCTGTATTTTTTCTTAAATTCTTCCTTTATTGATGTATGAGAGATGCCTAGGTTTTGCTGTATTCCCAAGTACTTGTAAGTGTCTTCTGGGTGTAGTGCACCGATTTCTAGAATATCCCCTAACCGTTGCTGAAGGGAACCTTTTACTACATGTACGGTGGCACATTTCTCGAGACCGAAATTCATTCTTATTGAATTGCTGAAGTGTTTGGTGGTAGCGATTAATGTCTCTAGTTGTTCTTCGGTTTCAGCGTAGAGTTTCAGGTCGTCGACAGAAAGTAAATGGCTGAATTTTAGGCGGTCCCTTACTTGCATTCGAAACCCTGCACGTGTTTTATTGAGTATTACACTCAGTGGGTTTATGGCCAAGCAAAACCAGAACGGGCTTAGGGCATCTCCCTGATATATTCCCCTTTTGATATTTATTTCCCCAATGTTGGCTTTCTCGATGTTCAAACAAGTTTTCCAACGTTTCATGAGAAAGGCCAGTAGATTCCTTACATCCGGAGATATGTTATATATTTCCAGTATTTTTAGCAGCCAATTATGTGGGACGGAATCGAATGCTTTGGAGTAGTCGATGTAGCAGGTGTGTATGTTTCTCCTTTTGACCTGGGCCTGTCTCATGATTACAGAATCTATGACTAGCTGTTCCTTGCAACCAAAACTTTATCTCACACAACCCTTTTGTTCGAAGGCTAATATGTTGTTCGAGACACAGTGCTCATAGACTCTGTTGTTTACGATAGATGTAAGGAGTTTATAGAAGACTGAAAGGCAGGTGATGGGTCTATAGTTGCCTGGATTTTCGATGCTGCCCTTTTTAAACTTAAGGTAAGTAGTACCGGTAGTGATAAATTGAGGAAGGGAGTTGGGGTCCTGAAGGGCTTTGGTGAAGCTATGAGCCAAGGGTTGGTGGGTGGCTGGAAGGTGTTTTAGCCAGAAATTGTGAATATGATCTGGGCCTGTTGCTTTCCAGTTTTGGACTCTCTTTAGTGTTCTGGATATCTCATCTTGTGTCACGCTAGATTGATTCATTTCTGGGATTGAGGATGATGTTTGTTCGATCTCTTTGGTTAACCAGGGTGCCTCTAAGTCTGCTTCGACGTCACTTTCCCATATAGATTTCCAATACTGGAGAAATTCAAGTTGGTGTGCCTGGTCTACAATTTCGTTTTGGTTGGTTTCTTGAGAGTCAAGGGTTTGGTAGAATCGTTTTTGCGACATTTGAAAGAGACGATTTTGCTCTTTGCGTTTAGTTGCTTCATTATAACGCCGCAGTCTGGCACCTTTGGCTTTCGCCTTTTGCCTCAGTTCGTCTCTGTAGGAGATTAGTAATTCATTCTCATTACGGCAACTCGGCGGGATTTTGAGTATCTCTCTTATCGAATTTACTTTTCGCATAACTTTCCTGGTCTTATGACCTTTTAGGTACTGGTTCAAGATGTCACTTTTTGCACGCAGTAGGTCTATGTCATTTTCTAAGCGTTGTTTCCAGTGGGGCTTTCTAGTATGGTTTTGCACTTTTTTAATTTTATTTCCGGATGTGGGTAGGGGTTGCTGGTTATTATGCTCAAGGATGGTTAGAGCTGCTGCATATACACTAGTATGGATTGTGGTGAAATCATCTACATCTCTTAGTCGTTTCTCGAGAATAGCATTCATGTTCGCAATTAACGTATTTGTGTGTGGTCTCTCTTGTAATATCGGCAGTCGGGGGCGGGAGAGAGGATCAGTGTTTTCTAGGAAACTGAACGTGCTGCTGTAAGCATTTTCGAGTTCGTCAGCATTGTCGCCTAGTTCTTCATTTACTACGGTATTGTCCATGTCGGTTGCTTCATCCCTTTGTTGTTCGTTACTTAGTATATGTCCAACGTCTCTTCGGATTTCAGCTCTTTCTAATTCAGACAGATATCCCTTGGCTATGATGACATTTTTCCTGTCGACAATATTTTGTTCGGAGAGGAGTAATTCCGGGTGTAGTCTCGTGAACTCAGTTTGGAGTCGGTGTCTCCATCCTGGAAGGGGATCTTCCCTGCATTCGTTGACGTAGTAGAAGGCACGGATAACTTCCTTATTCATGTCTTTAGTCCATCTAATACGTCGGTTTCTCTGTCCTCTGTTGGCAGCCTCCTGATTGGCAGGTGGCGAGCCTTCAGCATGTGTTGACCTTGGATCTTCGGGGTCGTTGGAAGATTCACCTCGTTCGTGTGGTGGGGCTGTAGCTCTTTGTGAGATGGGCGTCCGCCTCCTCAACATCCCATCACCGGCGATTTCATCATCGTGGCTCCCAGCACCGGCTCTGGAAGTGCCCTGGCGATCCCCAGGCAGCGGCTTGTTTCCGAGGCTTTTAGGTAACACCATTTTCATGGGATGTTTTCTTTTACTTTCCTTGGGATTAGGGGTAGAAACAAAAGAAAACCAAACAAACGAACCCCGGAGGATCATTGGGAAGGAGTAGGTTGCTGGTGTAGTGACATTGAAGGAGGTGGTTTGATAGGATTCAGGTAGGAGGACAGCGGACAGCTGGCGTGCTGGCTGTACCGTCTACGCATTCCGGTAGCTCCGAACACTGCTGGCGGCAGTGCTCTTCGGCCAGACATTATTATTATTATTATTATTATTATTATTATTATTATTATTATTATTATTATTATTATTATATAGGGAAAGTATAACAAATTTTTTTATAATTTTCTAATTTACTAGTCAGTGTGGCCAATCCAATCAAAATAATTACAAGCATGTGGTACCTCTGGTTATATCGGAAATCAACACCAACTTGCTGCTAAAATTGTGAGGTGAAAACACGTAGCATACATTATACCTAAACCCAACGTTTCGGAGATATTTGATATTTTATAAAAAATTTGACGGGTGCAGCAGTTTGCAAGAACCGTTGTAACTTTCTTCGTGTGGGAAATCCTCGATTCCTGCTTTGACAGAGGCAAATATTCTAAAATTATCCAATAAGCGTTTTACAGTGTTTGGTGATGGTTTCTGTTTTTGTGGGTATCGAGTAGCAAATGTGTTACATGTTCTTGATATTACTCTATCACATTTTTCATAAATATTAAACAAATTTAAAAAGTCTTCGTAGGTGTAATTTGAATGGGCTGACATTGACTGGCATTGTTGATTGTTTCTAATCATGGCTATGTTGATGGCAATTTTTACTTACTGAAAACTCTTGAATAGTTAAAAAAATCACGAATGTTTTGAAACGTTGTAACTTTAACTCTTATAATGCCTATATTAGGAAAATGAGAATTTAATTTTATATAACTTGATGCAAAAAATTACAGGATGTTCCATTCGAACTAAAAAAGTTGTTGGGGTTTTAATTTGACATGAAAGCGTGAAAAATGAAACACTTGGTATACTATTTTGAAATTTATTTCCATTGTATATCGAAGTTCACCTTGTGTTTTTTCTATATAAGTAAACAACGATCTTCTACACGAAGAAATTTATAACGGTTCTTGCAAACCGTTGGACCCGTCAATTTTTTTATAAAATGTCAAATATCTCTGAAACTGCTGGGTTTAGGTATAGAATATGCTACATGTTTACTACTCAGAATTTTTTACTCATTTCGAAGAGTTGAAAATATATTGGATGTGCCATTTAAAATAAGCAAGTTGTGGTATAACCGGTAGTACCACATACTTGTAATTATTTTTGGATTGGTCACATTGGCTTTAGTAATTCCCTAAATTTTCAAAATTTTATTACATACTTTTCCCATTATCGGACTCAGTTCCCGGTGAGACACCCTACGTAGATAGTTGCGTTGTAGACAATAGATTCATAATACTCTGCTGGTACTGAAAATGAACTGGATATTTGTTACACAAAGCCCAATGATATTCAGTGCCAGCATGATATGCCTAAACGAGTCGCTGCTTCTGGTTGACACAGAAACTATTATTTAAAAAAAAATGATACATATCTTTGCACTACCGGCATTTATTTGTTACAGGATGACTTTATGGGTGCTGCTACATTAGACTTAACTTCCTTAGATTTAACAAGACCAACAGATATAGTGTTAGCGTTGCAGGATCCTGCAAGACCAGAATGTTCATTAGGAGAAATACTTTTATCAGCCACACTGTACCCAAAAACTCAAGAAGATAAAGAACAGGTAAGCCCACTTATATTTTTTAATTTCTAAACAAATAAATTATTGCAAATGTATGAAGCACAGAAAATTTAATTATGTTATTTCTGAAATTTAAAGACAAAAAGCAAGAATAAAAAATCTGGGAAAATACGTTAGAACGATGGATATAAGCTAGAAGAATATGAAACTGCGTACCAATATTTTTTTCTTGAATTTCTTGCTTTGTTCCTAACTTTTAAGGAGCAATTTAATTTGCAACTACATAGACCAAATATGATTAATATAAGATTTAATTTTATCTTCAAGCTAAGGGAATTTATGATAGGTATATAGGGAATGCAGCTACTACATAGATAGAAATCGTTTTGGCGTTGGCCCAGCATTATGGAACAAGGTCTTGTTAGCATTTTTTCAACAATTGTAACATTTTGAAACAAAACGTTATACTGTTTTATACATTTGCGTTAAATTTTTGTATATTTTATTTGTCGAATTTAAAGATTTACAATGATTTGGTTGAAAACGCATTGTAACAAACTGGACAAATTTACAGAGAAATGTATTTACTTTTACCCAAAAAGTAATACCAACTGAAACTTAACTTATTGTTAATCGTGACCTCAAACTTTATATCCTGTTACCATTCTATTTTCAATCTATATCTAATGACAGTAATTCTATCATCAGAAACTGGGCAATTTAATGACGAACTATTTACAATCAATTTGGTGCCATTATTTTAAAATGTTGTGCATTTGTCTCACATAAAGATATTCGTCTGATGAACATCATAATCAGGGATTTCAGAAGTGAACTGTCAAATTT
Source organism: Stenurella melanura (assembly GCA_963583905.1). Classification (NCBI taxonomy): domain Eukaryota; kingdom Metazoa; phylum Arthropoda; class Insecta; order Coleoptera; family Cerambycidae; genus Stenurella; species Stenurella melanura. Next base: position 172,642,394 of record OY757310.1, on the reverse strand, counting down.
CAATTTTATATAAGGCTATTATAGTACCTACTGGGGGCATAAAAGCGGATATTTTGTAAAAACTAAATTATCTTGGAATAGCGAAATTTTTTTAAAGTGGTTCTGGGGACATTACAATGGGTCTCTAGATCAATTTATTAGTTTCTCCGCGAGAAGGAAACCACCTTCTTGAGATTTAAAAAAAAAATAACACATTTTTGATCGTGAAAAACTGTTAATAACTCGGAAATATGCACATTACAAAAAAATTACAAAACCAAAATATTAAATAATGTATTAACCTATACGTCTGAATTATTTCAGATTTTTAAATTTCATTGTTTACGAGATCTTCCATTTTCCGTTAAGGGTCTTTTCTTCGTGTTTTTCCGGAAAAACTTGGATAAAGTTCATTTTAGGAAAAAATTAGAAAGAAAGAAAGTCTTGTATTTTAATAATACATTCACCACAATTTGTCTGGATTTTTTCTCGTCAATTTTTATTCCCCCTCCCCCGTTTTGAAAAAAAAATAAGCAATATAAACTAATAATCATTGTAACTTAATATAATAAATCTTTTTTATGTTCGGAATAATGAGTATGTTCTCACAATAGTACATCTGTCAACATAGTAAAAATTAATTTGTACTCCTATGTTGGCGGCAACAAGAGAATAAAACTTTTTTTTCCTTCTTCAATTCTTTGGGACTTCCTGCCACATGTATGTTTTCTTTCTAAGCGGTGCTAGGGGAATCTACAAAATATATCACAATTAACCAGTATGTTACTGGTAAAAAACTCTACGCCTGTGACGTTTACGTCAAAGGATCAGTTAAAGGTTGGTTTTTATAAATAAACAACACAAATAAGTATAAAAACTTGAAATTAAATATTTCGCCGACGTTTCGGAAATCTAATCTGTTTCCTTTTCAAGAATGTTTGTTATATTCAATATCCATAGATACTTACTATTTACATAGAACTGTTGATATAGTTAACAGTTTTTTAGTTTCTATACAATGTTAAGTTTGTGAAGTTCTTCTTTTAACATTGGCAGCCAAGTTGTACAGACATCAACGGAACAATTCGACACGCAATTATCCTCATTCAATAATATTATCGCGGATTCTTTAATTTTTCTTTTTTTGCTATCTGCCTCTTTTGTTAAAATTTTTGCCGAGTCCCAGTTTATTCTATGTCCATTCTCCCACGCGTGTTCGCAGATCTTGGACCTCTGAATTTCATTTTTTCTGATATAATTTTGATGTTCGCCCAATCTTACACTAACAAACAATACGTGGGTGAGTCATCCAGACCTTTTAGTGTAAGATTTGGCGAACATCAAAATTATATCAGAAAAAATTAAATTCAGAGGTCCAAGATCTGCGTTCCATTCAGCTCCTAAGCGTCATACAGGTTTTACAGCCAAACCATCAGCAATACGGTATAAACGCATATGGCCTTTTTTAAGCAGAATTTTAAGCTCTACAATTTTTATCTGAAACCTTTTCCCATATCTCCCATCGTTCTCGATTTATACACAAAAATAAACTATTTCATCCTTTTTCTGCCCTTAAGGAAAGGGTGGGGCTAGTAGTATATTAGGCTTTTTTTTACATCTCAGCTCAATACAACTTTTCCCGTAGAGATCTCCCTCCGGACACATTTTGCGACTTAACCTACCCATTTGCTTGGTCTAAAATGACGAGACACCTTTTTTGTTTAAAATGGCCCAAAAAACCTTAAAAAATTATATTGGTCAAAAAAGCGTTTTTTTTTTCATTTTCTTTAAAAAGAATTAGTTTAAACAAATTGGGACCAGATTTTCGTCCGGCAAAATCTTGATCCTTATTCAGGGACATGTCCCGAACGTGAATATGTAAAGAAATCGAACATTTTTTTCATACGAACGCGAGGTTTTCGCCTTGTCTAAAAGGAAAAGGGTCCAGTAGGAGGCCAATGCAAAGTGTTCAATTACTATGTTTAAGTTTTTTATCATTAGTTATGTATAGTAAACTAAATACATACAGATTCGGAATATGCAGTTTAGGGTATAGGAATAACGATGTAATTGACCACGCCCCGCTAGTTCCATAAATCGTGAAAGCAGTGAGTTGAATTTAGTACGGCATGAACTAAGGATGGATGCGGACGTAGGTAATAATTTCTATACGAAACGAAAAAATATCTTTTCGTCAAAAGCGAAGAAGTTATTTGTCACATTTTTGACAAATTATTTCTTCTATTGAAAGCACTTCTGCAGTTTCTTTTTTAGCCGTAAATGCTATGGTAGTAAAATAATAGTTCTTATTAAAACCGAAATGAAAATAGAACATTAAAATAAAATTAAATAACTCGGAAACTAAAATCAACTAATAATTATCAAAAAATAAATTATTCTTATTAAATTACAAAAATAGAACATTAAAATAAAATTAAATAACCCTCAGAAACTAAAATCAACTAATAATAATTATCAAACAATAAATTAATGAAGTAAGGATTCAAACAAACCACCTTCTTGTGCCAAGCAATAGCCAAACCGATTATACAATGAACCTCTCATATCATTGAGTTGATTTGGAGTAATTCTTGCACAAAGTTAGAGTTTTTCCCGTAATTCAGCTAATTATTGGCTCCTTCAAACGCGTGTTTGTAGAAAATTAATAAGTTAAGGTATTGTGACTTGGGCAGCCGTCTTGTTGAAACCAAATGTCGTCAAAGTTGACAGGAAGATTTTGAACTGCAGGAATTATTTGGTTTTGTAAAAGCTCTAAATATTTATTGCCATTTAAATTGCCATCGATTAGTAGTGGGCCTATAATATAATTTTCTAAAATTCCCGTCCAAACGTTCAACTTTTGAGGATACTGAGTTCGCACAGCAACACCCAAATGTTTATTTTTTCGAGACCAATATCGTACTACGGATGGATTGTGTTTCCTAAGTAATGAAAAGGATGATTCATCTGTAAACAATATATTACTTCCCTCGCATACCGAAGGGAAGTATTGTATTCGAGAAAAAATCACCCTCCGAGATTTTTTCGGATTCTGACGTTTCAGAACACGTAGATTCCGAAAATATAGGTTTTTCAATTCCGTCAGTCTGTCTGTCTGTCTGTCTGTCTGTCGGTCTGTCTGTCTGTCTGTCTGTCTGTCTGTCTGTCTGTTGGTGTATTTACTAAAAAACTACTTGACAGAGAGCAGTCAAATTTGGTAGGTAGATAACCCTACTGTCAGCGGAGAACTGATAGAATTTTCACTGAAAAATATACAGGGTGGACCGTCTAAACGGAATAAATAGTGAAAAAAAATTTTTTTTGCTCAAATTTAAAATTTCCACGTTTCATGACGCGCTAAACCTGTTTCAGGAAAAAAAATTTTTTGAAAATTTTTTTCAAACATTTTTGAAAAAATTTTTACCAAGATGAAAAAAATTTTTTTTTGCTCAAATTTAAAATTTCCACGTTTCATGACGCGCTAAACCTATTTCAGGAAAAAAAATTTTTTGAAAATTTTTTTCAAACATTTTTGAAAAAATTTTTACCAAGTTGAAAAAAATTTTTTTTTGCTCAAATTTAAAATTTCCACGTTTCATGACGCGCTAAACCTATTTCAGAAAAAAAAAATTTTGAAAATTTTTTTCAAACATTTTTGAAAAAAATTTTACCAAGATGAAAAAAATTTGTTTTTGGTCAAATTTAAAATTTCTATGTTTCATGACACGCTTAACATATTTCAGGAAAAAAAAAATTTTTTCACCAATATTTTTGAAAAAATTTTTACTACTAAAATTAATTTTTTCTTTCTTTCTTCAAATTTAAAATTTTCACGTTTCATGGCAATCTAAGCCTGATTAAAAAAAAAAGTTTTTTGAAATTTTATCACTAAGATAGAATTTTTCTTTCTTTGTTCAGATTTTAACTATCCACGTTTCCATGACATTCTAAAACTATTCAAACAAATTTAAAAATGTTTTTGAAGAATTTTTTAAAAAATTTGAAAACATTTTTAATCCATTTATGTATCACTACTATTGAACAGACGAAAAAATTTTTTTTGCTCAAATTTAAAATTTCCACGTTTCATGATATTCCAAACCAATTTCGGAAAAAAAAATTTGCAACATTTTGTTACCAGTTTGGAAAAAAAATTAACACCAGAATGCTCAAATTTAAATGACATTCTAAACCTAGGTATTTCAGAAAAAAAAATTGAAAATTTTTTTCACCAACATTTTTCAAAAAGTTTTTACCAATAAAATAGATCGAATTTTTTTTTATTTGCTCAAATTTAAAATTTTCACGTTTCGTAGCATTCTAAACCTATTTTAAAAATACATCATTTTTAATTTTTAAACTTTTTTTAGCACTACTATAGAACAGAAGGAAACTTTCCTTTTTGCTCTAATTTAAAATGTCTACCTTTGACATTTTAAACCTATTTTAGAAGAAAAAAATTTGAAAATTATTTTACCATCTTTTGAAAAATTAAAAAAAAATGAAATTTTTTACACCCCTATACTTCCACTCCATTACGTGAATGTTGGATTGAAAATGTGACAGATGGCAATAACATCTGGCATATGCACCTATTATACTTTTATTGAAAAATGTACAGGGTGGTCATCCCAAGAAATAATTCAGTCATGGTGGACATTTGTAAAGGTATTTGCGCAAGCCTGCCATATGTGGCACCTGCTATTTAGTATTGAACTTTTGCTGTTGGATGAGCAATCTGTATATTTTTTTGACCAAAACTTATCAAGTTTTCTTTGTAATAATAGCAATAACTCTACTCCGATTATTATTCTCAATGTCATTTCGTAATTATTATTTTTTTAGAGAGACTGCCATGAACGAGGGAAGTTCTGTGTAAATACCTTTACCGATTTTTCTTTAAAAAGTTTTCATTCTCATTCAGTTTATTTATCATGACTTCACAAAATTCCATTCGTTTGAAATTGTCCTCGGGAAATATTTCTTGCGTTGTTTGAACTTTAAAACAACTGTACCTACCTATTTCTTTTCAAAATATTTCTTACAGTTCTTTCCTTCATGTCAACTTCATCAGCAATTTGTCTGCTAGAATAGGGTTCACTAGTTCCAACAAGTGCACAGACATTAGTTTCGCGAATTTCACGTTCTTCGCTCATTTGTTGATGACGGGGTTCGGGTTGACAGCATTTTTTACAATAATTCACGACACATTCGAAATTCTCAAATTTTTTAATAATGTATGAAATTATGATAGCTGAGGGGATTGGTCTGTTTTGATATGCCACAGTAAATAAATTTATTGTGTCATCAGTGGAATGGCCCCCGAATTACCACTTCACAATTTGCACTTTTTCTGCAGTTGTATAAACACACGGCATTTTAATAACGAAATTGAGATTAATTTATTTTATTCCCACACGTCTAAACAGCTACGGTATAAAAAGCAGAATGGGTGCGCTCGCATTGTTCTCAACTCGTCGCGGTCAAGCGATGGCGCTATTGTCTTATACCGATGCCCTGCATTGGTCTACGACAAGGCGTGGTTTATCTGGGCAGAAACAAGTTAACGCACCCGAAACTAAATTTGCTGAATCTGTATAGTGACACCAAGAAGCAAAAAGAGCTGCGCGTCCTTTGTTGGTCGCTTTGTCGGCTTTAAGAGCTTTATCGGCATCTCTTTGATTGCCTCACTATATCTTTTACGTCTACTATACATATGTAATATACATAATTTTCATAATATTTTAATTTTGAATAAATACAAGTGTATTTTATTTAATTTTCCATTAGGACAGATATAACTGCTTATCACAATAACTGTAGATCATCATTTGATAGTTTGACGATAACAATATGAGAATAAATCTATTTCTAAACACAATATTGTATTATAATTTATAACTAATTACATTTTTGGATGATTGTCATAAATTTACAGGTAATCGTTTTGAAATATATTGTGATAAGAATATGAGGATAAATTTACAGTCCTAAACAAAATTTTGGTGATTTCATGAATAATTAAGTTTTCGGGTGATTGTGCATAAATACAGATAATCGCTTAGTTTGGCGTTAACAGGTTATTGACAGATCTATCATTCTGAGAATAAATCTAATTATTTAGTAACAAAAAATGGAATCAATTGGTGACCGATGAAATCACACCCATTGAAAGTATAGAAATTAATTTCATTAAGCTAATATAAGTACAGCGAGTAGGTTTTTTAAAGCACATTTAATGATACATTGTACATAAATTGAACAATGTATGTTATCCTAAAGTCTACAATACAAAACAAGTTGATTACAATAAGTTTCTATGCAATTCTAAGACTACTTATGCGAAAAACTTCAAATAATGTTAATGCATAAACTGTACAAAATTATTACTGGAAAAACACATTATTTGAACAAATTATTCCAGTGATTTTTTTAAAACAAATTTGACTATTTTTTACAATCGTGATCAAACATTACACACATTTTTCTCTGTGTACACATCCGTACAAAATTCAAACAATAATATAATTAATTAATACCCGTTAGCCCACTAGGAGTGTCACCACTGTTCATGTTTAACTAGAATAATGAAAGGTAAATAAACAGTACCCAAGGATGAATCACTCGGCGATGCTAATTCTCATACTTTATTAGAAGTTGATATATATTGGCAATTATAAGTACTCGGTCAGATAAAAATATACAGTAGTGACAGTAACACCCAATTGTCCATCGTGTGTCACGCTCGCTGCGAAAAGGTCGTGGTCTGTATGAATATTTGAAATGCAATTTCGATATCTCCCACAGTTCGTTTCTAAATAACTGATGGTTTCCTCAAATTGACTAAAATGCCGGCAGAGTACACAAACGATGTTCGTGTGTGCGTAGATACGTGTTTAGTTTGAACGTATCAAGTAGAGCATATGGTTTGTGGTGATAATCACAGTCATGGTGGCATAATTACGTGAACAAGTGATTTCTATTGTGCGAGTTGGTGTGTTGGTAATATTCTGATCTTTGAGTTAATATTATTTTGTGATTTGCGTTGTTGGATTACTACTGTACTTGTACTGCAAAGTAGTAATTAAGTAATTTGTGAAATCCCGCATTAACTTATAATTAGCATGAAATGTATAAACTGGTCAGAAACTTTATTTCTGAAGAATTAGCGAGCGCCGCTAATTAATAATAGTGATCGGAATTTGGGTTTAATTCCAGTGGCGCACGTATATGAAATTTTACATCAAAATATTAAATGTAAGTTTGTTCTCTCTTACAAAATTAAATGTAATACGAATATATCCAATGAGTTTATGATGTATTTTGGCATAATAAATGTATGTATATACACGCGTATTTAACACGTACGTTGTTATAAATTCGCGCAGCACTTTCAAACTTTATACTTTTAGTGCGTGTTCATAGTTTCAAAGTATACGGCAAGTAATTTTTCTAAATTATCAGGTGAGAGGTGATTTCTTTTAACAGTAAATATCCACTGTAGCATCTTCATTTAAGTTTTATATAACTTATATTGTCTGTAATTGTTTATTTGTGGCATATTCAGATTTTCTTACTTTTTATTGGGTATTTTGCCACTGAAAAATATTTAAAAATTTTAATGAAAAAACCTCTGCGCCAAACGGATCAGACAGAGGTTGGTTCTTGAGTACTTGACTGTTTCAAAAAGTCTCACACCTAAAAATATATAAACTAGAACAATGTTATGAACTAAAAACTGAAAATCAAAGCTATAGGTAGTTAACGTTTCGGAAGAGAATCTACTTCCGTTCTCAAAACTTTTTTGGCCGTCAACCATGACAGTTCTTTGTTTATGTATTTCCATAGCGGACAGCCCTGGCTTTGCGGGTTACCTTAGTTTATTTGCTTGTTAATTGAATTTGTTGTGTACTATTCTGTTCTCTGTACAAATACTTAGTAGCTAATAAACAATTATTATTATTATTATTATTATAGTCACGTGAGACATTAAATTATATTTATCTTATTTTTACTTACTTCGTCTCTAAGGATGGGCAACCAGCTAGTACAAAAATCTATTGAATAATTAGAAACGCATCTATCCTCGTTTAATAAAATAATCGCGGATTCTTTAAACATTACGTAGGTGAATCATCTAGACCTTTCAACGTAAGACTTGGTGAACATAGAAATTACGCTAGAAGGGGAGAATTTGAAAAATCCAAAATTTGTGAACACGCATGGGATAATAATCATAGAATTAAATGGGACTCGGCGAAGATTTTGGAAAAAGAGAGCAACGGAACTAAAAGAAAACTTAAAGAATCCGCGATTATTTTATTAAACGAGGATAGATGCGTTTCTAATTATTCAACAGATTTTTGTACTAGCTGGTTGCCCATCCTTAGAGACGAAGTAAGTAAAAATAAGATAAATATAATTTAATGTCTCACGTGACTATGGAAATACATAAACAAAGAACTGTCATGGTTGACGGCCAAAAAAGTTTTGAGAACGGAAGTAGATTCTCTTCCGAAACGTTAACTACCTATAGCTTTGATTTTCAGTTTTTAGTTCATAATATTGTTCTAGTTTATATATTTTTAGGTGTGAGACTTTTTGAAACAGTCAAGTACTCAAGAACCAACCTCTGTCTGATCTGTTTGGTGCAGAGGTTTTTTCATTAAAATTTTTAAGTATTTTTCAGTGGCAAAATACACAATGAAAAGTAAGAAAAGTTTATATAACTTCCTTTACTGAGTAGAAATTAATATGGTAGTAACAAGCCGCGTTTATCCATGTTCCCCAACGTGTGTTCACTGGTTTTGAAGGAATCGGCAAATAAGGATATTTTTCAGGCTTTTCAGGCTTTCACTTGGTGTATGTTGCCCCATGCAATAATTGTTTAGAAAATGTGTAAAATGAACGTTATTTAGTATACTCCATGGAAGATTTAAACATATTGACAAAAAAGCCAAATCAAAGTAAAACTCGTCTTTTGAAATTCTCTTTTCCTTTTTTGTATTACACTCGTGTGTGTAGCTATTTACATGTTTTAAAACAACATTTTTTATACACCTTATTGTCACATCACAAATATTAATATTACAAATTATTTTTTCCTCATCAATATCCATTTTTCGACCGTAATTTTCCTTAGATTAAAATGCGGCATATTGATAATAAATCGTTCTTTCAGTAAACACAATTATAAACTGGGCCCTGGCTTGGGCCAAGTCCATTCAATTTAAAGGCGAATAAATAGTAAATAATGTTTGGCGTGTATTGCAAGCGTGTCGGCCACGTGTTGCAGGTGCACATTGTTTACGCGCTCTGTTTCTTTAAATTAAATAGCGTTTTTTGTCTAAATAGATTATATAATTTATATTACATGAAAAGTAAATCAAAATTTATTTATTTTCTATTGAACTAAACATCTGTACTTATTTGTTTTATTTAATATATTTCAATGATCCTTCTAACGACACACCTGAAAACTAAACCCAAATTCCGATCACTGATTATAAGCGATAGCATTTTTAACCAACAATCCTCTATAGTCAACAATGAAACCTAAAATTTACAAAACTATTTATCTACAACTGTATGTAAAGTTGTTATTAAACCGCCTTAATAGTCCAATAATTATAAAGATTTCCATAACAAAAAATGTTATCTGAGGGACTAAGGGATTATACAACACAAAGCCTTATTTTACTAATAACTCGTTAACCCTTGAAGATATAAAAAAATTGCTCATGATAAAAAAGAAAGCTTGACTAATTGCCTAAAAAAAAGTTCGCTTGTAATTTTCCTGTATATGCCATAGTTTTCGAGAAAGTCGATATTGAAAAAAAGTTGCAAAACTGCGTACGAATTTTTTGCGCGTGGCCTATAGAAAAAATTGAATTGCTCGAAAACCAAACAGGCTAGGAAGAAAAATCAAAATGGGTTTTAAAGGGGATATAAAATACTCTGTTGTGTTTCCATTTTTGATGGCTATTGATATCTCTTAGTATATAAAAATAACAATACAATATGGTTACCTCTTGATTTTTTGCACTTTTAACTATTCACAGGCCCATAAAAAATAATTGACTTTAATATAAGTTATACATGAATTATCTTTTAGTTCAAGGTAGTACTTCAATGCAGAAAAAGGTTAGGAATAAAAATATTCACATTTACAAATTTACCAGCACGTTGAAGTTAGCCAAATTTTTGCCAATTTTTTATTGTCTCCTGAAAATAAGAAAAAGACCTAAACATCTTGAAAATTTAGCTCAATTTTTTTTTTATTTATATATCATATAACTATTGTTTTTAATCATTTAATAGTTAAAAAATTGCATTAAAGAAATATCATCAAAAAATTGAATATGCAGACTATTTTGGATTTTTTTTGGCTATGGAATATTTTTATTCCTAACTTTTTTTGCATTGAACTAAAAGATAATGCATTTCTAACTTATATTATAGTCAGTTATTTTTTATGGGCCTGTGAATAGTTAAAATAGAAAATCAAGAGATAACTATATTGTTATTTTTATATACTAATAAATATCAATAGCCTTCAAAAATGGCAACAAAAGGTAGTATTTTATATCCCCTTTAAAACCAATTTTCATTTTTTTTCCTAGCTTGTTTGGTTTTCGAGCAATTCAATTCTTTCTATAGGCCGCGCGCAAAAAATTTCAAATAAACGAATATTCCCGCGCATTAAAAATACAAATTTTGCTTGCAATTTTTGTCGGTATCGATTTTCTCGAAAACCATGGCATATGCGATAAAACTTTTTAGGCTATTAGTCGAGCTTTCTTTTCTATGATAAGCAATTTTTTTAATATCGTCAACGGTTAACGAGTTATCAGTAAAGTAAGGCTTTTTTTCACCGAATGGGTGGTTTTTTTGCGGGGTTGTGCGGCACCACCATAACTGATTTTTGTGGTTTTGTGATGTTTAATCCTAGCACTAACAGTTACGGAGGGAAGATCTCAGATAACATTTTCTACGAGCTTTTTTTATCTTTTTTACTTTTTCGACTGGACTATAAAGATTGTTTATTATACAACTCACAATTATTATACTCTTCGCAAAGGCAAAACGAAGGGTATATCACATTCGATCGGCACATTTCTAAAACCAGTAAGTAATATCGCTATCGCTCGTAGATAAAAAAATTTCATATCACTGCGTTGGTAATTAAATTCTAAATAACTTTCAAAATGTCCGCCTGCCTGTCGGTTTGTCTGTCCATCCGCCCGTCACGTTTCTTGTAAGGACGATAACTTAAGAACGAAAAGTCCGATTGTACTGAAATTTGGGTAGTAATTTAGTGTTAGCTAAAGGAAAAACCCTATTCTACCCTATCTTTTAAACAAAATCGATCAGTACATAAAACAGTTATTAATTATTTAAATTTATATCTTGATATTATAATATTGTTACATTGCAAAACCGGTTAATTAGGCAATGCTCCCTAATGTTTATCAAGTTACAACGATAAATTTGTCACAAATGCGACAATAAAAAAAAAGCTTTTCCTGCTGATTCAATAGAGACGTTCTACACTATGTTACTACAATAGATTTAGATGAGCTTCTTTACAACTGATCATGATTGGTCCAGTCAATAAGTAGGTACCTAGGTTTATTTTGCACAAAATCTTTAAGTTTTGAAACTAGGCAGAGGACCCTGCACATTTTTTATGGAAAGTGGCCCTCGGTGAAATTCACTGGAATCGATATATGTTATTCCTATCGAGCTCCTGATCAAAAGTTCTCATGGGCACAAGGTCGAAAAATGGACCGTTTTCGAGATATCGGGGGTGCAAAGTCGATTTTCCGGGATCTTGTTGATAAAAACCGACCGTAAATCACTGTCTCGTTAGGATAAGGGATATCCTATAAAGCCGCACTTAGAATGTTGTGTACAATAACAGTAGAAATTTAGAAGTACCTATTGTCCTTTGTAAATAAATAGTTATTTGATACAGTGATAAACTAAGAAATTTTACTCCGTTTTGCTTATGTCAAGTGTAACAAATGTAAGATAGGGGTTAAAGAAATTGAGATTACTTTTTATAACATAACACGATTTTGTAGAAAGTTAAGATATTGCTAGTTCACAGACTATAAACGATTTGGCCTAGTGTAATATTAGAGAATTTCAAAAAACAAGATTGTATAAATTTATAATTTTAACAACCGCTTCGTGTTAAATACAAAAAACTTTTCGACCACAACTGTAAAGTACACTAGTATATTTTCTAAATCGGAAATATTTTATTGCCATTTAAAGGCCTCCCATAAACTCATAAACCCCAAAGCCATGAGAAAGTTCGACTGGGTCAGCGTCTTTGTCAAACTGTTTTATTGGAAATGCTAAAACGCGAGATTAATTACACAATTAACCGAGAACAGGATAATACAAACGAATGATCAAATTAGTTATGCTGAGTTTATTGTCTCGTCCTTCGTCGGTTTCATACCCTAGGTGAACTAGGATGGCTAGCGTCAAAATCTTCAGTGAGTATTGATCTGCCCCTTCCTAACATATTTTTCATCATTTGCATACGACAGCAATTTGTCAACGGCAATTTCTATTTCTCCTTCTGGTTCTTTTTTGGAACATTTTGACATGACTACCAATTGATTTGACTGAAGTGAGTCCAGCTTTGCTCTTTTTCTATTTGACACGTTTCGAAGTCAAAACGAATTCAATACCTAAACAAGTTTACTTCATTGTCTAAGTACTTACTATTACATTTTTCCCTGTGAAATTACGTCAACGACGGTGTTCCGCATATTGAGCTGCAATTTGCTTGCAAAATGATTAATCCTAGAAAAAGTTTCAAATAAAATAGTTACCTAATACAATGATATTGTCACCTTATTTCATACCACACAATGACCGCCGTTGTTGAAGGGCAAAAGTTTTCTTGCAAAAATCTGCCTTACGTGGGTTTTGTACCATAATTAGGTTTTTTGCCTTTAATTTACATGTTATGGTAAAACTTCTTCTTATCTATATTGTGGGTTGACAAAATTGCAAAGAAAATCGAAACTGCGCCTCTCGCTCTAAGGGGGCAAATGGACTCATTCGCACATGTAATTGGAAATATAAAAAGTATGTTACCACCTTAATTTCGCTGTGAAATATTACAGAATGGCCATATTATTGTTTAAAAAATCGCAATTACATTATACGTTACATTTATAGCTTAAAACACGTGACGAATTCTATGTCATTTTCATTAATATTGCGCGGGTCACGCCTATCGCCCGTGTTACATAGTGTGATTTATGGCCTTGTGTACAAACAGCACACAGAATAGGCTTCGTTTCGTGACTAAATGATGAATTAAGAGATTTAAACTTTTTAAATCAGTTTCATATGATTATAATTAAAAATAAACTGAAACTAAAAACTAAAAAAAAAAAACTAGAAATTGAATCAATACTTATTTCTGTTAATATTTCTCTATTTGTTACATATAATTAATTATTGAAGTATTGAGTATAATTCAAAGTTAATTGTCAATGTTTAGGAAAAACTAAAGCCAGCCCTCGACACTTCCCTAACTAGCCGGAACGCTGGTGTCTCTATTGTTTTTTGCTACGTTTCTTCAACCCATTATATAGATGGGAAGGGCTGTAATTCAGCAAGGCATTTCTTGAAGTTCTAATTTGGTTATCCATCATTATGAATAATTTAGTAGTTCCTGGGTTTTAACAAGAAATTTATTTTAATTTAAGGTTTTGAATTTTTATACCAGCACGGTAGCTCAGCCGGCTGAAACATGGTAGTCGCAAGCGTGATTGGTCAGACTGTCTGGTTGGCTCCAGGGAGGCAATCATTGTATTTTATAACTGTTAATAGATTGTTTGATGATGATGGTGGTCAGACTGTATATCGCGTACTGGGTTCAATCCCCAGCTACGACACTGATACTGTCGGTGGTTAATGGATGTTATCTACGTTTTTTTATGTGCCCTTTTCTGGGCGGCCTTGGTTTTAGATTTGAGGGTTGTCTACTCTTTTCCTGTGTTTTGTAAATGTCTTTGTTATTTTTAAATTAAGTATTGTTAAAACTGGGATACGCAAGTTTCAAATGCTAGCACCCGCAAAACGGAGGCCTGCCTCGCACAGCTCGGCGGTGACAATCCCAGTTATTAACTAAATTAAGGAATTTTCGTAAATATTTGATGGGGAGGTTCCAGCCGTCTTCAGTAGCTACCCATTTTTTAAAATTACCTAATCACGAAAAACGCCATTTGTGACTTATAAAAAGAGATGAAAAAACACTAAATTTTAGAAAAATCACATCTCGGTTAATTTAGAAATGGACAAACAACAAGATCAAACGTATTTTTAACAAACGCGCGACGGTGAAGTTTTATTTTTTTCAAAATTGTTTTTCATAGTATCAAGGCTGTAAATGATATGAATGTTACAATATTATAACAATATTTAATATATTTTTTTTACATTTTAACACTATTATTTAGAAAATTCTTAACGACTTCAAATGCACCGTAATGGAATTTTTAAATAGAAAATATTTTTATTACAATATCCGAAACCCATTAAAATCGATGCAATATTAAAATAGTTATTCGTGATCAAAGCACATTCCAGTTTAATTTAGCCCGCAGCGTGTTTCTGTACTTCATATAATTTCTGTAATTGGTTTTTACGTGATTACGTAACTAGTTTGAAATTATTAATATTCTTGTTTGTAAACTAAATGTGTACCAGAAATAATTGCAATGACTGAATTCAATTTAACCGCACTACACGTCAATCTTACGTATTAATTATTGGAATCAAGATAAACATGTAACCTGTCTGTTAATTTTTAATTAATCAAACGACTATTATTAAACTATCAGAAATAAAATTTATTAATGACAAATTGTTTTCATAAAATTGAAACGCCTTTAAAAAACCGTCACTAAACATTATGAAAAATTTCACGGTCGTCCAGTTAACTGAATCTTATTACCTAATATCGATTGAGCTCGGGTAAAAATTCGTTCGATTTTGTTCTTTGTTCATTTTTACACCGATCTCAAAATCGATGTTATAGTCCAGTCAGTAAAGACAAACAAAGTGCAAAACCTCGAACTTGGTTAGAAAAGATCGATTTTCATTAAATAAACGGCATTCAATTCGTCACTGATGGTATTGCAAAATCTACATAGTCCGAAGGTGTGCTCTTACCCTGGGGGTGGATGCCACCCCTCCTCGGGGGTAGAAATTAGTAAACTGGAAATAACCAGTAAGTAATCAATAGAGGGGTGAATTCTAAGCAAAAAGTGTCCTATGAAGTTTTCTTGATTAATCAATATTTTTCGAGTAATTCGCGAAAATATTGATTTTTCACCTAAAAAATGCACGTTTTAGAGCGATTTTTCACGAGTTACTCGAAAATCTTACTTTGATCAAGAAAATCATTAGGACAAAAATGAAGCTTACATAAAACAACAAATCGATTGTTTTTCTTTTATTTCAGTAGATGCAATACGAACTGAAGGTATCTGTTTATTCGCCGAAAACTGAATTCGAACCTTTCAACTTTAAATAACGGAAAAACGATGAATTTTTGGAGAAAAACTTGCCAGACCTATTTTAAAATACTTAAAAAGACATTTAAAATGGACTGTAGTAAAAGTCGTTAGTATAACAACTCACGGAGTTATGGTGAAAATAAAATGTTTTTTCGGAGGAAAAATCAGCAATGAAACCAATGGCTTCACCGCAAGAATTGAAATTAAACGTAATCCATTTATAATTTAGTTTATTTAGATATCAACAATATGTTATAGAAGGTTGAAAGGTTTAGAATGCCTAAATTTGTAAAAAAGTTTGATCCAATCTTGAAATGATTTTTGAAAGAAGAAATTTTCTTTTTTCACGATAACTCAAAGACTAAACAAGCTAATCGTACTCTTCACCGATTTACTGCATTTTTTATGTAATTGTTGCACATTCTATAGGATACTCTTCCCAGTTTTTTTGTAAATAATGTTAGTTTTAGATATTTTTAGTTTAACTACAAAACAAAACAAAATATGTAAAAGATTTTTTTCTTTTTATTTAAAAAAATTTATAACTTTTTTATTTATCGATCGACTTTGCTTAAAAACAATATAGTTCTTCCTCTAGCTAACACTAACTTACTGTCCACATTTCAATGCAATCGGACTTTTCGTTCTTAAGTTATCGTTCTTACAAGAAACGTGACGGACGGACAGACAGACAGACAGACGGACAGACGGACGGACGGCCATTTGGAAAGTTGTTCAGAATTCGATCACCAACACAGTGATATGAAATTTTTTTCTCTACGAGCAATATTTCCGGTTTTAAAAATATGCCGATCGAATGCAATGCGAAAAGTATATATAATAAGACACGTAAAAAATGCTATAGTACAAAAATTTAAGGTATTTTTTGCAACAATATTCGGCAGCTTCGGCTGGATTTTAAATATTCGGCCTTCGGCCGAAGTGGGCGGAGCTTCGGCCGAATTGGGCCAAAGCACAAAATTCTTGCCGCTCTTTCTAGGCATATTCATGTGTTTTGTGTGTTATCAATTTAGTTGATTATAAATTGTGTAAGTCAGTATACGGCTTGTTCCATGATATTTTTTATATGCGATTTTTATACGTATTTCTATAGTACTCGATATTCTTATTATGCACTTAAAATTTCATATTATTAACTTTTTCCATTCTCGAGATATAAGGGGTTGAAATTAGCAATAGTTGTAAAACCAGTGCGCCTGTTTGTGACGTCACTATACGCAACTTTGAACTCGTAGGTCTACCGAGATACCGCAACCACTAACAACCGTTCAGTAGTAAGTAAATACGTGGAGATAAGGGCCATTTCGCGTCTAATTAAAGAGAGAGAGTAGCGTTTTGTTCTGATTCCAAAGTGAATTGGCAAAATCGGAAATCTGGCGTGGCACGGGCGAGTGAAAGATGGCTTTTCTGTTAAAAATTGAAAAACATCTAATTTTCAAAAATTCATAACTAAGTAAATACGGAGAATAGACGTCCGTTCTAGGTCTCCATGGAAAGAACAAGATTGGCCCTTTCTCCTGATACCAAATTATACATGGAAATTTGGAAATTCGGCTCTGCAAGAGCGAGAAAATAATTCGAAAACATAAAATTTTTAAGCGCTCATATTTAAGTTAATTCTTGTTAGTCCAGTTAAAATACGAGGGGGGGGCGTGAAATTGGAAACCAAAACGAGCCTTACCGGTACGTTTTTTGGGTCGCTGAATCCGAAAATCGGGGTCCCGAGGGCTGGACTCTGTCCGTTCACCCTTAATTTGCAAAATACACCCCTTTTAAGGGGGTTACTAACAAATTTATGTATTTGAGGTCTCAGATTACGTTTTTTGGGTTGCTGAATACAAATTTACGGGTCTCGAGTATTGCCAGCACCCTTAAATTTGCAAAAACTACCCTTAATTAGGGTATTTTTGCAAGATTCTTAGTAAACTGTATTTCAACAAACTTTTACACGTAGGATACGTTTTTTGGGTCGCTGATTGCGAATTTCAGGGTCCCGAGTCCAAAAAACATTGTCAGCACCCTTAAATTTGCTATAACTACCTTTAATTAGGGTATTTTTGCAAGATTCTTAGTAAACTGTATTTCAACAAACTTTTACACGTAGGATACAGTTTACTAAGAATCTTGCAAAAATACCCTAATTAAGGGTAGTTTTTGCAAATTTAAGGGTGCTGGCAATACTCGAGACCCGTAAATTTGTATTCAGCAACCCAAAAAATGTAATCTGAGACCTAAAATACATGAATTTGTTAGTATTTATGACGTAAGTGCAGAATATTTCACAAAAACACCCTAAAAAGGGGTGTATTTTGCAAATTAAGGGTGAACGGACAGAGTCCAGCCCTCGGGACCCCGATTTTCGGATTCAGCGACCCAAAAAACGTACCGGTAAGGTAAGCTCGTTTTAGTTTCCAATTTCACAGCAAAACTCGCATTTTAACTGGACTATATAGTGGAGGAACGATTTTGGTCTCTATTTAAAAATGAAGATTGGCATTTTATCCACATTGTAAGTGTCACAGTGGAAATCGGAATTTTCGCTAAGTCTGTGCGACATAAAAATGGCTATTTTCGTAAAAACTGAAAGCTGTAAGCAATTCAAAGATTCATAACTAAATAAATACTCGGAGTGGAACGACGCTCTACATTTCTATGGAAAAAGAAAGAGTGGCGCTTTCTTGTGATACTAAAATCAAAAGTTCGGCCCTTCGCGAGCGAGACAAAAGTGATTTTTGTCCCAACCTTACAAATTTAATCCAAAACGTCGAACAATATGGAATTTTCAAACGTCCGTAGACGTAAATAAATACGGCGATTGGAAGCTCGTTATATGTCTCTACGGGAAGGAGAAGGTCGGCGATGAGTTGACATCGTAAATTGCAAAGGTCAAAATCGAAAGTTAGGCCCGACAGGAGCGAAGGCACATTGTCATTTTTTGACATTTGGTAACAGTTCTCCAACTCATATTTACCTACAGTCCCTTGACTGCCCGCTCCTAAATTTAAAAGGTGAGAGAAATAGCCCACTTTTGCGCGTTCATTACTCAAAAACCACTAAAAAGAACCCCTCCGAATTTTTCCTACACAATGTAGAATAAATTCCCGAATCGAATGACACCGGCCGCGTTCCGAACAATCGCCCCCACGAAAAACCTTTGATAGATCCGATCCGCAATTCTAGAGGGACGCAGATCAACACGATTAGCATAATAATAACAACTGAAAAGCAAGAAGTCGACTGAGATCGCCAAGTCTATGCGTATAGTGACGTAGCGCCTGGCCACGCCCCATTTTCGCGAGGTGGAGGTTTGCAATAATTTTTAAGACACTAAACGTGTGAATAAAGTTCAGATTTATTGCAGATCTATTATTTTATACTTGCACTTTCGATTTATGATACTTTGAAACTATGAATACTCAGTAAAAGTATAAAGTTTGAAACTTGAAAGTGCTGTGCGAATTTATAACAATTTATGTGTGGTACATACATTTATTATGCCAAAATACATCATAAACTCATAAGGTAGGTTCGTATTACATTTAATTTTGTAAGAGAGAACCAAACTTGCATTTAATATTTTGATGTAAAATTTCATATATGTGCGCCACTGGAATTAAACCCAAATTCCGATCACTGCTGATTATGCATATCTAGCATCCTGTAATGCTGTAACTGATTGACTGGAAATATGAAAATAGTTAATACAGAAGACCAACAGAATACCAGATACGCATACGGAATATAATTCAGTGCCAGAATGGTGCAAAATATTGAATGCCCGCAAGTTGAAACTTTAATAAAGTCAATTTAGATTCAACAGTTAAATACTTGCACATCCACTAGTAGTGGAGTGGAAGTATAATAATCGTAAAAAAAAAATCAATTTTTTTATTGAAATAGGCTTAGAATGTCAGAAAACCTCAAAATTTTAAATTTAAGCGAAAAAACATTCTATCGGTCGCTCAGTCGGTCTGTAACATTTTTGTGTGCATGTTGTCCCAGCAACGGTTTAATCTATTAACTTGAAATTTGGTACACATATGTAAAATGAAGAGATCTGGAACTAGATTATATTTTGCGCTATTTATATAGGGAAAAATAAGTAAGGCAACCTAATAAGAGTCCAGAACCTTCATTTTTAAAAGCTTTTATTTAACTAGCTTTGTACGTTAGTTAGTATGATTGGGGCAAATCTTGCAATCAAAATGGATCCTGGAGGGTAGTGTTCAATAGTGGATTCGACGACCTAATTTGGATTCGGCAGCACCAAGATGTTACCTTGCTATTCGGCAGTGCACGAAAATTGCCTTGGTATTCGGCGGGAGACAGGAGGTGTGAATAAACAAAAATGAACACAAAATTTCAAACTCAGGAAATGTTTTTTTGAGTTCTGATTATTTCCCATTTCATTGAGAGTATTGCATAATATGCATCTGTCTGGCCTGCATTCTCTTCCGGTTTGATATTTATTGAAATAAAAACAAGTGTCTATTATATGTATATGATTTACATTATTTCTATTTAATGAAAGGTCCAAGGAGAAAACTATTTAATAATAACTGCTTCAATGGAAATCTCATAGAACCTACTAATGATGATTTTATTTACATGTAAACACATCAAGGTACATTTTTTGCAAGGAATGCTGTTGCGACAGTTATTCCACTTTCCGCGTCAGGCGAAGTACTATACTGACAATTTATTAATGATCATTAAATGACTGTGATAATTTTACATTCTTCAACCTAAACAATTTACAGTTCCCATCTATTCACATTCATTATAAAACCGTTGACAGATCAGGGGTAACGTTGCACTGATGTCATCAAGGGGCTGTTGTAAAGGAGCTTTGGTGAGACTGTACGCCTAGCAGGCAACCGCGGCAGATGGCGTTGGACGTGCTATACAGCAAATGGAGACCAATTACAATAATGTGTGAATCACAAACCGCCTGGCAAAATGTTGTGAATAATAAGAAGAGATATGGGCTCAGTGGCTTACGTGTTAGGCTTGCGACTACGGGACTCCCAGATTCGAATCCCAGTTAGTGTATAGATGTTTAATGACGTGTTTAATGTATTATTGAGACAGGGGGCTAGACCGCGGTTAAATGGCACAACACGACTAGTCGATTATCTATCCTAAATTTAAATCTCAACTGAGGCAGATGACAATGTAGCAGGGAATGATTGTTGTGTTGATGGTCTAAGCGTCCGTGTCCTGGTTTGGGTGGTGGACTAGCTACTGCTAAACTCCCCCAAGATGTGAATATAAATAAGGCGATAGGAAGAAAATCCGATGACGTTAGGTGCTTCTAGATTTTGTATTTGAAAATACACCTATCTCGTTGGTACGCAGCATTTCAAAGATAATGTAACTTACACAAGGTGTAATTAGTTTCATGTCATTAAAAGAACCTAATGGTGGGGAACTACTAGACAAATGAAAACCTTACTTAGCATGGGGCCCAAAGCACATAGTTTGGAAAAAAGAAATGAAAAATAATTTCGAAAATGTTTAATAATATTATTTAAGAACTACTGGCATATTGGGGTATAGTTGTCTCTATTTGTTGAATGCATACAAAAACGGCAATAAAAATCAGCCATCCAAATATCAAAGGCAGCTCTATTATAAATCGACAAAGTACTACAGAGCCATATTTCAAATTTTTCCCGATTAGAGTGAACAAAATATTATACTAGAGGTTTTAAAATCCTATTTTTGGTAGAAGCTTAATGACGTTTCTGGTGAATTAAAAAATCTTGCTCTGTCTTGCGTCAAGATAGCATATCTTACGCATTGGTGGACATATTGCCCGCCCTTCGCTATATTGATAGATAGATTCAAAGTACGGCTCTGCTTATAGTAGAGGGTCCACGCCTTCGAAAGCCGTCTAAATCGGCAAGTAACCCATTCCAGCAAGGTAAATAATTTTTGAGCTCGGATATCGAAAGAGGGTCCTAATGGGCATCAGAAATGGCTTGTTGGACTTTTGTTGACGATTGCACAACTTCTCCACAAGAAAAAAAGATGGCGAAATGTTATTTCACGAATTCGTATTTTTAAACGTATACCTCTCGCTAGAGAGTGAACCACATGCGATATTGATTTGATTTTTTTTATTTATATACTACTGATATGAGCGCATCTATCTGTACTAATTAAATTTTAAACTCGCTTACGGTTTTTTTCTAAATAAATCCTAAATCACAGTAAAGAAATTTATGTGTTTGAAATTTCGACGTGCTGGCAACTATATTAAATATTCAATTTTTTTTATATACTATATACGAATGAAATATGGTCTAAAGATCAACAGAGTTTTTGCAAAAAAATTAGTTCGATATCTTATACAGTTTTTAAGTTAACGACTTTTTAAAATAAACCATAATTAGATTCGTGGTATTCCTGTTAGCATGCGGCTGTTTTCTGGTTAAGTGTAATGCATTAAGATTGTAAGCCAATACATTTTTGAAATTGTGCTATTATTTACATTTTTACAATTTTGCAAAAATATTAACAGGTAAAAAGAAACTCATTTGGCAGATGATTTACTCTATCTATTAATTATGAAGGTGTTGTATAGAGATATTATTTATTAAGTATCTCATTATTTTGGTACAAATGATATAGCATTTTACAAATATGAAAATATAGAAACGTACACAAAACTTGTAATATATACATAAGTAATAATAATAATAATAATAATAATGCATAATAAGTATACACAGCTCAGTAAGCATTGACAAACCACTACATAGGCATTACTATTAAGAAGCCCTGTCTGCTAAAAACTGCTCTGGATTATTTCTGCCCTTAAAACAATTGTTAGGAAAGGCTGCACATGCAACAGAACACCAAGTGGACGCACATTTTTAATCACAGTTTACTTTACAATTCCACTATTTGTTTTCTTTGGAACCAGTTGTGACTTTTTGTCATCATTTGTGATTTTATTTGGTTATTCTCTATCAGATATCCAAATTTTCTGGGAAGGGGTAAATTGGGAAGGAGATCGGAAAATCGCTTGGACACTAAAATTTTATGTGCTTTATTAACTGCTTCTCAAGTCGAGAAAATTTGTTATAAATCCAGGATTTTGTGTTAAGTAAGGGTCTAAACCACTTTTTGTGGATAATTTTTACAATTAAAAGTATTTCGCAGTGAGCAGGGTTTTAACCTACTTCGCTGGGTTCTTCAGTTGCTAACTAAGTTAAGTACACTAAACCACTGGACTACCGTCCCCTGTAATGCTCGTTTTAAATGCAGTAAGGAAGTGTCTTGTGTAGGACGCGGATGTAGCTAACGTAAGTCTAATAACCTTAAGGAAAAATAAATACTGCCTTAGCAAATCTAAAGATTTAAATTCACTACAGATGGCTGTAGTGAATTTAAATCCTTAATCCGTAAGTCCTATGTGAATCTGTATGGATAGATTCACATAGGACTTACGAGCATCTTAAATTACACGATCATCAATTGCATCGCAGTTATCTCCAAAATTAATCAAAATATATATATATATATATATATATATATATATATATATATATATATATATATATATATATATATATATATATATATATATGGCGTGTTCATTTTAAGGCAACAATAACTGCTCATTTATCCTCTTCGGAAAGGATAACTGACAGGTCGCACAGTACACCGACTGCCAATAACGTTTTTACAATATTTTCTTCTTCATATTTTTCACTTAATTATTTACCGATTTCGTGAGTATCCTAAGATACCCTTTGTCATGTACCCACACAATTTTTGTAGGTTTTCTATTTTGCAAAAATTAAACATACCTTGCGCAAATATTATTGTGTTCCCTTCTTCATGATTGGAAGTTCACATTATTGGGCAACGTAGGTATGTCATTATTTACACCAATATTCTAAAATGTATTTTAGATTATTCGCTTTATATTTGTTACTATTTATAAAGTAATTCCAGTTTAGAATAAGAATTGTGTCTGTTATGGCGAATTCATATAATTCTGATGGGTTTTTAAGTCATACCATACATTTTCTTAAATATGAAATTTCGGACAATTTTTATTTTTTAATCTAAAATTTGTATAATTTATTGACGATTTCATACTGTATTTGCATCTTTCGATATATACAGTCCTTCTAAGCCAAAACGACGTAACTGAAAATTTTCTAAGCAAATTGGACGTACTTCAAAGTTTCCTTTTTTCAGTACCTAATCATTAAACCATTATTTCTGCATTTATATTTTAACAGACTCTATTTTAAAATCACGTAGTTGTAACATAACACATAAATGATTGTCTAATTTTCAGACAATTGGGGACCTACTGATTAATAGTAATATAATACCTTAATCAAATTAGTTATTAGACTAATGTCTATCCACAATTACACAGACCGAATCCTGACGCAGCTGTCACGTTGCGCGTTATCATAACAAGACATTATTGCGATCGAATTAAAAAATCTGTAACTCGAAAACTGTATGAGATATCGAGTTAATTTTTTTTGCAAAAACTTTGTTGATCTTTAGACCATATTTCATTCGCATATAATATATAAGAAAATTAAACATTTAATGTAGTTGTCCGCACCTCGAAATTTCAAACACACAAATTTTGTTCCTGTGATTTAGGATTTAATTAGAAAAAAACCGTAAGTGATTCTTAAACTCTACTGGTACAAACATATGCGCTCATGTCAGTAGTATGTAAGGAAAAAAAATCAGATCAATATCGCATGTAGTTAATTTTCTAGCGAGAGGTATACGTTTAAAAACACGAATTCTTGAAACAACATTCCGCCATTTTTTTCTTGTGGAGAAGTTGTGCAATCCTCAACAAAAGTCCAACAAGCCTTTTCTGATGCCCATTAGGACCCTCTTTCGATATGCGAGCTCAAAACTTATTTACCTTGTTGGAATGGGTCATTTCAATTTTTAATGCTTTGGACCCCTTACTATTATCTGTTTCCTGGGTGTGACATTTTAGTTAGGGGTGATTGGCGCAACTAAATTTCAGGAGTTAAGAAATTTTAATTAAAAGAGGCTTGTTTCCGATTATTTCTTATTTTAATTATGTCAGAACGTACTACACATGAGAACAATGTTGTTCTTAATACATTGTATTTATGATTTACCATTTTCTACCAAATTTGAAAATGCTTTCTCATCCATATGTATAAGCGGCACAGCTTTGAGGTTTTGTATGTGCAGTAAATATATGGAGACAACTATAGGCTGGATTGTCGTCGCGTCTGGTCGCGCATGATACTGACAATTATGTACTTCCTTGTGATACTCTCATGCAATATTTTAGTTTTATGTTGTTACTTGGTTAAGAACGTACACACGATCTAACCGTTCGTTATTTTTGTATGTTGCTTTTGTTACAAAAAATTTTGAGGCCTTGGCTTGTAGTACATACATCAAATTTGAAGTGACTGTACTTGTATCAGCTTGCTTTACATATATCCCCCTATTTACCCCCCAACCCTTCACCGGATATCTTCAAAAAACAATCCAGTTCGAGATCTTGTTATAATATATACGTGTACAAAAGTTAAAGTCAATGTCTTAAGCCGTTCCGGAGAAAACGTGCGAACAAAAAAGTTACAGACAGACAGACAAACAGGCCGACAGACAGGCAGAAAATTTGTTTTGCTCAAATTTAAAATCTCGACGTTTCATGATATTCTAAACCTATTTCAAGTTTACGATTACTATACTTCCAATCCACTACGTGGATGTGGAAGTAATTATGCGCGCAATTCTTTAAAAAATCAGATTTTTCCTAACTTAAATACACATATTTTTATTTTCTGTTATCGTATCTCGGACGTCTAACTGTTCGTTTTCCAATTTCTTTAATAGGTGTAACAGCGTATGAGTCATTTAATTGACCTGTTGTTAACATCTATGTTTAATTTGTTCGAAGAATTATCATTTTTTACCTTGCTCTTTTAGAAATATAATAAATATAATTATGACAGGCGAGTGCATAAGAAAACGAGAAGTAGTAAGGATAAGTATTAATATACAATTCAAATATATTGGACCCTCACATTAACCAGGAATATTTCAAAAACAGAGGAACGGAGTGGCGGAAAAAATTTAAAAATAATGTGCTCATTATGTGTCCATTATGAATTACTGAAATTGGAATAACTTCCGTTCTATAGTTTTGTAGATCTGCCAGATTATATTGAAAAATATTGTCCATAATTATTTATTTGTGGCATATTCAGATTTTCTTACTTTTTGTTGGGTATTTTGCCACTGAAAAATCTTTAAAAATTTTATTGAAAAAACCTCTGCGCCAAACGGATCAGACAGAGGTTGGTTCTTGAATACTTGACTGTTTGAAACGGTCAAGTATTCGAGAACCAACCTCTGTCTGATCCGTTTGGCGCAGAGGTTTTTTCAATCATCAGACAGAGGTTGGTTCTTGAGTACTTAACTGTTTGAAACAGTCAAGTATTCAAGAACCAACCTCAGTCTGATCCGTTCGGCGTAGGGGTTTTTTCAATAAAATTGTTAAATATTTTTCAGTGGCAAAATACCCAACAAAAAGTAAGAAAATATTGAAAAATATCCCACTTTTTAAAGAAATTTTGATAGATGTGTTTTAGATTTGCCTTTGGTATTAGACAATATCAGCAGATTAGTTTTAAACTAGCTGAAACAAGCAAACTAAAGATAGACAAACTTAGTTTACATATGCATCCTAAAAGATGGATTGACCAGGGTGCAGATGCACCGATGAAGTGGCCTGCTCGGTCTCCTGACCTAACTCCCCTTGATTTCACTGTCTGGAGTTATCTAAAATCACGAGTTTATAATACTCAAATTGATACGACTGAATAGTTGAGAGAAAATATCGATCAAGAGTTTACAGTGCTACAGAATGCTGAAGGAATTTTACAGGATGTTCAACGTTCCTTAAAAAAAAGGGTTGTGCATAATGGAAAATGAAGGACATTTCGAAAACATTTTGTAATTGATAATTAGCTATTTTCTACGTTTAATAATATTTCAAAGCATTCTTTGCGAATAAAAAAATGTATTAATGAAATGTTGTAAGTGCACGTTGCCTTTTAAACACAAATTACTCGAGATCGGCTTCGTTTATCGAAATGCAATAACTTCCCACTTCCCTCGCATACCGAAGGGGAATATTGTATTCGAGAAAAAATCACCCTCCGAGAGTTTTTCGGATTTTCAGGTTTCAGATCATGTAGATTACGAAAATATACATTTTTCAATTCCGTCAGTCTGTCTGTTTGTCGGTCGGTCTCTTGGTGCATTAACTAAAAAACTACTTGACGGAGAACAGTCAGATTTGGTAGATAGCTGACGCCACTGCCACCGAAGAAATGATTAGACTTCATTCTAAAATATACAGGGTGGACCGTCTAAATTGAATAGATAATGGAAAAAAATGTTTTCACTCAAATTTAAAATGTCCACGTTTCGTGACATTCTAAACCTATAAAAAAAAATATTTTGAAAATTTAAAAAAATTGAAATTTTGAAAGATTTTCTTGTTCCACGTTTCGTGGCATTTTAAACATATTTCAATAATTTTTTTTTTTTAATTAAAAAAGAAAAATTTGTTTTATAAAACGCATGTCTGAAAAAAAATTTTGTTTTGCTCAGATTTACAATTTCTTCGAGAAATATTTTTTTTCTTCAAATTTAGAATTTCCACGTTTCGAGATATTCTAAACATATTTCAAGAATATTTTTTTTTTTGAAAATTAAAGAAAATTCTGTTTTTTATAAAACGCGTCTGAAAAAAAAAATTGTTTGCTCAGGTTTACAATTTCCTCGTTTCATGACATTCTAAACATATTTCAAAAGAAACATTTGTTTTGAAATTTTTAAAAGAGTAATTTTATTTTTAATTTTTTGCCACTGCAATAGAATAAATGATGTAGAAAAAAATGTTTTTTCTTCAAATTTGAAATTTCCACGTTTCATTACATTCTAAACCTATTTCAACAATAAAAATGTTGAGTCTTTCTCCCCCACCACTATAGAATAGATGATGGAAAAAAGTCATCAGGTTTTCTCTGTAATAATAAGGCCAAGTACATTGCGATTATTATTCACTTGTTATTTCTTAAGGTGGCCATTCCCTAGAAAGAGACATCCGATAGGGACATATTTAATATTTTTGCCCATAACTTTTCTTTCTTAGTACGTATATTTAAACAAACTATAAGAGTCCTAACAAGACTACTGCTATGAATTTTCACTCAATAATTTCAGTGGTTTGCAAAATAGCTAGATTTAAAACTACGAAATAGGAAGATTGATATAACTTTTAAATTTGAATCTAGCTGTTTTGCAAACCACTGAAATTATTGGAAGAAAATTCATATTAATAGTCTTGTTATGGTTGTACTTAGGTACTCTTAGGCCCGGTACTTTCACTTAAGTATAAATATACTTTATCCGGCGAATAACTATCCGAAGGATAAGATAACCAGAATTTGCTATCTACTGGATATCTTGTATCTGTACTTTCATTCAAATTACACCTTCGGTTAACAATTCGATGGATAAGATTTTAGACACTTCCCAAAGTAAGTGTTGCCAACTTAAGATGTGGTAAAACAAGAGAAATGTATGCAGAAGCTATTATATGTACTTCAAATAAAGATAGAAATAATCCCCTACTATTATTGCTTACCTGTTAATTACATTTGAGTCATTTTTATACTTCATGGTTGTTTGTCGTTGTCAGTATAGTGTTTACAATAGCTTTTATTGTACGATTTTGTGTCTGCATATTATTAAATGGTATATATAAAATAAAACTGTGTTTCATGTGATACATTTTTGGACAAATTGAGGGAATCCATAAATAGCAGTTATTAGATTTTTTTTATTCTTCCCGCCTTGGCTTGTGAAAGTCCGTAAAATCACCCAGTTATAAAGTTATAAAAGTCACCACTGGCCAAACCGTATCTAAAGTATTGTTAAACATAAAACAACAAAGAACTTTTCAAAACTTAGGTTAGAAAATAGAATAGCACTGCCAATCAGAGCGCAAGTGCGTAGGCGTGGCTTCATTTATCCGGTAGATAAAAGCCTTATTCGTCGGTTTGGGCGCCGAATAGTTTATCCTAGGAATAAGCATATTTATCTGGCGGATATCACTATTTGTAGGTGAAAATACCGATTTTTTGCTTATCTTCTAGATAAGACTTATTCTAGAGAATAAATGTCGCTATCTATAGATAGCCCTTATGGTTTTTTTAAATATACGTACTAGGAAAAAAAAGTTATGGCCAAAAATAATAAATATTTCCCTATCGGATGTCTCTTTCTAGGGAATGGCCACCTTAATTAATAATTTCTTAGAGTGACTACCCCGTATGAACAAAGAAGGAAGTTCTGTGTAGATACCTTTACCGATTTTTATTTCTAATGATCTGAATCTCAATTTTTTACAATAAATTTCAGAAATTTGAAGAAGATTAAAAAGTGATGAGGAAAATACTGACAATAACCCCCTAACACTACACCTTAAACAGAAGAGTTTGATCAGTACCGGACGAGTGTCCGGATGGCCTATGACTAAGTTTAAAATATGAATTTGACATTTTAAGGGAGCGGAAGATATTGCAGAAAAACAGAAATTTATTATCCCCCTTTTAAGGGGTATGTCTTCCTTATTATTGATTTTCGGAAATAAGCTTATAAAAACGATCATTATTTTTAAATATACTATCAGCCGCAGAAATATCGGGAGACAATTTTGGATCACCTTGTATAATAATATACCGAGTGTTTTATTTAAAAAACATTATTTTATGACGTCAGGCCTAAATAGATCATCCGGTATATCTCAAAATAGTTTTAAACTATACACCTTTGCGCCCTCTACCACCGAATTTTTGAAAATGTTCGATGTCTTTTATAAAAGATCCAGAATATTTAGATGTCACTATGTTGAGACATCCTGTAATGCTTGAGAATAAAATTCTATTATATTCAACAACACAAATCACAAAATAATTATTACATTCCAAATGTCAAATAGAATAAAATACTTATTTTCAGCACTTATAATAATTAATCCAACAAACAAAAGAAAATGTTGGATTATACCTCAACTAGCCGGATTCGGCGGAAAGTGAAAACGAAGCTTTCCCATCTGAAAAACAAAATTCACGAAGAATTAACTGAATCCTTGCATGACATAGCGGCAGCCGACAAAGGCAATATGTCTTTACGCCTCAAGAGGATGATGATGAGAGATAAATCAGGCTCTACAACATCCTTAGATAGTCTCGGGGAAACGAACAATACCACACTTAAAATCACTAGCACTAGGTAAGATTTCCTTTATAAAAAGACACCGATGAAGTATAAAAGGCAATGGAAATCTCAATTCAGGTATTTTGTAAATGCCTGAAACAAACGACAACAGGAAGCTTTCAGTATTGTAGCTAACAGGTACTGTTAATCCGATTTTCATTAAACTTTGATGAAGGACTTTTCTCTCGTGGGGAAAATGTCAGGACAATTCTTACTACTTAATCGAATATAGTACAAGGCAAATGAATTTAAAGCACCACGAGTTCGTCATATTGTCTATAAAAGATTCACCTTCTTATGTGTTGTTTCATAAATTATTTTTATATCTTTGTTCGTGAAGAATTAATATTGGAAACAGTAAATTCGATACAATTTTTCCAAAGAGAGTGACAGAAAATCGCTTAGATAAATCGATGCTGAAAATTAGTTTCTACTGTTGCATGTGCATTTACTTTTACATCATTTAAACAATTTTTGTGGAATAACTCATATTCCTATGTTTATACTATATAATTTCGGTGTCTTCTGCAAAAGGAAATTTTAAAACCATTACAATAATTTATATTAGGACCATAGAGATAATGTCATCCACTGATGAATTTGAAGACGATTCTGACAAGGAGACGCACGCTAAATACAGAATACTATTAGATGATCAAGACCCGAGTGTAATGGAAAAATTTGGAAGGAAGCTGAAAGAAAAAGGCGATCAGATGCACAGGGTAATATAACTCGTGACTTCTTTTAAACGTAACTCACACAATATTGTTGTGCTCTTTTTGTCAATATAAAATTTTACTGTTAACGATTTGGTAGTAATAGTACAAGCAATGAAGGCAAAATTTTGTAAAAGCCTCGCAAAAATTAATAAAAGGATCGTCTCCGGGATTTGAGTAGGTAATAACCTGTAGAATGGAATGATGCATTCTTTGCAGTTCCAAGTTCCGGGAAAATTCAAAAAAATTTGGAAAAACTTTTTGATTTTCGGTTTTTTTGCTCTAGCGATTAAAATAATGAAAATACAGAAAAGAGTGTTCAACAAAATTTGTAGCTCGTCTCTTTCTCTACAAAAATGGTCTTTACAAATGTTTGTCTTACTTAAGCCGTTTAGGAGATAAATCCAGTTTTCCATTCATAGTTTTAAGCCGCTCCCAAATGCGCGAAAAATGAGAATTCTCTGAGAGTTTCGTAGGTCCGGACACATCGATCGATAATTCTTACTATTCAGAGCCGCTAAAAAACGAAAACAACATAAAATGTAGAGAAAGGTCTCAGCTTTAATGTGGAACTAATCACAAAATTCATACAAATTTTTATCATAGAGAAAAAGTGTTGGAAGATTGCTTAGTATACTTTATACAGTTGATTTATTCATATCCTTGAGTTTTATGTATCCTGCCTATTTCTCCCGTAACAATGAATTATCATTCTAACGACTCCCGGCAAAGATATGCATAAATCTGTGTATCAACTGTACAAAGTTTACTAAGCCATCTTCTGACACTTTTTCTCTATGATAATTTTTTTTATGAATTTTGTGATTAGTTCCACATTAAAGCTGAGACTTTTCTCTACATTTTGTGTTATTTTCATTTTTTTTAGGAGCTCTGAACAGTAAGAATTATTGATCGATGAGCCCGGTCGTACGAAACTCCCGGAGAATTCTCATTTAAAACTATAAGTGGAAAACTCGATTTATCTTCTAAACGGCTTAAGTAAGACAAAATTTGTAAATGCCAACCCATTGTCAAGGTTATTACCTACTTAAATCCCAGAGATGATCCTTTTATTAATTTTTGTTACCCTAAATGGCTAATTTTCCTGTACTATAAGTTTTATTAATAACTTTAACTTGTCGTAGTATATTGTGAGTATAGTTATAAACACTAGGAGAGAGAGACAGGAGGTTTACGTGACCCCACCCCCCAATTTAGATTTTTGGTACATGATTTTTTTTGAGATTCAATAGACAAATTATCTACATACTTATCACTAGTAGTGATTTATTATCCAAATCAGGTCAACTCAGAATTAAATTATGGCTCCATACCACAGATTCATTTATTTCAATTTTAATAGTCCATTTTTTTATGGATTCTAGCCTCAAAAATAAGGTGCACAAAACTAGTATTTTATATATTGTAGAATGGGGTATAGAAAGTGTACAGGAACGGGGTACTAGTAGGAGGCCTTAGGGCGAAAAGAATGGGTTCACTTGCACCAAAGTGCCGATGATTGGCAACCTATATGGGGTTAATAAGAGAGAGAGACATTTTTTAGGAAATCTTACATTTCTAAAGGCCTTCTATGAAGCTGATGACAAAATCTTGGCAGCTCTTATTGTTCTGGGAGACATCAATACTGATAAAAGAGGTATCTAAAGAGTTGGAAATGTTAATTTGCCTAGTATATGCTCCTAAAGCAAAAATCTCAACTTTGGCTCGTCTACGGCGGTATTGTTTCTCAAAAAAGCAAATGGCGAGTGAACAGTTACCTCCAACTGAAGGTGCTTTGACTTCAGCGTTGCTCAAAGCACGACTCCAGACATGTATTTGGATAAACTCGCATAAAAATATTGTTGCGAAACTAAATCCAGATTATCCACCAAAGATTATGGTTGGAGAAAATTTGAAACATGTTACGTGTCGATATTATCATCTTGGGAAAATACCACACCCCAAAGTCGAAATGATTTCTTGCAGTTGCAAAAAAAACGCAATGTAAAAATAAGCAGTGCAAGTGTAAGTTAAATAATTTGCAGATGCGTGTTCTTGTGCTGACGATTTATGTCACGTGGAAAAAGATGATTAATAATACCAACTTTAAAATTTTTATAATGAAAATTATTTTATTTCTTTCCATACTTTTCATCATCATTCATTTAGTTTAAAAGAATGTTGCAACATTACCTACATTTTTGTTTAATGTTTTTTAGATCAGACTTATAAAGTTGCATGTGTCTGGGAAGGGGGGAAACATGCAGTGGTGGGTACAATCACTAAAAGCTACTCACTATATAACAGTACATTTCTAATAATTTATACAATTATATATTCAATAGTTGAATATGGGAAATGTGAAGGGGAGTTAAGCAAATAGGAAAATTTTAACGATAGGGATGATATGTAATATAGCGATATCGGATAAATTACGAAAAATTGGAAATAGGGTTTCCGTACGAACGGTTTTTCAAACGGGCTCCACGCTAAGATCGGTTTTATCAAAAACCAAACGTCTAAATATTGTTCAAAATTCAAAAAATTGTATTTATAGTGTTCCGTGTGAGTGCGGAAAACATTACGTAGATGAATCATCTAGACCTTTCAACGTAAGACTTGGTGAACATAGAAATTACGCTAGAAGGGGAGAATTTGAAAGATCCAAAATTTGTGAACACGCGTGGGATAATAATCACAGGATTAAATGAGACTCGGCGAAGATTTTAGAAAAAGAGAGTAATGGAACTAAAAGAAAACTTAAAAAATCAGCGATTATTTTATTAAACGAGGATAGATGCGTTTCAAATTATTCAATAGATTTTTGTGCCAGTTGGTTCCCTGTCCTTAGAGACGAAGTAAGTAAAAATAAGATAAATATAACTTAATGTCTCACGTGACTATGGAAACACATAAACAAAGAACTGTCATGGTTGACGGCCAAGAAAGTTTTTGGAACGAAAATAGATTTTCTTTTTCTTCCGAAACGTTAACTGCCTATAGCTTCCATTTTCATTTTTTAGTTTATAACATTGTTCTAGTTTATATATTTTTAGGTGTGAGACTTTTTGAAACAGTCAGGTTTTTTCATTAAAAAATATTTATTTAAATTTTTTAGTGGCATACTACCCAACAAAAAGTAAGAAAATAGTGATATACCTTTTTGGAAAGCTAAAAAAATCCAAAAAGTTGTATTTGAAACGTTTTTCCATTTTATGGTTTGTTGTCAAAATAATCAAAAAAATATTTTAAAAAAACCTAATATTATCTTCTGGTAAAGATATCTCGTTTAGTTTTTGAGATATGACAAAAACTGTTATAAGGTGTTTAATTCTCTGTGATACTCTCTATGTAACGGTAAAAAATTTTGATCCTAGGTCATTCCGTTCCGAGATGTAGATTATCAATATTTTAACCATTTTAGGGATGGGTGGGGACGAACGACGCGGAGGTGTGGATAGCAAGATGGATTTTTGTGAAAAGGAAGTCACCCTTATTAACACCATATGGTGCCAACCATCGGCATTTTGGTGCAAGCGAAATGCCCTATGGCCTCCTACTATACCGGCTGTCCTAAGGATCGCTAAATAATAGGGCAATTTATGTCTCTTAAATCGATTTTATGTATTGGATAAAGTGAAGAATGAAGAATTGCTTTTGTAGGTGCCATCGTTTTCGAGCAAATATCAAATTTACACGAAAATCGAATTTTTAAATGGTACAACGTGTACATTTTTGCATATTTGGTTCCTTCTGGACATAATGCATATGATGCAACCCACAAATATTCTAATTTTCAAGACATACCTACACATATATATAATTCATAATTTTTAGTTTTAATCATAGAAGGCCGCGACTTGGTAAAAATTGTTATAAAACAGTCTGCAAGCACCTGTAATCTCTTATAGGGCAAGAGTAAATATCGAAATAATTTCCTCCTTAGATACTTCATCCATTTAAAGTGATGAACGATTCCCTGCAAGAACCCGGGACTAGTTTTCGCCTTTGTCCTCAAAAAATTTCATTATACGATGTAATTATACAAGACAAAAGCATTTATAAATTAATTTTCTACCAGAAATGTTTTAGCTCATCAAATTTCGTGTGTCATAGCGCCATTTCTCAATTTATGAGGGGTGTACTCAGGGAGTACGCGTTTGTAAGAATGTGTTCACGTTGATAAATATACCTACCCTTTCGCAATGTGTCTCAAAACGATTTTTTAAAATTATTTGAATGAGCTATGTCTAACTTACATAATGCCGTTGGATTTTTTGTCAAGTGTTTAAAATAGCTTTACAATAAACTTTTAAATTTTGTTAAAATAGACTAGATACTAGTTTAATCTGCTTAGCCGTAGGGGACTATGTTGGATGCTAGTGTCATAATGAGAATGTCAAATAAGAAATTGGTAGTATGTGGTAGTAAAAAACTGAATAGTAAATCCGTATTTTACTCGGACACATTATACAGGGTGTAATCAGTGTTATGCCATTAAAAAAACTGGTAAAAGGGACCGACTAGACAAACAAAAAACCTATATGACTTTTTTCTCCAGGGGCACTTTGAAAAAAACTGACCTAGGTTTAAAATATAAATGTTAAGGTAGGAAACATTTGAGAACCACTGTTTTTAGGGTCAATGGATGTTATAGTTCCGAATATTAGAAATAATAAAAAACCGTAATACCCGACTTGTGTTCCCGCCGGAAGAGGTGCGGCACTTTGATGGGATTACTTGCACCGAACTTTTTATACCACTAGTTATGAGAGTGTAAATAATTCCTTCTCTTTCGGCACAACGTAAGCATAGCATGGCCGCAGGGGTTTAAATAGGATTTGTTTACATGTGTTTTTTAATTTGGAACGAAGTTATTGTAGCGTTTATTGTCGTTTATAAGAATTTAGAAATTTTAAAAGTGGTTTATTAACATTTGTAACATTGTGTTAAAAGCTTAAAAAATTAGTAATTATTTTATGAAGTTGGAAAACGAACAGTTAGACGTCCGAGATACGATAACAGCAAATAGTTGTGTATTTTAAATTAGGAAAAAATCTGATTTTTTTAACGAATTGAGTACATATTTTTTCCCAATCAGGTATCGAAAACTAAAAATCGAGTCTTTGGTCTGTATGAAGATCAATGTAAACAATAATAAACAGATCAAAACAAGACAGCGAATACTAATAATAATAATAATAATAATAATAATAATAATAATAATAATAATAATAATAATAATCATACTTTTAATGCCCAATAAGTAACACCCAATAACTGAACAATTCTTTTGAATTTTTCACAAAAATTGTTCGAAATGACCTCCATCTCTACGTATACACATTTCGGCACGTCGAACTAAGGACATACGCACTCCGTTCAACACATTTGGTAAATTAGGATCATTTTTTATGGTTTCTGTGCACATTAAAATGCGTTGTTGTAATTGTTCTAAATTGTCAATTGGAACATGGTAAACCAGAGATTTAAAATGCCCCCAAAAGTAAAAGTCCATCGGACTTAAGTCGGGCGATCTAGCAGGCAATGGTACTGGTCCGCCACGTCCAGTCCATCGTCGAGGAAACTTTCTGTTCAAAAAAATTCGAACAGCTAGACTAAAATGGTCTGGCGCGCCATCGTACAAATACCGCATTCTTCTGCGCGTAGCCAAGGGTACATCTTCCAGCAAATTTGGCAATGTTTGTTGCAAAAAATATAAGTATACATCACCATTTAATCTAGCGAGTAATTGTATAGGTCCAATTATTTCATTACCGCAAATTCCTGCCCACAAATTAACGCTGAACCGTCGTTGAAAATGCGGCCTTCTTGTTACACGTGGATTTTCGTCTGCCCAATAGTGCAAATTTTTAAAATTAAACACTCCATTTCTGGCAAAACGCGACTCATCGGAGTAACACAGAACGTTTAAAAAATCCTCATTTGCCACGTGTTTTCTTAAACTCCACCTACAAAATTGCATTCCCTCTGTAAAATCTTGAGGTTCTAGTACTTGGACACGTTGATAGAGATAGGGATGTAACTTCATATCTCTCAATGTCCTCCATACCACAAAATGGGATACTCCCACACGGTTCGCGATATCGCGGGTACTTAAAGTTGTATCCTCTTCTACAAGTTCCAAAATTCGAACCTCTGCGTCAATTACCCTTTCATCGTATTGTGGACCTCGTTCTCCTCCATGTCCATCGAGACGACCTGTTTCTCGAAGACGCTGATCAATGCTAACAAATGTACGAGCACAAGGATGACGTCGATTAGGGAATCTTAAACGGTAAGGTCCTTCCGCACCAGCTGCATTTCTACCACTTTCTCCATACACCAAGTGCATATCCGCGAGCTCTGGATAAGTGTAATCTCCCATAATGTCTAAAATCTGCGTTTTAAAACACCACACTAAACTGTGAATTAACGTTATCAATAAAGCAAACAAAACGAAAAACTTGGTCCTAAATTCAAAAAGTAACACAAAAAGCACGTAGTGTCTTACATAACCAAGTACTAACGACTTGAACGAAAAGTCAGTAACATAAATCTTAACATAACTGGCACAAAATTTAAAAAGAACAAAAGCAACAGACAAAACCAAGGAACGGGTAGGTCGCGTCGTGTGTACGTTGTTTACCAAGTAAGGGCACAAATTGAAATTATTACTTGAGAATATTACAAGGAAGAGCATAGCACATGTAATAAGATAATTTGGCCGCGAAGAAGCAAAAAACATGGCGGTGTCCTCTGTCGGTCTCTTTTAACTGCTTTGTCGGCATGCCTTTCGATGACCCCTGTCGCGGCCTAATTATCTCTTGTTATTAAGTATTTTGAAAATTTTTGTTTATTTTTTTCTCCAAAACTTTGAACTTTAGACCTCATGTTATATAAGTTTTTTTTTTGTTTATCTTGTCGTTCCCTAGCACCAGTTTTTTTTTATGACATGAAGCTAATTACACCCTGTATAGCGGCATCCTACATAAAGATGATAAAACTATTACAGACTCAAAATTATAGAAATCCTCCGAAAGCGTAACGGGTGATTAATCGTCTAGACTTGGTACGTTGATATAAGTGGATTGGGATTATGTCTAAGCCAGGAAAACCTCAGATTCTGATATTCTTATCTTTGTAACTTTTACTACTGAACAGATCTGAGTTGAATACAATTTTATTGAAAAATGTATATATTCTCCGAAAAATAAACATGCATTTAGATTATTATTTCG
Organism: Stenurella melanura; assembly: GCA_963583905.1. Taxonomy (NCBI): domain Eukaryota; kingdom Metazoa; phylum Arthropoda; class Insecta; order Coleoptera; family Cerambycidae; genus Stenurella; species Stenurella melanura. The sequence continues at coordinate 172,604,546 of OY757310.1, read as the reverse complement.
GAGATTCTTTTTGAAAATTTGAAAGAATATTCGCACTGAAATGGTAACACGAAAATTTTACCAACTTAACCCCTGTGCATTTTTTTCATTTAACAAATTAAGTGCACAAATATGGTTTCTGTAGATAACTTTGTTAATTTGATTCTCTTCGGAAAATGGTAAGAGTACACCTTGATTTAAGATCAGTGTCCATGGTTACAATTGTTACAACAATCGTAAACTTGTATTCTGATCTCTAATCAAGCTGTTTTTGGTTTAAACTGAGTTGTAAGATATCTATAGCGTTAACATTGATAATAAATAAGATATCCACATTTTACAACACGGATATTAGAGCTTGAATGATGTACGTTAAAATGTTCGTTTTCTTTTATAAAAGTAACTATTTACTTATTATTTTCACGAATTTCCAGAAAAAGTCGTGTCGAAAATCACATGCGTTTTTATCCATTTGCCAACAGCTGTAACGTTTACAAAAATTTTTGTTAAGAAATTTCCAAAACAGAGATACGGTAGCCGAAGGTGTGTTCTTTCAAAGCCTATTTTGTACTCTTTAAACTAGGTGTAACTCGACATCGCGTGAACGTGACGACATTTGCTATTTCTTGAAGAACGAACATTGTCGCAGCTGTATCCTCAACATCAAGCGTGCCAAAACGTTTCTTCCATTCTTCAAGATTTTTAAAGTTTTTAATATATTCAACGGTTATAAAACAATGAAATCTAAGAATGGAATCATTGGTAAAGTGCACACTACCTCAATTCGGTAGATAATATGAATTAGTTCATTGGTGAAAATTTTTAACATATCATTTTCCAGAAAACTTCTAATCCTAGAAAAACAATTTTCAAATAAAAGTTACCTTCCTTTATAGTAGAGTAGCAAACCAATGAAAAACGGCTATTTGTGAAAGAATGTTGCCGTTTGGTATACTTATTAGTAGTGCCCTAAAGAATCATTTTCGAAGGAGCGCCACCTTCAGGTACCATTTGGATCCAAAATGGCGGCTGATTTCTAATAATCTAATAAATATGATTTTTTGGTAAATTCATTGACTTTATAAAAAATAGTTTTATACAAAGTTGTTGAGCCTTTAACAGCCAACAAAAAAGTATTTCAGACATTTCGCGATTAGAATAGAAATAAAGCCGTTGTTTAATAATATTCAAAATTTGTTCTTTTTTATACAGGGTGTTTGGTGCATTGTGTGCCAAATGAAAATGGCCGACAGAAAGGGTTATCTGCTATCCTTTCAGGCCCCTTAATACTTCCCATGCCCTGCGGGATTTTTCATATCGACCTTTTGTCTTTTTAATCAAAAAAATCCCAAATTCTACATTTAAATTCAAATTATAAAAAAAGTGTTAGGCGTAGACTGCAAATTTCATTTTTATTTTGATGTGTATTGTTGAAGGGTTCTTTTAAATCTAAAATTACTGACATTAGTCATCTAATTGTTTTTTTATTCACTCGCAAACTTTCGGAATAGGTAAAATTTAAATTTAAACTTAGACTTTAGACGGCTATAAAAAAAACTCAGAGCAAGCGGGATCTTCCAACTCCCTCAAAAATTCTCCAGTCTATCCTCTTGCTAACGATGTGCCACATGTTATAAAAATCTTTTAATAACCTCGTGAATTCGCTAAATTAATGAATCGGGTCACATAAGTCTAATATTCAAAATTTCGAATAAAAAATTATATTTGCTTAAATTATGCATGGCAAACAGGTAAAATCTGTTATCTCACTCTTGCGAAGTAAAATCTATCTTTTGCCTCTTTCTGATCATTGGTTTTCTTGAAATAAAAAAACAGTTACATTTTTATCATTTATTAAAAAAATTTAAAAATCTTGCTCAAAGTATTGGTCTCTGTTGCGAATGCAGGCCCGACATCTGCTTCGTATTTCGACAGTTGTTGTATGAAGTCGTATTTCCTCTCTAATTGTACCGAGAGCCATTTCAATGAGTTGGACAAGAGGACAAGTTCCTCCCTAGTCGCAACCTCCGTCGCGTACACGGGCTCTTTGGCACGACCTCGGACATAAAATCCAATGGAGTTAGGTCTGGGGAACGTGGAGGCCATTGAATAGGGCCATTCCGCCTAATCTACGCATACGCCTATAGTTTTTCAAAATGACTGCTGTCCCGCGCACTGGCGATTGATTGTAAGACAATATCTAGACAATGTGTTCCCAAATGCGTGGATTGGGCGGGATTGCCCTATTCAATGGCCTCCACGTTCTCCAGACCTAACTCCGTTGGATTTTGTGTCTGGGGACGTGCCAAATAGCTCGCGTACACGACGGAGGTTGCGACTAGGGAGGAACTTGTCCTCTTGTCCAACGCATAGAAACGGCTTTCGGTACAATTAGGGAGGAAATACGACTTCATAGAACAACTGTCGAAATACGAAACAGATGTCGGGCCTGCATTCGCAACAGAGACCAATACTTTGAGCAAGATTTTTAAATTTGTTTAATAAATGATAAAAATGTAACTGTTTCTTTATTTCAAGAAAACCAATGAACAGAAAGAGATAGAAGATAGATTTTCGCAAGAGTGAGATAACAGATTTTACCATGCATAATTTAAGCAAATATAATTTTTTATCCGAAATTTTGAATATTAGCCTTATGTGAAACGATTCATTAATTTAGCGAATTCACGAAGTTATTAAAAGATTTTTATGACATGTGGCACATCATTAGCAAGAGGATAGACTAGATAATTTTTGAGGGAGTTGGAAGATCCCGGTTGCTATGAGTTTTTTTTTATAGCCGTCTAAAGTCTAAGTTTAAATTTAAATTTTACCAATTCCGAAGGTTTGCGAGTGAATAAAAAAACAACTAGATGACTAATGCCAGTAATTTTGGATTTAAGAGAACCCTTCAACAATACACATCAAAATAAAAATGATATTCGCAGTCTACACCTAATACTTTTTTTATAATTTCAATTTAAATGTAGAATTTGAGATTTTTTTCATTAAAAAGATAGAAGGTCGATGTGAAAAATCCCGCAGGACATGGGAAGTGTTAAGGGGCCTGAAAGGATAGCAGATGACCCTTACTGTCGGCCATTTCAATTTGGCACACGATGCACCAAACACCCTGTATAATCATGTATTTATATGTATGTTTTTAACAAATATTAATTTAAATCACACTTTCCTTTACAAGAAGTACATAACAACGTGCAATGTAAACCTACTTTTTTACAAGCACATATATTTTGTTTACAGTTCTTTTTGCAGCCGCACCGTTGCCTCAAGGCTGTGGACACCTCAGGTAAAGTTGACTAGTATGGTGAATAAATACCATCTTTTTTACACCAACCCCAAGATTCAGTATCTGGCAAAGTAGGATTTGTTTCCAATGATTGTCCCCATACATGGTCACTTTGGTACGTGGCTCTTCGAGTATGTTGCTCTAAAGCGGCTTTGGAAGGTGAACGGCAGTATTTCTTCCCTTCGACGTGAAAAATTCCTTTCGGGCATCGTTAACTTCAAAGCAGTCGGATGTTGAACAATAAATATAGTCAGAAATAAATCTTTGCGGCTTAGACATAAAAGAAAAAGCTTCCGTTACCTCAGGGAAAATTTGCCAGATCTTCCAAGCAGTCAACTTTCCCTTGCCTGAGAAAAATGAGGCGGTATCACATCATGTGAATGCATGAAAACCTAACAAAGCTTCACATTTTTGCTGACCCAAATGTGCAGCTATCCCATTAACACATATTACTTTAAAGTGCTTATTGGCACCAAAGTGAACGTATATAGTTTTCAATCCTTGCACATACAACCGATGAAAAAAGCAGTAGCTAACACTACAACATCGGTGTCTACTGTTCTTATGCAAATATTTTTCCAACCTTGGCGGATGCAATCCTGTACGTGTAATATAATACGTGTATCTGCTACTTCGTGACTGCAGAGCGATAGATATGAATTTTGGGAATTGAGGCTTGAAATGATCCTATCGTCAATCGTGCATAGTGTTTCCACAGGATAAAGAATGGATGATCTTGTACATTCATTGATTAGAAAGTGAAATAGGTCTGTTTTATTGTCTGTGTTGATTTGAAGGATTGATTTATCTGATGATCTCTGGACTCCGTTTAAAGATAGAGCTGTTGGGAATGGTTGATTCTCATGTGCAAAAAAATCATCCAAATCTATCATCACGATTTGAACATACTGTGAAAAGTCTAGAGAATAAATCCACATCAGATTTCAGGGGCTTTATCAACATTGCGGATTTTACAGCCTTTTTAGGTTTACAAAATAAGCGAATTTTATTCGCTTTTATTGGATCATATATGGATACCTCTATATGGAAATAACCATGTATGCAGAAAAAGTCGTACTTATCTTTCCCAGTACCTGTTTGAAAAGCTCTAGCCTAATATTACCAAATGCACCTACGTAACAACAAGGAAATGCAAAGCAAAGTTTAGATAAGAAAACCTAATATAAAAATAAATTCATTTTAATGCATTTATTTTATTTTTACTCATTAAATAATTGTCGCCCCCCACCGTCAACAAAATGCTGGATCCGCGCCTGCGTAACAATGTCAACTAACAACAATGATTATATGTAAATATTAACAAAAGAAGAGCACGAACTTCTAATACGTTATAAGGTCTGCGCGCTTGCCTGCTACTAGAATAGTAGCGGGAAATTGAAATAGCTAAACATGTAAACAACAGGCGCAAGTCGCCTGCAATAAATTTTAGCAACATCGTATGCTATGGATAACAAGTTAACTTTATTTATTACAATTTTAAATAAATAAATAAATCACAAAAAATAAAAGGTATCATGTTTAATTTTCGTAAATAGTGGCCTTATTTTCAAAAATTTCGCAAAATACATAAAATACTTTTTAGTTGGCAATAAAATATGCAACACTTTTTAATTACACTTTTATTTTGTGAAGTTAATAGATTCGCCAGAAAATTACCTCAAGTGATTTCTTGAAAATGGCGGCCATCTTGAATCCAAATGATAACTGAAGATGGCGCTCCTTCGAAATACGTTCCTTACGGTAATACCAGTTAGTGTGCCAAACGGCAATATCCTTTCACGAATAGCCGTTTTGTGCCGATAATTCTATTCTTGCGGTTCTACTATTATCTTTATTTCTTTCCAATATATTTGGTATCTATTTCGAAAGGTAATAAAGTTTTCCACATTTTATCGACATAACCTTAGCAAAATTGAATTTGGCATCAATTCATTGTCCCGTTTCTGAGTCAGAGCGAGTTAGACGCGAAAATAATGCTATCTTTTACTTTTAGTTATTTATTAATGAAATGCCGAAAACGAGAGAAATGATCCGAGAAAACGTGTTAAATAATTATTTATAATAATTAAATTACTCGATCGATCAATATGATATTGAACGGGGTTCTACTATGGTAACAGTGATTTAAAAATCAAATGGTTCAATTAACGCATGATTGAATGATTTTCAAATTTAGGTCAGCAGTCATGAATTGACCATTTTGATTTCTGCATTTTGAATCTTGAAGTTAAGTAAGTTTTAAGAGGAGAAGGAGAATCTCGAAACCTAATAAATCACCAAGAACCGAACTTCGCATCTTAAGTTAACTAGTGTCCTATGTGAATTTGTCGATGTACTTCATTTTTTATAAAATTACTGTAATTGCTAGTTGCTAAAAAAAGACAATATTATTTTGGTTATTATTACACTGAAATCACAAGTGTCGACCTCGAAGATTCCTGTTTGAATTTTTTTGGTATTTTATCACTTAAATTGTTGTCACTATTATTATGGTTTCAAAATTTTTTTCCAACATTGATTTTTTTTTAGTTTTTCAAAAAATTTTAATTTGCAAACTTTTTTAATAGCTAAACTTTTATATTGATCAGTTCTAGAGTTCACTGGAAAAGGTTTCGTTCAAAACCATGAAGGCATTTCCGTAGTAACGTACCTTTTTTATCTTAATACACTAGACTATATACTAAACGAACTATTTCATTAATTTAGAATTTAGAGTAATACAATTAGAAGAGCCAAAGATTAGTTGAAGTCATGGAGGATGTTCAAATATATGCATTTCTCAGAATTCTATTTCAGTTAAACAAATAATCCAATTAATTTTCGTCTACAACTAAATCAATTTTCCTCTTTGAAGATAAATATTTTGCAAAATTAAATTATACAGAATGTCAGTTGATGTTCATTACAGCAGAAATATACTAATAGCATAATTTATTATATAATGTGTCCACGGCAAATCCGTGGTCACATTTTTTTTACTATGAACACAATTTTCTTTAACAGTGAATTATTTATTATTTGTTTGCTTATAGTAATGAAACATATTCTTTATAGGATTTTGCAAACAGCGGAAAAAAAACTATCTATGAGAACTAAAAGAAACACTGTATGTAAAAAATATTAATGAAATCTTTGTACTCTTTCGATAATCTGACTTCTGGTTATGCTAGCACAACCAGAAATCAGGGTATCGAAAGACTGCAAAGATTTCATTAATATTTGTTACATATAGTTTTTCTTTTAGTTCTCATAGTTTTTTTTTTTTTCGTCCTGTGCAAAATCCTACAAAGAATATGTTTCACAATTTTCTTTGTTCTCCTCTTTCTTGACCCAAAACATATTTTCAGTACTTCAGCTATACAGGGTGTGCCAAAAGTTGAAAAACGACCAACGTAAATCACCTTGTATAGTTGTCAAATTTGGCACGTCATATTTTTTAATTGTAAGCAAGTTTTTCTTATAACATTTTTCAATATCTTGCACAAAAATGGCAGTTTACTTGAAGTGAATTTAATTTTTAAGCTGCTACCAGCGCCCTATACGCCTTTTTAAAATTCTGACTTACTGAAAATAGGCTTTGGGTCAAGCAAGAGCAGAATACAGAAAATTGTGTTCATAGTAAAAAAAAAAATTGGTATTTACACCTACAATTTTGCTTTGTAGTGGACACATTGTATAAGAAAGAGTGCTAATTTCAAAAATTCATAAAATAAAACGTTTAAATAATATTCTCTAAAGTAATTTTTCATTTTTTAAATGTCTCTAGAGGACTGAGATCACGAGAACGAGGCGGTCAAGTTTAATTTCCTCCTCGATCTATCCAATGCGCACTAATTTTAATAAGATTTAATTAGCTGATTTCTCATGAACCTTCAAATGTGGCAGAACACCATCGTGCATACATCACTTATTGTTCGTCCGGACGTCTTATATACAGGGTGTAATCAGTTTCGTGTCATTAAAAAAACTGGTAATGGGGACCGACCAGACAAACAAAAAACCTTTATGACTTTTCCCTCTAGGGGCACTTTGAAAAAAACTGACCTAGGTCAACATTTTAAATATAATATATTTTTTAATACTCATGTAGAAAATAATTGAGAACCACTGCTTTTCTTGGTCGATGGACTTGTAGTTCCCAATTATACAACTTTTAAATTGTCATAAAAAAGTGCAAAGGCCTTGGATTATCGACCGCCTTTGATGGACCGCCTCAACCGAACTGAGGCAATTATAAATAGGTAAATAATTCGTTATCTTTTCCTGCACAGCTGCAAGCAAATAATGGCCGTAGAAGTTTAAACAGAGCATTTCTTTACATGTGTGTCTTTTAATATGGAACAAAATATTGGATTAATGTTTATAATTTAGAATATTTAAATGTGATTTATTAACGTTTGTAACATAAATGAGTGTCCTGGGTTAAAAGCTTACTACCTAAGTAAATGATTCGAAATCTGCATCTGCATCAATACACAGTTCGGTACGTCGAATTAAGGACATACGTACTCCGTTCAACACTAAACAATAAACTATCAACTAACGGTGTCAATAAAGAAATATAAAAGAAAAACTTGGGCCGAAATCCAAATCGGAATACAAAAAGAACGAATAAGTAAGTTGTGTCTGTACGTAATCAAGAATTTAACGACTTGAACGGTAAAGTCAATAAAATATCTCTTCACTATAAATACACAGCGACCCGAAATTCAAAAATAAAAGCAACGGACGGGTTGGACGTGTGTACATAACGAAACACCCACAGTAACTAAAATATTGCACAAGGGAGAGTCAGAGTATAGTTTTCTTCAGATCAGATCTACTAAACACTCAGAAAACGTCGACGTCTTTCATCTTATTTACCGCGCCGCTAAAAACCGCCGACATTTTATAGCTATCTACACAAATATTGAGTATCATAGGCAAAGACACACGCGACGATCTAAACCTACCTCAATATTCCAGCAGTTCTCAAAAGATTTTATTGAAAATATGCGAAATTTTTGTTTATGTTTTCTCTCCAAAACTATGAGCTTTAGACCCCATGTTATATAAGGTTTTTTTGTTTGTCTTGTCATTCACTACCACCAGTTTTTTTAATGACATGAAACTAATTACACCCTGTATAGTACAATTAATTTTCCTTTCACTGTTTTTCAACATTTATATATACGGTGTTATTTAAACTAATTCTTAAAGAGTCGTAGTAATATAAACTGTGTTGTTATAGTTATCCGCTTCTAAATATCTAAATATTTAAAATTATTAAAGCAGTATCACGTGGGCTTCATTCGAGATGTTGAGGTGGCTACGTTCCAGATTTAGAGGGTTGCCTAATTTATGTAGTGTGTTTACTATTTTTCGTTAAATGGAGACGAAATACCGCTTCACATCGCATTTTATTGAGAATATAATTTTGTGGTAATGACAATGGTGCTAACGTAATTTGATTTTAAAATATGTTTACCTTTGTTGCAGTACTTCCAAAGAAACAGTAGGATACAAGATGTAAACAAAAGACTTAAATCTCAAATATGGAGTTCGGTAGTTACGATAATTTTAGTGGAAGGCAAAAACCTCCTGGCTTGTGATCCAGAGACGGGAACGTCAGACCCTTATGTTAAGTTCAGGTATGTAAAATAAATTATATAACTAGACTTAAAAGTCTAAACGGTCTGATAACGAATGATATTTAGCTCTTTCAAATAAGGCACAACTATAATCATAACTTATTTTCAGATTAGGTAATGAAAAGTACAAAAGCAGAGTAATATGGAGATCGTTAAATCCCAGATGGTTAGAACAGCTCGACCTACATTTATACGATGATGGAGATCAGCAACTCGAAATTACAGTCTGGGACAAGGATAGATCGAGAGATGACTTTATGGGCAGGTAATTTATTGAAGTGATATACCTATTTGAAACTATGCATTTTACATATGCGTTTCCAATTCTGCACAGCTTGCAATTAAATACCAGATTAATGTGTAACTCTAGTACAGTATTCTTTTCCAGTTTACATACAAACATTATTCAAAGCTATTACAGTAAATAGTTTTGTATTAAATCCCAACAAAATTAAATTATGTACTTACATTATTGTTCTAATTATCATCAATTATTTAAGAATGGTGACGCAATTGTTTTATGTTTTGCAGCTGATCAATTAACCAAAAACGTTCGGACAAATCTAGTTTCTTCGCCATTTTGCTATAAACATTTCGTTTTTCCTTGTTGGTGGTCCGAACTATGCAGTCAGAGATATTTAAAACAAACAGCGAAACAACACGATTTTGAACAAAAATTAATTTGTGTTTGGATTATAATATCAAACAATATCCAAAACATAACCTCAAAAATGTTATGACTTAAAGTGTCAGATAAAAGTACTGTTAATAGCGCCCTCTATAAAATGTGACATCGGCAATATTACCATTGTAATTAACGACCTGAAAAACATGTCGCTGCCAACTTTGAAGGAGATACGTATAACAGTCTGCTGTAATTTTCCCACCCTGTAATTGGTTACCTGTTGGGTGGTTGTATTCAAATAAATAATTAAAAAAATAAATAAAAGATAGAGACAAAATACGAACATTTTTTTTTATTTTAACATCATGTATCTTGAAAAAGAAAGGTGACCACTACTTTTTTGGTTAAATCGACTTGTCTTGATGTCAGAATCTATGGCTAAGAATTGCCCCAATCTTTTTAAAACACCCTGTATATCTATAATGGAAAGAAATTACTAATAACCTTACTGGCTATATTTTTTACGGATTTGCACTTATAATAAGTTTTATTATTCTCTGTCATTTCCAAATAGACTAATAGGTGCCTACCTAATGAGGAAAAATAAAAATGCCTAAAATTTAGTAACAATTGAATATTTATTACTGGGAAATGCTTTAAGAAAGTGCTTGTTCAGTGTCAGCCATATAAAAACTAAACATTGGCAAAATAGCTGAGGTAGAACATATCACAAAAGATAGAGTGCGAATGCTGAACAAAACATGCCAAAAATCTGGCCAGATGACTGGAAAACTTCACTGTTTGTACCACTGCCTAAAAGGAAATGATAAATGTCTGTGATGAAGTACAGATTATTGGTTCAATATCACAAATACGACCAATAATAATTTGGTAAAAACAAATTGCTCAGTGTATACACACGTGCTACACATCTACATGCTAGTGGCCGTCATAATTACAACACTTCTCTAAATTGAATTCTTGAAGATCACCGACCACAGACAAATTGGCCAGATTTGATAAAAATATCGTTTATATGACTCACACATACACCAAATTGATTTGCATGTTAGTGGTTAAAGAACGATTTATCACTGCCTTTAAATCTTTACGTGTATATCTACCTATTGTGTTATCCACATATGATATTCCATCGTTATACTTATTTCGATGGTTGCTCCTTGATAAAAATAACTTTAATTTTATTTAAAATTACCAATTTTGTCCAAAATAGTACTCAGTTTATACTAGCAACTAGGTAGTTTTCATGCCATTTTTGCCTATTAAGCCACATTGCTTTAAATTTTAAAATATTTTTTTCCGCAACATGTCATGTACTTTTACTAGGTACTGAAACTTACAAATTTCGTTTCTTACATAACCATTCATTTTAGTACGATCAAGTCAAAATTATTATCGTAATTTGTTATTGGTATAGACCCGATTCGCTATTTCCCGTTATTTAAAATTGGTTGTAAATTAAGTACTCAGTAGTCTATGCATTAAATATTTTGTGAAAATCTACCTAGAACAGTCTTCTAGCAAAAACTCCATCAGCAGAAATTAAACACAACATAAACAGTACTCACTGAATAAACTTTAAATTAATTATACAAAATTCCATCAACTAAGATACCTACTACAGAACTTGTAGGTATAAGAAGTGTAAAATCAATAATATAGAAAAAAATTAATAAACCGTATAACAACTGAATAACTGATCTACCTAGCAACTCTTCTTCTTCTTCTTCTTCTGCTGCTGCTTCTTCTTCTTCTTTTTCGTCTTCTTCTCCATATTCGTCTTCTTCTTCTTCTTCTTCTTCTTCTTCTTCTTCTCCTCCTTCTCCTTCTCCTTCTCCTTCTCCTTCTCCTTCTCCTTCTCCTTCTCCTTCTCCTCCTCCCCCTCCTCCTCCTCCTCCTCCTTCTCCTTCGCCTTCTCCTTCTACATCTCCTTCTTCTTCTTGTTTCCCTATTACTGGTTTCTAATCTTCGATCGGGGTAGAGTTCGCAATGAGCGTTGTGCATTTTATCAAGTTATCTATTTAATGTTTTGTCTTAACAGGTATCAAATGACAAAGAATATATTAATATATTACTTGGGTAGGTATAAGACAGTGGTGACACAAGGCTGATAATCGTCTCTATATTTTATTAATACGATACTATAAGCAAAGGGTACAGATACTTTCAACAGACAGTGATAAATGGAAATGGTTCATGAGGCAGTGAGTGAATGTTGTGATAAATCTAAAAAAATACGATTTATATCATTCAGCTTGGCAACTTAAAGAGTCGAAAGAAGTTAATAAATTATATAGCTCTGTCGTCTTGAGCTAAAAAGAAACAAGATAAGAGGGACGTATAGGTATTTGGCTTAAACTGCCGTCTTACTCCCACTAAACTGTTACAAATATTTAAAATGCATTAGTCGTCGTTAATTCTTTGAAATACCTTATTTTCATCACAGTTCAGTAAAACAAAAATTTGTAGGAAATTAGAGATCTTAGTTCCCAATATTTAAACAGTATTTTATCATCTATCAAATGAACATTTCAACAAATAAATAACAGAATATTAATAATTGAACAGGTATGAAAAATACGCCATGATGAGCGGTGACGTTATCAGTTGCATTTAAGAGTATCAATTTGAGAGCCTGTTAAAGCACGAATTCAAAAATATATCATTTGTTTTTTCATGTATTTTTTTAACACTTTTTCAAAAAAACGCTTAAAGATAGTTACTTGGCCAAAATACCTTGCAGGTAAAGCTAGTAAACTGAAGGGAAAAAATGTGCCTATATTTTTTTGTTTTAAATTGAAAATTAAACGAATAAGGTTTTTTGGCCCTTTCGGTAGCCATATCCCAAGAAAGTGCACTAAAATTTAATGAGAATAAGCAGGTGAATAATACATACTTAGTAATGGGTTATGAGGCAGCAAGGCGGCAAGATCAGGAGGAACAAGGGGTAAGGCACCAAGTAAAGAGAGATCTCCCTAATAAGCCAATTTTGGCTAAAATATTCTTCAACAATCCTGTATATATTTATGTACAACTTACACCTATTTAATAACATTAATTTGCCAATAAAATAAGTAAAAAAATGTTTTAAGTTAAACGTTTTTATTGTAAAGAAACATAATAATGATGCAGATAATGTAATAATAATAATAATAATAATAATAATAATAATAATAATTTATTCATCCTGTAGGACCATACATATTTGGTATAGGACAAGTCAAATTACATTTGCATTTAAAAAACATACAAATAAAATTTCAATGTAACTAAAACAAAACATACAAGTAAAATAAATATTACAAATAGTCAGACAAGCAGTACAAACAGTGACACTTTCAGTAATTTAAGTATTCCTGTATTCAGTCACACTATAAAAGGATTCGCGTACTAAAAAATCTGTTACATGCTTTTTAAAACTTTTAACATTTTCTATATGTTTGAGATATTCCGGTAACTTGTTGTATATATGTATACCCATATACACAGGATTCCTCTCAAATACTGACAAGTTATGGGATGGTGTACATAACTGCCCTGCGCCTCTAGTGTCATAGGTATGATAAGTACTATTTTTAATGAATATTTCTTTATTTGTTTTCACAAAAAGCAATATTTCTAATATATATATATATATATATACATGCTAATGTAAGTATTTTTAATTCTTTAAATAGCTGTTTACAAGGTGAAAGACGCGACACTCCTGAAATTGATCTAATTGCCCTTTTTTGCAGCCGAAAAACTCTAATACTGTGGTGGGAGCAGCCCCAAAATATTACAGCGTACCTAATTCTTGAATAGAATTGCGCATAATAGTAAGACATCGTAACCTTTTTATCGCTTAAACCTCTCAATCTATATAATGCATAGCAGACTGGATATAGTTTTTTACACAAGACATCAATATGTGTTTCCCATTCTAAATTATTCTCTAAGTATATTCTCAAAAATTTTACCTCTTTTACTTGCGCTATTGATTTTCCATTATTTTTTATTAAAAATGACTCATTCATTATTTTGGACCGAGGAGTAAAATTTATAAAAAGTGTCTTGTCTATATTTAAAAATAATTTATATGTATTAAACCATAATGTAAATTTGTCAAGCAATATTTGGGTGTTTTTTATGGCATCAGATATATTATCATTAAAACATAGGAGACTATTATCATCAGCGAACATAACTAAGTTTCCATCAGAAATATTTGGCAGATCGTTTACAAATAAGAGAAACAACAAAGGCCCAAGTACAGACCCTTGTGGTACTCCATACTCAATATCTAATTGATCGGATCTTATTTTACTAATTTCTACTAACTGAGACCTTCCTGTCAGATATGTTCTTATTAATTCATTTATTTTGCCTCTCATACCATACGCAGCTAGTTTTGCCAGAAGTATTTGATGATCTACTAAATCAAAGGCTTTGCTCAAGTCCATAAATAATCCAATAGTTTTTTTATTCTTATCAAGGTTTTCATAAAGTTCATTTAAGAAATTAAATATTGCACTTTGAGTAGATCTCTTTTGCCTAAATCCATTTTGTGCAGGATGTAAAATATTATATTTAGTAATAAAGTTTATTATCCTAGAAGATATTATTCGTTCTAGAATTTTGGACAACGTAGATAACAGAGAGATCGGCCTGTAATTTTCAACTTTGCGGGTATCTCCTTTTTTATAAATCGGTACAACTTTTGCTATTTTAAAAATATTTGGAAATGTACCTTCTAATAACATCATATTTACTAAGTGAGTCAACGGAGCTAAAATATAGCATACACAGTGTTTTAAGATATTAGCACTTATGCCATCCACACCTACAGAATTCGAGTTTTTTAAGCTAGTTATTATATTGAATATTTCTGTTTCACTGGCCGGATCAACGAACATAGTTGGAACATGTCTATTATTATTAGAATTGATGAATTTAATATTCTCAGGTATTTTCCGATGTAGTTTTTTTGGCATTTCTGTAAAATATAAGTTAAAATGTGATGTAATTTCCTTAGTATTAGATATCTTTTCATCATCAATTAGAATTTCTTTAATGTTGTTATGATTTTTGTTCTTATTTTGGATTGTACTGTTAATTATATCCCATGCTGCTTTGGATTTATTTTCTGCTTTGAAGTAAAGGTTATCATTACATATTTTCTTTGCTGATTTGAGTACTATCCTGTATATATGTTTATATTTTTTGTAAAAATTTATATCATTAGAATCTTTTAATCTTCGACTGGAAATACTAATACCTTTTGTAATCCACGGTTTTCTGTTACTGCTTCCGGGACTAACATTTTTCAATGGGAAGGCAATGTCTATATAATATTTCAATGTATTAACAAATGCATTAAACCCTTCATTAACATATTTACTGCTATATACTTCATGCCATGTTTCCTTGGATATATAGGACAAAAATATATCATAGTTATATTTACTAAGCGATCTGGTAATGATACAACTTTTTTCGACATTATTATCAATAAATAAATAATAAAAGCTAAAAAATAATTAGGTAGGTACCAGTTACCAGTCATCACACCACTCTCCTCATCAATCTAGAGCATTGATCAGACTAAAACAAAATCATCGAATTTCTATTATCTACAGTCAACCGCTCATATCATTATAGGTATGCTTTGGATGCATCTTCTCAATAGACAACTTTAGCAAAATGTGTAAAAGTAAATCCGTCACTATCATCGTGTGACATCGCAGAACGATCATTTACATATTTACTCAGGTTACGCTACGCCCCACGATTTTTTTAGTCTGATCAATGCTCTAGATCGATGAGGAGAGTGGTGTGATGACTGGCATCTGGTACCTACCTAATTATTTTTTAGCCTTTAGTACATTATCTGCATCATTATTATGTTTCTTTACAATAAAACCGTTTACCTTAAGAAAAAATTGTACTTATTTTATTTTCAAGTTTCTAGTTTTTTATTTATTTACTTCATATTTCTCATTCCATTTAGTTCATTTAGTGCCTTATTATTACAAGGTTTCTTTCCTATCAGTTGTCTAAACTGTACTGTGTTCTACTTGTCAAGCCCTTTCATTTGATACCCATATTGAAGGGATTGAAGAAAAAAGTAATCCACCATTTTATGGTGGCTACCATCTTGGATTTTGAATTTTTTTTTCATGGTGTGCTGTGTTCTACTAATTAAGCCCTTTCATTTAATACCCATATTGAGGGGCTTGAGAAAAATGTGTAATCCACCATTTTGTGGCGGCGGCCATCTTGGATTTACAATGATAATGAATGCAGATAATTGTGTTGTCATCAGAACTAAATGTACCAAATTTCAGATCAATCGGTCAACAGGAAGGGGGTAAAATTTCAATTACTAGATTTTACCCACACAAGACACAAAGTAAGCTGAATAAAACCGTTTACAAACAGCTTATGTTAATTATAATTTGGTAGATTGCTGGTTTAGTAGATGGAACTACTTCCATACAATTTCAAATTTAAGATGAGGCGACGAAGAGCTAAAAATACAAATTTCTTAATCGACCCGATCTTTCTGAATACGCGACCTGGAAGGCCGTATTATATCGCGATCGAAATATCGAAATTGGCGTTTTCGGCACATCGTATATTGCACTCGCGAAATGTTAATTTCGGGCCAACAAGGACGAAAGAAAATGGGCATTTTTATACTTTTAGTGACGTGTGCCGCAGTACAAAGAAAGTACGAACTACAAACTAGATAACCACAGTAGTCGCTAGCACCATCTTTGGCAGAATTTAACATTCATTTGCCGCCTTGCTCTCTCTTAAAAAATAATTAATTTTTACTTTGTATAACTGCAAAATAAGTTTGATTTAATTCATTATATACCATGTCGATTTGAAACCAGGATAAGTCTGGGTCCAAGACAATTCCTAAAAATTTACTCTTGTTAAAAAAAAGATCCTGTAGAATACAGGGTGTCCTATTATAAGAATTCTTGTAGGTTGCTTTCAACGGATTTTATATATGTTTATTATGGTTACACCAAGCAGAAAATTCATCAAGTAGATTATAATTTATTTTATGCAAAATATTTATATTCGGAACTTTCACAGATAGTAATATCGTCGACAAACATCATCACTGACCCACTTTTTATGTCGTTTGTCAAATCCTTAGCGTATAATATAAAAAGTAAAATCCCTATATAGTACTGACTTTAAAGCACCCCTGAAGATAAATTAAATTCCTCTGAAACGTAGATACTCGATTCCCACAATTCACAGGCACACAAAAAAAATGTCGAGTACAAGCAGGCAGACCTATGTATTCCCACGGATTTTGACCTGCTGAACACAAAACCGATATCCGTTTTGCCCGACTAGCTCTTGCATTTTTCCTAACTTCAAAAAACACTGTAAGAATGCCCAAGAAAATGTAAGTGTTGCTAAAAATCTAAAAAAAAATAGGGGTACGTAGGATAGTGAGAGAAATCGAATGGCACTAGAAGTCTATAGCTTTTTTGGTTTATGAGATAGAGCCTTGAGAAGTGCGGAAAAAAACATATTTTTTTAATTATTTTGAGCTGCTCTGCCTTGGAAACGAAAGACCTCAGGAATGTTTGGTTTGCGCCATTCGATTTCTCTCGCCATCTTACGTACCCTTGAATTTCCTCAGATTTTTAGCTACGCTTTCATTTTTTGGGGCATTATTACGGTGTTTTTGAGGTTAGGAAAAATACAAGAGCCAATCGGGCAAAACGGACATCGGATTCTTGTTCAGCAAGTCAAAATCCATGGAAATACATAGGACCGCTGCCTAAGGAATCACTACTTCCACATCCAGATTCTTCATCCAAGTCGTTTTAAAGGAAACATCTTGACTATATTTGCACTCTAGTATGTGGAAATTATTGGTCATAGAATTTTAATAATATTTGGGGCAGATGTCGTAGAAAAGTTTGAGGAGTTGGTTTCTACCATATACGTTAAAAATGAAGTTTTTAATTCACCCTACTTATTTTCTACTATTCACCTCCCACCCCTTCAATGGAGGCATCTCAATCAGATGTCACTACAATACATACGTGTACTAATCTCAAGTGAATATCTCAATTTGATGTCATCAATCCCATTAATAATGAAGCGGAGGTGGTGGAGTTTGAAAAATATTAGAAAGAAATCTGAGGCCTTGGTTTCTAGTATATACACCGAATCCCAAATTTCTGTACTCTTATCACCTTGATTTACTTATTTTCCCCTAGTCACTCCTATTAACCCTAACCCTTCTACGGAATCATCCCAAAATATAATCTAGTTCCAGATGTCGTTATAATACATACGTCTACCAAATTACAAGTGAATATCGCAATTTTATTTTATCAACCCCTTTAATAATGTAGTAAGGGTAGTGGAAGGGTTGAAACATATTGTTAAAAAATTTGAGGTCTTGGCTTCTAGGACATACACCGAATTTCAAGTTGCAATACTCTTACCAGCTTGCTTTACTTATTTTTCCCTATTTACCTCTACTTACCCCCACTCCTTCAACGCAATCATGTCAAAATATAATCTAGTTTCAGATATAATTATAATATATAAATGTACCAAATTTCAAGTGAAAATTTAAATTTAATTTTATCAACTCTTAATAAGGGAGTGGGGGTGGTGGGGAGAAATAGAAAATACTAATAAAAAAACCTGAGACCTTCGCTTCTAGTACATACACCGAATTTCAAGTTTCTGTAGTCTAACCAGCTTGCTTTACTTATTTTCCCCTATTTACCCCTATTTAACCTCCAACCCTTCAACGGAATCATCTCAAAATATAATCTAGTTCCAGATGTCGTTATGATACATATGCGTACTAAATTTCATGTGAATATCTCAATTTTATTTTATCAACCCCTTGAATAATGGAGTAGGGGTGGTGGGGGCTGAAATAAATCATCAAAAAATCTGGGGCCTTTGCCTCTTGTACATACACCGAATTTCAAGTTTCTGTAGTCATACCTGCTTGCTTTACTTATTTCCCCCTATTTACCCCTAAATAACCCCGAACCCTTCAAAGGAATCATCTCAAAGAATAATCTAGTTCCAGATGTCGTTATAATTCATACGTGTATCAAATTTCAAATGAATATCTCAATTTTATTTTATCAACCCTTGTAATGATGAAGTAGTGGGGGTTGAAAAATATTATAAATAATCTGAGACCTTGGCTTCTAGTATATACACCGAATTTAAAGTTTCTGTAGTCTTACCAGCTTGCTTTACTTATTTTCCCCTATTTACCCCTATTTAACCCCCAACCCTTCAACGGAATCATCTAAAATTATAATCTAGTTCCAGATGTCGTTATAATACATACGTGTACCAAATTTCAAATGAATATCTCAATTTTATTTAATCAACCCTTTTCATATTGGAGTAGGGTGGTGGGGGTTGAAAAATATTATAAAAAAATCTGACGCTTTGGCTTCTAGTACATACACCGAATTTCAAGTTTCTGTGATCTTACCAGCTTGCTTTACTTATTTTCCCCTATTTACCCCTATTCAACCCCCAACTCTTCAACGGAATCATCTCAAATTATAATCTAGTTCCAGATGTCGTCATAATACATACGTGTACCAAACTTCAAATGAATATCTCAATTTTATTTAATCAACCCTTTTCATATTGGAGTAGGGGTGGTGGGGGTTGAAAAATATTATGAAAAAATCTGACTCCTTGGCTTCTAGTACGTATACCGAATTTCAAGTTTCTGTACTCTTACCAACTTGTTTTACTTATATTCCCCTATTTACCCCAAATTAACCCCCAACCCTTCAACGGAATCATCTCAAAATATAATCTAATTTCAGACGTCGTTATAATACATACGTGTACGAAATTTCAAATGAAAATCTCAACTTTATTTTATCGACCCCATTAATGGGGTAGGGGTGGTGGGGGGTTGAAAGATGTTATAAAAAAATCTTAGGCCTTAACTTCTAGTACATACACCAAATTTCAAGTGTCTGTTCTCTTACAAGCTTGCTATACTTATTTTTCCCTATTTTCTCCTATTTAACCCCCAACCCTTCACCGGATTTCCTCAAAAAACAATCCAGTTCCAGATCTCGTCATAATATATACGTGTACAAAATTTCAAGTCAATATCTCAAACCGTTCCGGAGAAAACGTGCGGACAAAAAAAAGTTACAGACAGACCGACAGACAGACAGAAATTTTTTTTTCGCTCAAATTTAAAATCTCGACGTTTCATGACATTCTAAACCTATTTCACGAATAAAAATTTTTGAAATTTTTTTTGCGATTACTATACTTCCAATCCACTACGTGGATGTGGAAGTAAAATGAATCCATTCCAGAGTCTTGCCCGGTATACCAAGGTTATAAATATCAGATGTAATATACTCCACATCTAAGGCAAAGATTAGAGAATGAACAAGATAAGACAGCCGGCAAAATACCTTTGATGTTTTAGTAATGGCGCCACTGACCTCGCCTTTTACATTGGAGTTATCGCACAGTTACCACAATGTGTTAAATAGATGCAGTAGATAAAATTAGAGACAGAAGCCAACCGTAAAAAATCAATAATAATATTCTAATAAAACGGCTGAACTGAGCCGATTGTCAAAAGTGAAGATACTGAAGAAACAGGTTGTCTGGTAACATACGTCACATGAAACCTCAAGAACTTTTAAGTTCATATATTAGGTATCTATTTAATTAATATGGAATTATTCACTGACAAAAAGTAAACCAATAATTTTGAAACTTTTTTCTATAATATATTATAGAAATTATAGATATTCTAGAATTTATGAAATAAAGAATGAACTGTTGAACGCGGCTGTCATCGGGGGCTACACGTGACGTGCCCATTCTTACCAGGCAACCTGTCTTTTAGTAATCCTGGTCAAAATCAATGAATGCTTACTCGACAAATCTCGAAACCGTTTCCGCTGGATGCCGTGTCCCTTTAATTTAAAGTTAACAACTATTTTCGTCTATGTTGTCCTCTCTGTGTGACTGTCTTCTCTTGTTAATTCTCTACTCTTGGTTCAAGGTATCAAACAAAAATGCATTGGGTGGGTCGAATTATCATTATCACAGAATTACATATATCTAAATTATTGTAAATCGTATCAAGTAATCCGAAATCATTCTGCTGGTTTACCATCCGTCATACCATGGAGACATGACAGGAGAATCTGGTATTTTTCGAAAAACAATATTCAATATTTTTATCTCCAGATAAGTATACACCAACCGAGAATTAACATTAATTCATTTTTCTCTGTCCTCAGATGCGTAATAAATCTCGCCGATTGGGAAAGGGAAAGGACGCACAGTATTTGGCAGGAGCTGGAAGATGGAGCTGGCTCCCTTCTCCTACTTTTGACCATAAGTGGAACCACGGCATCTGAAACCATATCCGATTTAACAACATATGAGGAAAATTCGAGAGAGAAAGAAAACATTGTAGAAAGATATGTGTGTACAACTTGCTTATTTATCTATTTTTTTTTAAATTACGAGAGTATATGTAGAAAAACTGATGATTATTTTGATATTTGATGTTATACAGTGTGTCGCAATTAATATGAATGCACTGTTATATTTTCATTTTCCTTAGAGGTAAACAAAAAATAGTTTCTGGTACAACAATCGAGCGTCACAAACTGCATCTCTTGAGGTATTTAATTTAAGTAGTGTCTAAACGCGCCTACTCCATTTGAAGAAGGCAAAATCGCGTTTAAGATATAGAGAAAAGTTATTTGAGACAGTTACTCAAAATTAAATTTACCATGTACCAATTCGCGACACAAAATCGCCATGTGATGTTCTCAGGTTCTATTTAGTTCTCTTCATGAAATAATGGTCAACTGATAACTTTGATATCAAGTTTATTTACATATGTACATGGTTGGCTTCTATCCGAAGACTACTTAGCTATAAAATACTTAAATAAATCTTAACCTAGTTTTACCTAATTTGCTTACCTAGAATACATATTTAATAACAAGTGGAGCTGTGCTGCACTTTTGACCTACAATATTAATTTATTTTTCTACACCTATTTAATTATGTGATAATTATTAGCATTTTTTTGGTGAAAAATCGTACCTATAATTCACTGTAGTGAATAATCGATTCATAATTTACTGCATCCGGCCAATCACAAATTCAATTTCATAAATCACTGTTTCACTGATCCAATGACATTTTAAATCGACTGCGATCAACTCCTGTTGCAACTGACAATGATCTCGCTGACAGTGACAACCAAGTGTATCGCCATATTGTTTGTTTAGTTTTCCACTTCTTACGAGTAGATACCGATTAATGCTATCAAATTTCAGTCTTATTTATTTGTTTAATAGATGTAGAAGAAGCATAGTATTAGAGTCGCGAGTATGACCATTATTCACTCAGAAGATTAAAAGAAGAATAAAGGCTATCATAATCGCTCATATAATAATATACTATTATTATGTATTTCATCATCCACTACAAATCGCTTTTTTGGTTCTTTAGTTATCTTGCACTGATTTATTTCTAATTCTAATCATTATTTTCACTAGTGTGCTATGAAAACAGAAAATAATTGCATTCCAAGTAAATGATCAAGTAATAAACGGTCATTTGAAGTCAGTTTTTAACAGTTCGCATTTTAGCAATAAAGCAAAAAATGCCTGGTGAACGGACGTTTAACATTACAAAAAAAAATTGAAGTATTTGAAACAATATTCAAACTAGTAGAGATGTTGCCCAAACATTTTACACACGCCATCAGCTCCGACCCCCTGTTTAACATTCAACCGTAGCCAAGGTAAACAAATTGTTTAACACTACAGGTTGCGTAGTTAAGATATTTCAGGAAACCCGTCGCACACAAATCGGCGACTGAATCTTCCAAAAGCCCGGGTAAAAAGATGTTTTATGCATGATAAAGTAAAAAACCCTTTAAGCCAATATCCCTACATTCTTTAATGGGAAAGGACGAAAATAAAAGATTAGATTATTGTTATTGGGCCCAAGGAAACTTCTTAAACGATCTATTTTTTTTAAATTTTGTAACACTCTTTCAGTTGGCGGCCGAACAAAAAAGGTGAGCGGGACTGTTGAAATAAAACATTCAATTACTTAGTTTCTTATAAGTTACGTAGTTGGTATCACTGTTATCAATAAGATACTGACATCCGGTTCCTTCTTTAAGAACTGTTTTGGTGTCTATTTTTGTCATAGTTAAAGTCTTTAGTGTAATGCTGTAGCGAGCAGACGTGTGTTAAGATATATTCTGTTATTTCTGTTTGAATAAACCATTTTCATTTATGTCGTATATCGATTTCGTTTAATACTCTAATTAAAGCATATTGAGATTATTCTGCACAAGCAAATTCACGTAATCTCAACAGAGACTGTATCAACCAGCTTAGCTCTGCGGTCGGGTCGAGGTTCGAATTGAATAATATTATTTTTGGTTTTATCTATTTGCCAAAAAAACAAATTTAGGGGCACCTTTGTATTCAAGAAGGAATATTTTCCAAACAAAGCAAGAGAATGATATTATTGCAACTTGTTCAGGTAGAAACAATTAAACTCAGCTATTATAATTTAAATGTACAGGAAATTATGCTTTTTAATGTTTCAAATACATTGAAACATTAAAATGCATAATTTCCTGTATATTTAAATTATTGAAGAATGTTTCACAAGGAACCAACCGTAGAATCAACCAAATGTATCAACTATTATTATCAATTTATGACAAAAAATGTAACTTTATTCAAGATTGTAATAAAATTTACAAAAAAATAAAATGCGATAAAGATGACTTTGGGTTTCGATATCTTAAAAATTCAATAAGCACGACAAAATATGAATGAAAATGTGAATTTATGATGCTAGATCGTCTATGCAATAATAAGAAATTCTAGATTATTCCCCACCAAATTATTAATTCAAGAACACAATTATTAGCATTTTTTCTCAACTTAGGACATTGCACAGAAACTCAGGAGACTTATCCAACAGCTCTAACTAAGCAACATTAAACTTTACCCTCAAGATGAGTGAACAAATATGCACATTTAACAATAAGTTAATCTAATTAAAGAAAAAGTTCACTCACCACAGGTAGATTTCTCCAGAAAAGTAGTTCAGACACCAGGTAGTCCTGCCTAAAATTCCGTAACCTCGACAACAACTGACGAAATCACATACACTACCAATGGGTCAGTGTCTTCTAAAAATTGCAAATATTGAGCTACAGAAAATTCTCTTGGGTTATGGACTGTAAAAGCCAATATTCCCAAAGGGTCAATGTGTGGTGTGTAATTCTTGTGGAGTGACTAATTGGCCCACTTTCTTTCCACACAACTTTAAACGCAGGTCGATGGGCAAATTTTTTTGATAATGACTTATTGGAAGCAATTGAAAATCTCCTATTAGAAGTGAGACAGCAAATGTATTTGCAATTAGATGGAGCATCGATTCATAATTCTAAAATTGTTCAGCAACCGTTAGATGTACATTTTTCACAGCACTAGATGTGTGAGTACAACCCTCTTGAGCTCTGACCACCAAGGTGGTCAGATATTACTCATTTTGATTTTAATTTTTAGAGAAAAACAAATATTGAAGTTTACAAAACGTGACCCCAAAATTGTCACGAGCTTTGTACCAAAATAACCTAAAATGGCCAATGGTGGGTTATAGTCTATGTAATGAAGGTAGAAAGAGTGTAAATATTTCGTGCAAAGACGAGATACGTTCCCCCCGTTTTCGAGGGTGCTGAACACGATACAAGTGGTGGTAAACATTTTTAACCGCCGCAACCCCCTGAGACGGCCAAAAACCATCCCTTTTATGGATCCCTTTATGTTTACATATATGAACAGGTCTGGGGAATGACTTGTAGACGGGTTATACTTGAAATAGCATAGACGGGGGTTGTAGAGTAAGTAGAATCCAGACAGCAGGCCTAGTGGTAAATTTGACCCTCTCGAGGGGTAGAAAATCATTTTCTTTCAAATGATTCGGTTCAAACGCGTTTCCCTCATTTTCGGGGTCGCTGATCACGGAAAACATATTTATTTTTAGCTCCAACTCTCCTCATTCCTCAAACGGACAGAAACCACCCCTCACTCACCAAAAAGCATGCTATCCAGGATTTATATGTTTCTCTGCACATGGTCGTTATTCCTATGCATATCCCTTCGGTTTTCACTGAAGAGAAGGTGGTAGCGACCTCAGGGGTTACTTCAACCCTTCCACGGGGTATAAAATTCATTAATTACACTTTGGATCCACAATACGCCCTCCTCCGTTTTCGCATGCGCTGATCACGATAAAAATATTCACTCTCACTTCCGACTCTCCTCAACCCCTGTAATGGACGAAAACTTACCCTCATCTACCAGTTATCGCTGGGACGATGATTGTGTAGATTGCTGCGTATGGTATAATGATTTCTTCATCGGGGAGTAATGAATAATATTTTTTTTGATCAGTGGCAATGCTGTTTATTCAGAGAATTACATGAAAATATTTTTATGACAAAGTAAATTATTTACTTAAAATTAATTACCTAGGTCGTTAACAAATAGCATTATAAGGCCTCAAGGTCATGCGCGTCTCCACTTGTCTCAAGTCCCGGACGATGCGCGGCGGACACTGAGCAACAAGATGCTGCCTCCTCTCGGTCCCCAATCGCCACCATCAATTTTAAATTATCTTGCGTGTGTTCTTTTTCTGTTGTTCTTTTGTTTTTTGTTTTTGTTTGTTTTTCTTCTGGTAAGGATAATTTTTCGCTTTGAAACGCCTAATCGTGATGAGCGCCTCCGAAAACGGGGA
Source organism: Stenurella melanura (assembly GCA_963583905.1). NCBI lineage: Eukaryota > Metazoa > Arthropoda > Insecta > Coleoptera > Cerambycidae > Stenurella > Stenurella melanura. The sequence continues at coordinate 172,579,114 of OY757310.1, read as the reverse complement.
GAGCGTATTGACGATCCAAAGTGTAACTAATGAATTATACACCCCTTGGAAGACTTGAAGCAACCCCCGAGGTCGCTACCACTTTCTCTCCCATTAAAACTGAAGGGATTTGCACACAGTCTTGTGCCGAGAAACCTGTAAATTCTAGATAGCATGCTTGCTGGTGACTGAGGGGCGATTTCTGTTCGGTTGAGGGATGAGGAGGGGTTGGAGCTAAAAACGAATATTTTTCCCGTGATCGGCGACCCCGAGAACGGGGGGATACGCGTTTGAACCGAATCACTTGAAGAAATAATTTCCACCCCTCGGGAGGGTTAAATTAACCCCTAGGCCTGCTGCCACTTACTCTATAACCCCCTTCCATGTTATTTCAAGTATAACCTGTCATAAATCACTCCCTAGACCTGTTTATATATGAAAACATAAAGGGATCTTTTTGGTCGTTTAAGAGGATTGTGGCAGTCAGTAACTTCTCCCCCGACTTGCATCGTGTTCAGCAACCTCGAAAACTTGGGGGGGGGGGTAATCTCGTCTTTGCACGAAATATTTACAAAAATGTCTTATAATGCTTCATTGCATAGAGTATTAGTGGCAAAAGATTACATCCGATAGAATTTTATTTGTTAGTTTTAATTTTAAATTATTCTTTATTTCAATAACTGATATAAAATTACCATTGCTATAGGGCTTTTTTAGTTTCCATGTCACACTAGTGAAAATAATCACTAAAGTTAGAAATAATTTAACATAAAATAATTGAAAAACCAAAACCACGAATTTTGCACCAGAAGCTACATTGGCTTAGAATTTAATTTTGAGCAACTTTCTTAAATAACTTTTTTCGATATCTCCACCTCAAAGCGAGATATCGTGATTTCGCCTTATTCTAAAAAAGATGCAGCTTATGAAGCTCTACAAGAAATTATTTATTTGTCTAAAAAAATAACGTTTTCGTTATTGGAGGTTCAAAGTGTGTCGAATTCGGTAAAAGATGCATGTTTCGTGGCTCCTACGGGATATCAAGATAAATCCAGATAAAGCGGCTTCAAAACGCCGAAATTGTACTGAATTGAAGCGTGAACAATTCTGCATTGATTGATATAAATTAGCGCGAGTATGGCTATTTCATATAGTTGATATTTGATTACATTATGTTGGTTGAATAAAGCAACACAAAATAGTGTATACAAACAACGCGAGAAAAGTGTACTGCTTGAGTGCTTGACTGTAAAATATATACCTGGATTCGTCCCTTCTTGAAGTGGGTGATATAGAATAAACAACAGCCAGCCAGATGTGTGAATGAAACAGACTCAAGTTTTTGTTTATGTAGCATTAGCATTGGTTTATTTATGTCTTTATTAAATTTTAAACAAGAACTGGAGATCAAAATTGAAAAGATATTAAATGTAATGTATAGGTAATAAACATAATACAGGGTGATTCAGAACCTATCTGGAAAAATTTAAGGGGATAGACAACGGGTCCAGATAAATATAACAGCGCAAAGAAAAAATGAAAAAGAAGCACTTTAAAAGAATTTAAAAATTTCACTTCTACGCTACTGTTATTTTGGTCGACTGCATAAAAATTGGAAAACAGCTGATATTGAATGAATAGTTGTGAAATGCGAAAACTTCACATAAAAGAAATCGGTAACGACAAGAATCTGACTTAACGTAATTTATCTTTGAAGTTAGAAGTTTACTTTCAATTTTTTATTTACTTTAAATGATTACAAATTTTGTACATACCTGATGTTACAATAACTGTTCGAAATTTTCTCCGCCGACCTATAAGCATTTTTGACAGTGTCGTATCCAATTTTGCCTCATGTCCATATACTCCGCGTTACTATACACATATGGCATTTTGAAAGAAACTCACGTATAGCACTAAAATACAAAAAACACCCACTATCAACGTGATTAAATCACAAACTGACGACCTGAACTAGTTGCTACTTGCTTGATACTGATACGTATTAACGTATTAGTATAGGATTCAGGAAGTCTGCACGTACAGAGGTAGGTCAGTATTTCATCCAGTCGTCCAGCTAAGTAGCGTTTAATAATACCATAACTAATTTTTTTACCGCAGTTCTGTTAGGATTTCATTATATTTTTTTCGTGGTATCGACTCTAATTTTAAGGGTGCATATCTCCTTAAATTCTTCCGAATAAGTTCTGAATCACCCTGTATTTAGGTGATAAAATGGAAAAACTGCCCAAAATTGAAACCGATTGTTTCAAGGAAACGACATACAGGGTGAGCAAACTATCCCTTCGGACCTCTTTTCTCATAACGCGCAAAAAAATATTGTTACCGCGAGATAGGGCCCTTCCCAGCAACTCCACCGTAGATGGATATTTACTTGTGGAGCGGTTAATAAATAAAAAAAGAAAGGGAAAAAAAGGGGAAAAAACACGAAAATAAAATAAAAAATAAAAGCTGCCAGATTCAGAGACACAGGAACCAGAATACTTAGAAGAAGAAAAATAAGGAGATGACGATAGATGGAAACTTAAAAGAAGCATGGAACCTGAAGAGGAGCATCTCGCAAACAACTGCGCCACGTTTTCCAATACCGATTTCGTTATTTTTTTAAATAATGTTTAAAATAACGTTTTCGTTATTTTTATGGGTAAATAACAAATGATAAATATATGTCTGTATGGCTGTATTTATATAAGTGCGATGCAGTGTATATGTAGATACAAAAATCTGATTTGAATTTTATATATTTTTGAAAATAATGGAGTGCACTTGAATTTTAATTTGGCAATCGATGCGACCCGAAATATTGCAGTAAAGTGTTGGTTAAGATCTCATAAACATTTTTTTTTAAATGTGTGCTGATAAAAATTTCATTAAAACTTTTGTGTAGCACCTGAAATAATAATCATTCAAATAAAATATATTATTTGCCTTAAAAACAATTTATAATCTAAAGAAATTATTTTATTTTGGACAAAAACATATTTTTATTCGAATTTGTTTTAAGCAATCGTCTTTAAACAGGTTTCCAATAATAAATTAAGTTTATTCAATTAAATTTCAAATGGGACCAACTGTGTTCAATTATCTTAATTACAACGTCTACAGCCACTTGAATCCAGTAAAAAATTTTTAAAAAGACAAAATTTTATACTTTACGCACGTTGTAGTGCGTAAAGTTAAACGTTTTCGCACTAGTGTGTAAATTAAAAAATAAAGATTTGTAACCAACGTTGTCACATACACAACCATTTCGACATTAGAGAAAATATTGTATGAAACTCGTGTGTAATGTGCCTTCTCTTTTCCATTACAGAGGTTTTTAGGCAAATCCATTCTAGTCCAATCGACTTCCTAATAGCTTACTCTTTTGGTTTAAGTGCACTCGCGTTGACTCATTTTACTTTATCAATAAATGCAACCACCGTTATACCTCTGTAAAACAACTGTGAAACTTTCAATTTACTTTGAACCACAAACGAGGCAATAAAATAGAAAACTAATTAAACTTTGTCCAGGTGTGGCACCGAACATTCCACAATATAAAAGACGTGGGCCATTTAACAGTCAAAGTGTTCAAAGCGTCGGGGTTGGCCGCCGCCGACCTTGGCGGCAAGAGCGATCCCTTTTGCGTACTGGAACTCGGAAATGCCCGCCTCCAAACGCAAACGGAATATAAAACACTAACGCCGTCATGGAACAAAATTTTCACATTCAACGTCAAGGACATCAACAACATTCTGGAGATCACGGTGTTCGACGAGGATCGGGATCACAAAGTCGAATTTTTAGGTAAGATAGTATTTTAGGGTATCTTTCAGCTGTATGCATGTAGTGAATCGAAACATCTTATACAGGGTGTAGATATTAAACTAAATGTTTGTGTCAAGCTCCTTTATGAATCCTTATTACCATAAGGATAATAACCGGATTGCAAAACCAACAGCTATTCTCCGGACTCTACGTCGCGCCCAGCGCTGAATTATGAAATAACTACTTATTGATACATCCCTGCCCCAACGTAATATATATTTTCTTAGTACTAATGGAGTAAAAAAAGAACATTGATATGCATAGTTTTTAACTTTGATATACGGACCCTGTTGATCTTATTTTTTAGGCCCAAGGAACGATCATATCAAAAATCCGTGTCAATGGGCATTTCACCCACCTTATCCCGAGGTACCCTTTCAATTAGTCTCGTCGGAAAAGGCAAAACATGAAATTTTTAAATGTTCATAACTAAATAAATACATCAGCAGGAAAGCTTTTTAATGTCGATATCGAAAGATAGAAATTGGCATATCGCGGCATCGTAAATTGCATGGGCGGAATCGAGAATTCGAGCCGACAGAAATGAACAAAAAATTGCAATTTTTGACATTTCGCGAATTTGATTTGTTTTTTCTTCCTTTAATGTCACTGGTACGTTAATAACCGGAAACCCCGGAAGAATAGAGAGATTTTAAATATAAAAACAAAATCGGCAGAACTGCACCTTGACCAATGTCAAATTTTAATAATTTCAACAATTTACTTATAACTTTACCGACTTCTAGCAACGTTTAATCCCCGACCTAGACTTCTGGGGCCCAATTCTGGAATTCCGAACGAATTGATCGTGCACGAACCAACTCATGCAGTCTGGTTCGCATGCGAACGCAGTTTTTATAAAAATCAAATTCTCCAGTGATAGTCGAAAAGCAGTACACGAGGCGAACACATTCGTCGACCGTATAACGTACATCGTATCTTGGTTCATATATAGATATGTGTAAATCTGACAACTTTTCGTTGCGGTCGTGGTGCAACAATTGAGAAGTGTCAAAGTCAAAATACTCGTTGTTGTGTTGCTGTTTGCACAAGGATGATTGCTTGATTGTAGGCGGTTTTGGGATTTTATTTTTGTTTTGCAGAAATTCTGACCAAAAATATCCTTTGTAAATAGGAGATTGTGCACCAATGGGGCCGCGCAAGAAAATAAATACGTAAGTTGAAATCTAATGAGTTCTAACTGATTGGTTGAATCAAATATTCAGATAGTAAATTGATTAGATCCCGTGTTAGGTCCTTACTTAGTCGAAACATTCTTACGAATTTTATATCGGACATATTATCAAAGGCATCGTAAACGCGATTATTATATTCCCTTCTGACTTCTGCAGCTGGCTCCTGGCTCCATTTCTTCCAAGTTATTAATTGCTATTAAAAGATTCAGCTTATCCAAAGCATCCATTAGAAGACTCTAACACAATTTCCAACCAAAATAAAGCCGTTTGACTGAAGGTTGACGTTAACTTAAAGGTTATGTTGACATGCGAATATGCTTTTCGCCACCGAAACACCGATCGAGTACTTTCCGTGCACGAATCTGTTCGTTCATGTGTTAGTCGACAGTTCGAGAATAGAAAAAGTACTTTCGTGTGCGAATTTCAACGCCATTCGTGCACGAATCGGGTTCGTCTAGTTTCGAGAATTGGGCCCCTGGTAATAATTTTACGCAATTTCTACAGTTAAAAACTATAACTACACAAAATTTCAGAGCTGCACTCAAAGATTTTTGTTTGATTATTTTGATTAAAAATTAACGCGTTTGAAAGTCCGCCCACGCTTTCCTCCCTTGGATGGGCTTCTGGCTGCAGAGCTATGTACGTTCAGCTAGTAACGAGGGTTTTTACAAAAAAAAAATCACTGCACCTTATCGTTTTTAATTTCCGTAGCCAGCTCTTAGGCTATTATTTGGTTTGTAAATAGATGCCAAAAAAGTGGCCAGAATAAGTTTTAAAAAAATGTTTCTTGATGTCAACGGAAAGCTGTCATCGAGATATACATTTTGGAACGTAATGATCCATTTTGGACTTAATGGCATAAGATGGCGGGCAATTCAAATTTTAGATAACAAATTCATTTGTGTCCACGGGGTTCAATATTTGGGCACCCTTATTTCAGGGTGTTTTGTTTTCAACCAAAGGTATATTATCTGAAAGTTTGAAACCGATCGAAACTCTTATCGTCCCTGGGCGTTAAAATACAAAAGAAAACGCTTTTTAGCCAGTATATTCAATTTTGTGTGTATTGTATGTACTCAGATGACCTAAAACCAACGCAGTTGAAATTTTAATTACGAATATTTTGATTTTTTGGTAGTTCCGCTCGGACCTGTAGAATCGGAGATATTCACCTTTTTACCTAAGAAAACGCTGTTCAAAAATCTAAATTGGTTATAAGAAAAACGCAATAGGCTTTGGTAGTTCAAAATTCAGATATATACTCCTGGTGATACTACACTATACTAGTACATTTAAAAAAAAGCTTGTGTTAAAAAGTTTGTTTGCTTATAATTTACTATTTCCTAATTTAGTTTCAAACAAACATACGAAATTGAACAAAAGCTTGCAACAATAAAAATAAATGACAAATTAAGACGTAAACTGCAAAGAACCTAACATTTATTTCATATAAAATTTGCCCAATTCCGCAATCCCTTCAATTCTTGTCGGAGTCGCCGGTGATACAAACAGATTTAAAAAAAATCCCCACCATCTTTTGACTTGTATAGTCCATTTTCTATGGTTTCTATCTTAATATATAGCGATACTACATCTGTATGTAAAATTTCAAGGCAATATATCAATTGGAAATGGTTCAAAATTGAGTTGAAAGATTAAAACTAAATTGATTGACTCACTGACAAACATGTAAAGTCGACTAGGATCTTTTAATAATTAATTCATAAGCAATAAGTGCCTCGCTTCGCCACCGTTAACCTATCTTTAACAAAAGTCTGTTAAGGTCAGGATCGAAATGTCAAAAAATGTATATGTGGTTGCCTAATAATCATTAAAATCGACACTTGGTATTTCATAAATAACTTTTTTATAAGTAATTCAAACGAAGTTTTAAAGTGGGCAGTATTATAACAGAAGTCGGCCAAAGACAACTGACCTGTTTGTTTCTTTTTTAAGTGCACGATAAATTCGGAATAAATTTTTAAAATTGCTTATTTATCAGACGCTACATTTGTAGCTATATTAGATAATCAGAGTTATTTAAGTACATTTAATTAGGTCGTTTTGATGCGAATTACAGTCATTATCTCTTATCTGTGTAAAAAATTGCATAAAATTGCTTTTGTACATTTTAATGTATGAAACTGATTTTTAACACAAATCGATGAGTCATCAGAATAATTGTAAAGAATATTTAGTATAAGTTCATCATGTAACTAGAAGATGGCGCCAATAGCCTTATGAATGAAAAGGGGTAATGATTTTGATTTATGAATGAAATGAAAAGTGACAAATTTAAATTTGTTAAATAAATTAAACAATGAAAGTATTATTAAATGGTCAACAGTTTGCAACTGTATTCAAGCACTAAAATGGCACTATATTCCAAGTATACAATATATACAATAAATTCTGTTCATTTTTGTCAAAAATTAGGTGAGTTTTCAATGAATGTAAATATATAAATTAGGTTCGAACCCTGAATATGGTTCATGGCATTGGTGTTTTAATCAACTGTCCATAACTTTATCTCGTTTGTGCTTCCACAGAAAAGAGTATCTTATATTTCATTGTGTGACTGCTTCACCGAGAGGAAACAACGTGTAACCTAAACCCTAAAGTTACGGGTTCAATCAGCCAGTTCTGGCAAATTTTTATTGTGTAAGAATGATTAACCCAATATATTTACTCGGATATTGGTTATGTTATTTTCTTAGATATGTGCAAAAGTATGTTAATTTTTTTGGAAAATAGGATAATGATACACTATATCTAGAGGTCAGGCAAAGATTAGAGACCTAACAAGAAAGGACAGTCAGACGGAGAAGACGAAATAGACGAAGACAGTTGTGCACTTCAATTTAAAGGGACACCACATTCAGCGGAAGCGGTTTCGGGATTTGTCGGTTATGCATTAAACGAATTTGACCAAGCTTAGTAAAAGATAGGTTGGCTCATCAAAATCGACAAGTGCTACGTCACGTATAGACCTCGATGACAGCTGTGTGTGGCTGTTTTTTCCTCATTTTATAGAAAAAAGTTCCAAAATTATTCTCTCAATGTACAATTCTATCCTAACCAAATAGATACCTTACATATAAACATAGAAATACTTCGTGTGACATATATTACTAAGCAACCTGTTTTTTAGTGACCTTGGCTACTGACAGTCAGCTGAGTTCGGTCGTTCTATCAGGAGACAGTGTTGTCCAATTTTCATTATTGGCGCGAAAACTCCAATTTAAATGTCGACGTCAATGGCGCCATTGCTAAAAGATACAAGGTTTTCCGCTGGCTGTCCTATCTTGTAAATTCCCTAATCTCTGCCGAAAGTCCGGAGCTTCGAGCATGCGCATTACCTTGTAAATGTGTAATAAATTCTACAAGTTGAGAAATTGTTGAAATTGAAGTATTTCGTGTTATTTTGTGGAAAAAAAGGCGGGGGGACACCCCCGCACCCCCCGTTTCTTTATCAGCGACGATTATACTGCCTGCGGCGCTAATAATAATTATTATAACAATTGGATATCAGAATAAAAACCTACTAATCTAACCTAAAGAAATCACACGAAATAATGAAATTATTTTAAGCAGAATAAAAACCTCTAACCTAACGTAAAAAAATCATAGAAAAGAATTAGTGAAAAAATATATTAATCATTACAAAATTAAAGAAAAAAAAATCAGCGGACGTAGGAGTTTGAACCCGAGACCTTCCATGGTTTTATCTACGCGCTAGCCACTCGGCTGACGGTGAACGCTAGAACAAGGAATAAATATTAAATAGTCAGATAAATGATATCACGTTTTGCGCAAGGTCGAAGCTTCGGACTTCTGGTGTACCTAGACGCTTCTCTCAAATACTACGTTCAAGGACATATTTACAACTGTTAATGTGCTGTTAGGTAGAATAAAAATTAGATGATGCACAGTTGCCAAATTTAAATACATATTGTCTTTGCCATTTTCAACAATTAAAACTTTGATATGTTCCCATAATTTGGATAAAAGTTTCTTGCTGTTTAATTCGAAATTAATAATGTGGTTAACCATTTCATTGTAAAATTTAAATAATATCCCTATATGATATTATAGTTGTACATGGCATAAATTATGCACACCTACATTTTAGAATTTAACTAACCAGATAGTACCTATTTTACGACTATTTATGTAATTGGGTATTATTTATAATTATAATTTGTAACATTTATTATATCTTATACTAAAGAAATTTTTGTACATGTGGCAATGCGGACAACATTCCGACAAATATTGAAACTTGCCAATAAAATAAGATAAGATACACACTGTGCCATCTAGGATTAACATAAGTACTAGCTTACGAGTTTTTGACATTTCGATCCTGTCCTTAAGCATTTGTTTTACACATATATTTGTAAATGTCGGAGCGGTCACCTTTCTTGAAATCAGTTATCAGTTATCTTAAATAATGTCCATCTTGAAGAAAAAGTCATTTTTAAGGATAAATTGAACAGTTTAAGAGGAGGTTTTGCAAATATTAACGTACAGTTATATAATATGACAGAGGGGATTTCATCTGGTTAGCTCTTCAGCTTAGAACTTAATTTCTTTTAACGAACTAAAACATTATTTTCAGATACTGAATTGATGAATGATTATGCGAAACAAACTCATTTATTGACGTTAATAAAACCGATAGGCCAACCAGTGGGGAAAATGTCGCATACCGTATTTGATAAAATATTTATTTTGTTTTTTTTTCTTGTGTTAAATCAGTGACAACTTTCTTGTTTAAAAATGACTTCGAAATTTTTAAAGTCGAATATCAAGGTGTGTTTTATATTAGAAAACTGATCACCCGCTAAGAATTTCTTAAAAAGTGGCCTGGTAAGTGAAACCGTTTTTAGAACCTTTCTAAAAACTAAATAATTGTCTGCCAAGTGCCTTCGAATCGAGTCTATAGAAAATTATACTATGCGTCAGACATTAGAAGTCGTACATCAAGCTGTCCACAAGTTGACAGGGCATCTCTTTTAGCAGACATTGTTAAGAAGTTATATTGCCATTTGTTCTAAACCTCATGTTGAAACTTCAACCGATGTTCTCCCAGCCTGTAAGCATTTCAAGAAATTATAACAATGTTTTAAACTCAAACTACCTCGAGCTACAGTTTTACACCGTTTAATAATACAATTATTTTAAACTTTGACGCGTCACCAAGAAGATAAAAACTTATTAATGGAAACTGATAAGTAATTGCACTTCAATCCAAAGTCAGTTCAATGTTTTTATTCAAACTTTTCAGCCTCTTATTTAGTTCAAATGAAAATCTATATTAGTCAAAAAATAGTTTGTATATCGGATAAAAATACAGTTATTTAGGCTTGTCGACGTTTCGATTAATTTTCTAACCTTGTTCAGGACTGCAATACCATAAACTTTTCACTTGAGTACCTCAAAATTTTATTTGGAATTATACACAACAAAGATTTTGTAATTAATATTGCGGAAGATCAATGGGAAGTTTGGAAGGATTTTGCAGATATACTTTTAGACTTAATCATTGAGATTTTTCTTTTGTTGCCAGTCTTCTCTTTTTCAAAGTGAATTTGTAAAATATATGAAAATGACAATGTTATGGCTATATCTCAGAAGTTAATAGCATTTTATAATAGTTACTCTAATGCAGATTTTAGATTAAAACTAACATTTTTTCTTCCATCATGAAATAGAAAATTTGCCTGGCCGTAATGGTACTAAACTAACTAATTGGTTCAGTGCAAAGTGTCTGCCACATGATTGGTTAGTCATCTAAACTGTTTACTTATTATTGGAGCAGGTAAAATGGCCTAAAATATGGACAGCATTTGACGCAAGGCCCTTCTAAGATGCGATTTTACCTGCTTCAATCGCAACCAGATCAATCATGAAGCACCAAGTTTATATTCAACCAATCAGCATTAGTTTTTAATAAACGGTTTGGTAAGGGTCTAGAATAGGTAAATTTATTAAAATCCTCCATTTCTCATATTATGCATGCATATGTAGTATTTATGGGTCCAGGTTGCCTTAATTTGACAAATTAATTTTTATATGTGTAAAAATTATTGTAATTGAAGTCATGGAATGGTTATTTATTGTTTATTAGTTTATATGCATAAGCAACATAAGCAACAAATAAGGGTAAATGAAATAATCATTAGGTCTGAAAAATGAATGAAAATTTGTATTGCCCTGAAAAAATTAGAAAACTTACTACATAAGAAATCCAAATATTTTTATGACAAAGAATTCGAACATATCGACTAGACCAAAGGCAGTGGTGTTAGAGGTGTTTTAAAATCTCATGAGCTGTGACCTTGATATGCGCAGAGACATAATCCCTCCTGTCGACTCAGTTACACTTCTTAAAAATATTGTATTTATTGTTTATAATTTATCTCGAGCTCTTGCTTATGTATCCAGCAAGGCAGCCTCCAGTGTCTTCAAAAAAATACTTATAACGCAAAATAAACTTTGCCTTTTGCGCATTTCGCGGCTCATGAGATTCTGAAACATCTCTACGGATTTAAATGAAGATTTAATGCTGGCTTATTTTCTTAACAGGCAGAAAACTGTGCAGTTTCTTCGATGTGGAAAAAGTATTCTACTTTATTATTTTTCAATGTACCTAATTAAATGTATTTTCCACTATTTGTGTGTTAATCTTTAATTATTTAGTAGCATAAACGATTAGTGCTACTCATAGAATGAATGTTTTTCTTTATAATGGATTTTTTACATTCTCTCACTACTGACTTTTTGGATATTCTCTCAGTAGTATGTAATACATCACAATCTATATGTAGAATCATTTTCTGTGCCTGTGTTGCCAAAATTAACGCATTCAAAATTTACCATAATTTTAAAGTTGATTTTTTCTAAACCGTTCATCCGATTTTAGCTTTTTGTTTTATTTTGTAGGTTAACTCTTCTGTCTATTTTTAGTAAAAATGATTTTTTCGTTAATAGGAGGTGTGACGATAAAGCTATATTTTTCTTTTAATATGTCCTGGGGGGATCACCTTCAGTAAAATTAAAATCCAGTTTAGGCTCAATTGTAGCCTCATATTTTCTTCATATTTTCGTCTTTGATACACTATATACCCAGTGCAAGCAAGTAATAAAATCTAATCTGTCATATGTGTTGTAGCGTACTTTCCAACACTTAATTACTTAAATGCATAATTTACAATATTGCCACGTTTGAGTCCAATATCCGACAGTAATAGACTACCGTAATTAAAGAAGGAAAATACCGCCCATTACTCATCCCTTGCACTTTGTTACCTGTATAACCAAATAGTCAGTCATATTACAAATATCAAAAGCTTTACCCCTGAGCACGAAGTTAATGCAATTGTAATCTTTACTTTGTTAAATAAATGCCTTCTTCTGAGTACACGTTTTTGCTGGTTGCACGCGCAACATGTGTGATGTGTTTTTGATCATTAAGTAGCAAAAAAATATTATTAAGAAAACATTTTGGATCTTTCTTCCACTCGGCATATCTCTCTTCCTAGTACAGATAAAACAGTATATCAAAAATATATTTTTTTTTGAAGAAGAGGCTTCAATTTGGTCTATTGTATTCTAATTTTGCTACTGTGATGCCCATTGAGTGTTTTGAATTTTTGAAAAAGAAAAGTGGTTTTATTGTAATGCCCTGTATCTAAATAGAAAAATGTTTACATGAGAGCTGCATAGCTTTCCTTTCTAGAAGAGTTAACCTACAAAACAAAAGAAAAACAAATAGAATCATACTTAGAAGAAAATCAACTTCAATGTTGTGATACATTTTTGGTGGTACGTTAATTGTAGTTGTCCAATGTCCATGTATAAACCTTTTTTTTTTCGAAAATACTTTTTCTTTTTTTAGGAAAAATCGCCATACCTTTACTACGAATACGGAACGGAGAAAAGAGATGGTACGCCTTGAAAGACAAGAAATTAAGAAGTAGAGCGAAAGGCAACAGTCCACAGATACTCCTGGAGATGACGATAGTATGGAATCCGATCAGAGCGTGTATACGGACGTTAAATCCAAAAGAAGAAAAATACATGCAAACTGAAGTCAAATTCAAGAGACAAGTCTTCGTCAAAAATGTCTTGAGGTTAAAAGTTTTCGTCATTTACTTTTACGAATTCGGGAAACTTTTTCAGTAAGTACACACTTTATTTGATATATATCTAACATTCTTGAAAGGGAATTGAAATGTTTCATGGTACAATTATACTAAAATATATTTCCCAAACACGAAAACGTTGAAAACTATGTGCATTTCACCATCCAAGTGGACATCATCTGGAAGTGATTAAACCATTAATACATGTTTGTCTAATAATGGAGTGCGATTAAATTTTGCTTGGAACGTGTTCTTTAAATCTAATTTTTTTGCACAACATTCTTAAAGTGGTAGTATTAATTATTCGAAAAGTTTACCGCTTTAACGCTGCTACCTTTCCAATATTTAAGAAATAATGGAATGGAAAATGGCAAAAATGCTTTAGGAAAAATGCCGGATCCTTATGAGTGACAATTTTTTGAACTTCAGATAGAGATAACTGTGCTAATAAATAAAATTCGTATTAACAGTTGCAATTCAATTAGGTTTTTTTTAAAGAATTTAAATACCTCCTATCTGAAGGTTTCTTCTTTCAGAACTATCTAGTGTCTTTTCTTACTTTTTATTGGGTATTTTGCCACTGAAAAATATTTAAAAATTTTTAATGAAAAAACCTCTGCGCCAAACGGATCAGGCAGAGGTTGGTTCTTGAGTACTTGACTGTTTCAAAAAGTCTCACACCTAAAAATATATAAACTAGAACAATATTATAAACTAAAAACTGAAAATCAAAGCTATAGGTAGTTAACGTTTCGGAAGAGAATCTACTTCCGTTCTCAAAACTTTTTTGGCCGTCAACCATGACAGTTCTTTGTTTATGTATTTCCATAGTCACGTGAGACATAAAATTATATTTATCTTATTTTTACTTACTTCGTCTCTAAGGATGGGCAACCAACTAGTACAAAAATCTATTGAATAATTAGAAACGCATCTATCCTCGTTTAATAAAATAATCGCGGATTCTTTAAGTTTTCTTTTGGTTCCGTTGCTCTCTTTTTCCAAAATCTTCGCCGAGTCCCATTTAATTCTATGATTATTATCCCACGCGTGTTCACAAATTTTGGATTTTCCAAATTCTCCCCTTCTAGCGTAATTTCTATGTTCACCAAGCCTTACGTTGAAAGGTCTAGATGATTCACCTACGTAATGTTTTCCGCACTCACAAGGAACACTATAAATACGATTTTTTGAATTTTGAACAATATTTGGAGGTTTGGTTCTTGTAAAACCGATCTTAGCGTGGAGCCCGTTTGAAAAACCGTTCGTACGGAAAACCTATTCCCAATTTTTCGTAATTTATCCGATAAACCATGTATATATGGAATTACTGCCATTGACCTAAATACCTCAGGTTGTGATAGTATATTCTCTCTACTACCAATGTTCAATAACTGACTATCAACAAAACTCTCAGGATATTGATTATTTAATAAGACAGTTTTTATAAATTGTTTTTCGTTCCTTAATATTACATCATTTGAAGAAATAATTTTGGCCCTGTCACACAAACACTTAACAACACCTTTCTTAACACTAATATGTTGATTTGAATTGAAATTTAAGTATCTGTTTGTGTGTGTTTGTTTTCTATACACACTGGTTTGGTATGTGTTATCTAATTTTTTAACTAAAATATCTAAGAAAGGTAATTCATTATTATTCTCTATTTCTATTGTAAATTTAATTGGAGGTTCTTTTTCGTTAATCTGATTCAAAAAATTACTTAAACATTCTTTACTATAAGGCCATATAGCAAAAATGTCATCTACATATCTCCACCATACAATGGGTTTATAAGCTAGGTTATTAATATTACTTTCCTCGAAATTTTCCATGAAAATGTTACTTAATATTGGAGATAATGAAGAACCCATGGCCATCCCAAAGTCTTGTTGATAGAAGTCATTATTTAATTGAAAGTATGTTGTTTTAATGCAAAGTGTAAGTAATTCCATTATAGTTTCAATGCTTAACTTAGTTCTATTCGCCAAATTCCCATCTTGTTGCAATTTGTTTTTAATTATTATTAATGTTTTATCTACAGCAACATTTGTAAATAGGCTTACTATATCAAAACTTAAAACCATTAGATGTTTATTGTTAAAACGATTTTCTGACAGCTTTTCCAAAAAATGTTTGCTATTTTTAATATACGACTCGGAGGAACCTGATAAAGGATTTAGGATTTTTAATAAATATTTTGAGAGTTTACTACATGGAGAATTAATTGAACTCACAATTGGTCTTAAGGGAATGTCAGGTTTATGAATTTTTGGCAAACCATAGAAATGAGGAGGCTTGCTGTGATGTGGAGTTAACATCTTTCGTTCAATAGCTGTAAATTCGTTTTTGTGTTTAAATAAGATTCTATATATTTTGTTTTCTAAAGAATTTGTAGGATCCTTATTTAATTTGGAATAATTTCCATCATTTATCAAGTTTGTAATTTTTGTATCATATATAGCTGCATCTAAGATTACCGTGGCATTGCATTTATCAGCTGGTAAAATTTTAATGCTATGATCATTTTTTAGAGATGAAATGGAACGTTTTTCATCGGATGTTAAATTATCTTTAGTCTTATATTGTTTCTCTAATTCAATTTTAGAACGAATTCGGTATTCATTAGCATCATCTAATGGAAGCTTCTGTGCAGCCTGTTCAATTGCAGCTATTATATCAAATTTAGGAATAGCCTTTGGTGTTAACGCATAATTCAAGCCTTTAGTTAATACTAGTTTCTCGGATATATTTAGTTCGCGGTTTGACAGGTTGATGACAGTTTTGTCAATTAAAGGA
Organism: Stenurella melanura; assembly: GCA_963583905.1. NCBI lineage: Eukaryota > Metazoa > Arthropoda > Insecta > Coleoptera > Cerambycidae > Stenurella > Stenurella melanura. Next base: position 172,563,156 of record OY757310.1, on the reverse strand, counting down.
TTATTTTGAAAGTTTTGTAATTCAATATGTTGTCTTTCACTATATAAATTTCTAAATTTATTTAAATGTCTATTCTTTTGTGAATCAAAAACTATATTGTACGTACGTAAGACACTATTAAACATTTGGTTGTAATCATCCTCTTCGACGCAGTGACATAAATTTTCTAAGATAATTTCAATGTCTCTTACAATGTGTGTTTTATTTTGCCTATGGAACTGTATTCTTTCCCGAACCATTGCAGCACTGGCTCTTCTTAAGATATTATTGCATCTATCGCTGATATATGATGCTCTTAAACGTAACCCTTTTGGAATAATATCATGTTGACGACACTTGCATAAAAAGGTAATACTATTTTCGGTGTGAGCTAATTTTTTATGTAAAATTTCCAAATCTCTAAAAAATCTATTGAGATTAGGCCCATACCTGTGATCCAGATATTGTCTGTAATTGTTTATTTGTGGCATATTCAGATTTTCTTACTTACCAACCTCTGCCTGATCCGTTTGGCGCAGAGGTTTTTTCATTAAAAATTTTTAAATATTTTTCAGTGGCAAAATACCCAATAAAAAGTAAGAAAATCTGAATATGCCACAAATAAACAATTACAGACAATATCTAGTGTCTCTATAGCATGTTTAAATAAAATTACCATAAAAAGGCCTTGTTCATATTTTCGTACATGGCTGGATGTCACTTGGCCAGGTTGGTTTAAATAGTTTATCTCGTGACATTTCAAAGCAGGATGATGAAAAATTAGCAAATGTAGATATTTGATGCATTTAAATAATAATTGTTTAATAACTTGTTAATTTTATATATTTCGATCATTTCTATATCGCTAAGCACCCCAAAAAGAACACGTTGATCATTGCCCCTTCGAAAGGTGTTATAAGTAATTTAAAGTTTCCAGTTTTTCAAACACACTTGTGTTCTAAGAAATGGCGGAGGGTCCGGTGTTCTTTCTTAAACATAAACCTTTAGAAATAGTAGAACGGATCTAGATTTGGAAGCTGACAATGGAATTTGAAATATTTTTTCATTCTTTAAGTCTGTGTCGTGTAATTATTCTCGCAAAATCACAAGTCTCTTACTCGAGGAGCTGGAGAGATATTTGCACATAAAGTTTGCAAAAACTACCTTTTCTGCTATAACTCGGAAAATAATGCCTGTATGAGAAAAAAGTCTAATTCAAGGTAACGACAATTGAAAATACGTGATCTTAGCCAAGGTTTGTCCAAAAATATTAAGTAAATCTCGAGTTATGGGCAATTGAAGAATGCGCTGAGAAGTTTTTTGCCGGTGGTTTCAAGTGTTAAGCCCATGATTTCTCCAAGGATGGTAGAGACTTGAAATTTTTGGTGGATGTAGGGAAAGTGTAAAGCTTAGTTCTGGTCAAGGTGGGAAGTAGGTTGAGGAATTAGGGAGGGCGGGAGAGAGGCAGACGGTAAAAAATTTCGGAGCTACGTAAATTTTCTCGTCAGACACAGATTATTCAAATTCAATTAGTTTCAATTTGAATTATTCAAATTCAGTTAGTTTCAATTTGAATTTAATTATTTTAATCAAGAACTGTGCGTCTGACGAGAAAAACGCAAGAGATCCTTTCCCCAAACCTTCCCCCTTAAGCCCTGCAAGCTTCCCCACACAAAGTGCCCACTATCGTTTCGGTAAAAAAAATGAATGGACAAAAAAGTTAATGCATGAAAACTGACGCAAATGAAGTGAAACTTCTATGCAGAGATCATATATTATAAGAGTAAGGTACTATGAAAAAAATAAACCGTTAGAAAGGAACAAGTAAAAGTTAAATTAAAAATTAGAAATTTTTAAAACCTCCGACGCAAAAAACAAACCTTTAAAAATGAACAAATTTATATTCACTGGCTATTTCTGTTTCTGTAAATTTATTGTTGGGCCATGGATTAATAGTTTTCAGATAGGTAGGTAGGTACATTATTTGTTTTACTACAGATATCATTATTCTTCGAAAAAGAAATCGCAAGTGCATCAGGGACCGCTGAAATGAGCAACCCTCGTGCTTACCAGAAATAATATAATGCATAAAACCAAATATGTATCTATACCGAGTGATTTCTTGAAAACGAGCCACCTTTAATAACTCGAAAACCGTTAAAGATTTTTTTTTGAAGCAAACGGCATTTTTTTGAGTGTCGAGGAGGACACGTTTTAAATAAAAAAGGCGTGATCCAAAACTCACCCCTCACCCCCAGCCACCCCAAGTTTATAATTTCAAATGGCACCCCTAATTTTCTTCATTGATTTCTAATAGCGGATTTCTTTTCACTCCTAGCTACCCTTTTTTGCATTGATTAGACTAATATCACGTGTGGCAGGCCTATTTTGTTTTGTTTTTGTTGCACTGAATCGTACACGCACTAATTTATTTTCAAAGTTTCATTGTACATCGCAACGCTCCGCTCCGTAGTTTTTTAAAAGTTTAAGATAATTTTCAAAATGGTTTACACTCTCGTTGAAAGAATACAAATGATTTTAATGTATGGTGCTGAAACAGAGTCCGCTCGAAAAACGGCCGATACTTAATCGGCGGAATGCAGGCAAAAATGTGCATCATGAGTATGTAACAGACTTAGTTGCAAAATTCAAGGAAACTGGCTCTGTGACAGAATGAGAACAAATCGCAATGTTTTGGATGAGGCAGCTGAAATTGAAGTGTTAGGACACTTCAGTATGGATCCTACCAGTCCACTCCGGAACGTTTCCGCTATAACTGGACTTTCGTATAGTTCAGTTCGGAAGGTAACGAAACTACACAAATGGACTAATACACCAATTTCCATTAACTACGTTATCAGATAGTATTTGATAAAAGAGACTTATGCAATTTTTTTCGAATTTTTTTTCTTTACCGTTTAGCCGGAAAAAATCACGATATGAAGCCGGCAACAGTGCATTGTCTTGATGCCTAAATTTGTATTTTAGTTTAATTTTTCAGTAGTTCAATCAGAGATTATGATAATCAGTAATATTTTTCGATTTTTTTCGTGTTAAAATACACTAACTTTGGGCCTGTATTAATTCAATTCAAATTTCAAAATATGGAAACAAAATCAAGTTTTGTGCCATGTGCCAGTCTTTTACGCAAAAATTGGAGAGACAAAACTAAATATTAAAATGTAAAGTTATGTAATAACTGGGGTTTTATTCCCCTAATTACATGATTTAATTAGACATTACCATTGGCAGAGTACGGAGTGGCCCAATCACTTTGCAAACTCCGTCGATATTATAGTATATCCATCGAAAACAAAACTGTGCTTACCCTTTGCTTTCTAGGTGATTTTATCCTTTTTGGTGTCCATCAACCCGGTTACTTCACCAACAACTTTACTGAATGTAAAATGAGCTTAATTTCATGACAAGCAAATAAAACACGTGATTTCTCAAAACACTTAAACCACTATATTTACAGAAAAAAATGAAAACAAATGAGAATGACAATCACAAACACTTAAACACGATTAAATAAATTAACAAACAGTAATTACACAATATTAAGAAATGAAATGGTCCGCGGCAATTTCAAATCTTTCGCTAAACCTTAGTTCGATTACAACACATTAATTTTCTACTTTTAAAACCGGCAAAATACTAAACAAATGTACTTAAACTTTACAATTGAAAAAGGTTCGCAAAATGAGAATTCACTATACCCCGTAGATAGATGATGACCGAACCGAAGTTAAACCAAGAGTGAAGATGTTATCTTAATAGAAAAAAGACGTTTCAAAAGTGGGCAGTAAACTTTAAAAGCTCGACCAATTAAAACCTTCTGTAGTTTAAACGGTACCCCCTATTTGAAATTACCTCACGGACCATGTTATTTATCATATGGCCTGTCTTTAACATTTTATAATACAAGTCCAGCAGATGGAAAAAAAACCCTTTTGTTCCTTGTTTGCCTTTGTATAGGGGAAAAAATCTGCCTTCTTTGGTCTATCTATCTTAGTCTATTACATATGTTCCTGGAATCATATTTCAACTGCCTTAGTCTAGAAAATTTAACTATACCCCCCGTGGATATTTCAACAAGTGCCTTTAACTTCAAACGGGCAAAGCAAATTGGACATAAAATAATTTGGATGCTTATTTATTGTTTACAAGTGGCTAACGTCGACTACCTAATAAAGAGTAAAGTTAACAAAGCACGTTTCCCGGACTCTAAAGTTTGCAAGATAAAACAGATATTTCTATGGCCAGTATCTTATGTTATTGTCCTAAATACGGTGATTCTAAGCGACAGGGTCGGACTTGGCTTCCCTTAATTTGACTTTTGTTACAGTTATATTAAAGTAGTTCAAATAGTTCAATCAAACAGAATCTATTGCGATGTTGTCAATTCTTGTAATTGATAAAAATTTAATAATTTCAAACCCAATTATTTGTCTTATTTGTAAATTATTTTGATATCAATAGAAAGTAAATGCATAAAAACTTCATGGAGATTATGTTTATTATAGGATAATTGTAATTAAACGGCAATTTAATGCAGGTAGAATGACCGGGGATAATGACGTCACGACCACCAATTTTTTTTTTATTTTTATTTTTATCTAATCCAGGTATTAAAAAATTGTGGTAATAATTATTTTGGTATTATTCAGACCTTACCAATGGGTTCATATAATTAAAATATTTAAAAAATCTTAAGTGTATTAGTCCATTCCATATCCCTACATACTTCAGATCTATCAAGGCGATTACAACCGCAGAGTTAAATTTTATGAAGTGATGGCAAATATGATTAACAATAATAAACCGTGATTTTTTAGTGTGCCTGAACTTCCGATATGTGTCGCTATCAAACGAACTGTCAGTTTTCGCGCTTCTAGTGTCATAGTTATTCAGTATAGTCTGTTAAATCATCATGGACCGTTTAACGTCAGAGCAACGTTTGCAATTTGTCGAAATTTATTATCAAAACCAGTATTCTGTGCGCCGAAGTTATCGAGCACTTCGTGAATTTAATGGTGCACATAATCGCCCAACCGAGCGATGTATTCGCCGAATTATCGACAACGCATTTTACGCTGCTCGATATTTAAAAAAAACTATACGGAAAAGTCTGCGTTCCCAAGAAAATATTAGCGCCGTTGCTGACAGTGTTGAGGAAGACTCAAATTTGTCAATTCGTTCACGTTCACAGGAAGTTGGGGTCTGTTATTCGACTACGTGGAAAATTTTGCGGAAAGATCTCGGTCTAGTGTCTTACAGGATCCAGCTTGTCCAAGAACTCAAGTCGCAAAACCATAGTTTACGTCGTACGTTCGCTGAATGGGCTCAAAATCAATTGCAACTTGACCCAGAACTTAACCATAAAATTTTGTTCAGCGATAAAGCGCATTTTTGGCTAAATAGTTACGTTAATAAACAGAATTGCCGCATTTGGAGTGAAAATAATCAGAAAATGACTCAGCGAGTGCTGTTGCATCCAGAAAAATGCACGATATGGTGTGGATTGTACGCCGGTGACATCATTGGGCCGTATTTCTTTAAAAATCAAGCCGAACAGCGAGTTACCGTTAATGGGGATCGTTATCGAGCGATGATAAATAATTATTTAAGTCCGAATTTGAATGGTATAGATCTGGAGGAGATGTGGTTGCAACAGGACGGTGCCACATGCCATACAGCCAAAGCAACAATCAATTTATTGAGGGAACAATTTGGTGAGAGAATTATTTCGAGTAACGGACCTGTTAAGTGGCCCCCAAGGTCGTGGATTTAGCACCTTTAGATTATCTTCTTTGAGGTTATGTTAAATCTTTGGTCTATGCCATTAAACCAGCAACTATTGTCGCTTTGGAAGCCAACATAACTCGTGCAATTGCGGACATAAGACCCCAATTGCTTCAAAAAGTTGTCGGAAATTGGATTGACAATGCGCTTT